>VZSV01000009.1:225983-293938 GCA_013398735.1 Nothocercus julius
TCTTCAACATCAAAGGTTTAAAAGTTGAGCTGTTCTACAAAACATAATGTATATGCATCAACTTATTTTCTGGTGGCATACGATGTAATGACCATACTTACCCTTAAGTAATTTTTAAAAGGTGCAGGTAGCTTCTAGCTTCTTTCATTGCGATTTAATTAAGAAATCTAAAGCTTGATCAAACATTAATCTGGAGATTCACCTTTTGTACTGAATGGATGCTTTGAAGCTCTGTATTGTCTGCTCTGTCGGGGGGACAACGTTATGTTATCCCTGTGCACTCCTGCCTTGCCCCCAGCAAACCAGCTCAGTATTTCTCTGAACCCCTTTTGGGGGTTTGGCGCTCCTGCCCTGGCACAGGAGGAGCAGGAATCTGCCAAGGGGAGGAGTCGGGAGCGACGGAGTCAGACCTAATCCCAGCCCGACTTCAACCACAAGACAGTTAATTGCTCTGTTCATAATCTCAGCATGTGAAGCAGTTCCTGCTTGTTAGTGGTCCTGATTTAAGGTGCTGGGATAATGTTCCAGGATAACACAGAAAACCATTTTTGCTGAAATGAGGGAAACTTCAATACTAGGTTTGCCAAAGGTGCTGAAGATTCTCCTGAGCCCCATGAAGGAGGCGGCATGTGGCTGAGGAAGAGGAGCTCGCGCGGGGCAGGGCCGAGAGGAATTTGTAGCAGCTTCTAGTTTGTAAGAACACTTGAACACGGCCACGTGACAAAGTTTATGGCAAGATATATTGCTTTGTCGATACGTTCTAGTGATAACACAGTTGCTGCTTAGTGTTTCAGACAACTTTACACTGAAGTTGTCAGTGCAACAGCCTTTTAAAGCCCTCCTAGGTACTCTATATATTGTTGAAACTGGCAGGAGGCTGCTCTCTGTTCGGACAAGTGCAGAGCTATGGAAATGCAAGTATCGTAATGCGAGTGCAGACTGTCAGCTCGCTCAGACTCCAGTGTTGGGTGTAGAAGGTTCTTCAGGACAAATCAGATGCCTTATCTTGTATAGAAAAGAAAGGCAAGATGACTCCTGTTCTGGACTGTCCTTGGTTTACTCTGCTACTGGAGGCTGCTGTCTCCCTGTAGCCAGTCTCTTCTGGCCGGTCATGGTGTATCTGACAGGTGACAACCTACCGAGTTGTCCACATGTGTGGAGGAATTCACACTGTTACTGAATTAGACCGGGTGAATCTGTGGTGTTTCACTCTTGTGGTGGCATAAGCCAAACCGAGCAATAGGAAGGGTAAATGGAGTAGCTCAAAAAATAAGATGAAGAACACGATGCTCCTTTTTATGATTAGGGCATAGCTTCAATACCAAATTCTAATAGTTAATGCCCGTTGAAATTATTGTCTATCAAAAAAATTATTTGGTATGCCATAAAGAGGTAAGCGCTGGTTGTAATGACTGAGAAAGCCTAGTTAAAAACATGAAAAAGAGGAGGCAGTACAAGTATGTTGAAGGGCCAGTCTCATCCTAACACCTCCCAGAATGACTCACCTTGTCTTGTAGTTTGTTTCCAGTTGTTCTTTCATACTCGGTTCAGATCTGATGCTTGCTTTCCTGCTTTGCCCTAAATCCCTGTTTTTAATTACTTAATCCCTATAGTTGCACCTAAATCCCCATTTTGCTTACCTTTCATGCACCCAGGCAGCTCCGTGCGCGTCAGCTCGTTCCAGCATGTATAGACCTTACGTTTGTTTTTGCTTTGTGCTATCATTTAGGTATTTGCACCTGCCCTTTGCTAGGCCCCTTGCATGCTGAGGAATTTATTTACGAGAAGAATGAAAGACTCTCAGCTACTTGATCTGTCTTCTGCAGCCCACCATGCTCTTTCTGCCCCATGAATACTCAGCCTTTGTGCTCCTTGGCTTTATTGTCTGCTAATTTGGCTGCTTTGCCAAATGTGCAGTCATGCATCTTAAAAATGAGTAGCTGCTGCTCTAAACTTATTTTCTTTGAGCTGCAGCTTCCTTATGTAGCTTGGAAACCAGAGCGAGCGCAGGGGTAGAGCAGGAGTAAGGAGATGGGCTGAGAACTGGGACAAAGTGGATAAGGTCATTCTGCATTATATTGTTGCTGCTGAAAACTTGTTTCCTTTTCCCACAACAGAACTAGCAATACTTGCAGTTGTCACCCTCGTCATTTTAGTAGCCAGCCCTCCTGGCGTGGAGTAACTTGTACTATCGTGGCCTTTTATTGCTTTACGGTTATTTCATCTTTAGAGTTTTCCTCCCAAACGTGGCAGTTGAAACATATAGAAGCAGCCTTTGATTTAAAATCTACTGTTCCTACATACAATCTGAATTCTTGTATAGATCCCAAATACTAAATGTTACTAGAGGTGAAACGTTTATATTCCACAATCAAAATTCAGAGTCAGCCAAATATTTTTCTGTTTGGCAATTATAATTTTCAAGTGAAAATAACGCTGCTTTGATATATATTTTTTTAAATCTGCAAGATAAATGAAAAAGGAGCTACAGAAGTTCTTCTGTATCCTGACTCTCCTTTTAACAGAATTAATTCATATTCAGTGAATTCAGTCACATTCTGAGTTCAGCATCTCAATGTTCTCTTTAAAGAACACAGCTTAGCAAATGTTAATGTTTTTGCTGTTTCCTTCTACTCTGCTTCAAATACGTGATGAATAAGGGAGTATGTTCTAGGAAGGTGTAGCATAAATCTGTCTGCTTCTAGCAAGCCATTGCAACTTGTGTTTTTTATTAGCTGGCTTCTGTTAAGTGCCTGCAGCAGGATTCTTTCAGTATTGTGTCCGTGGTGCAATAAATAGGTCAGGCATCCATTAGAAAGCAGAGAAAGAGGCTGTTTACCAAGTAGTTTCCTGTATGAGTGGGACTCGGAGAACTGACATTTTGTTGAAACGCAGCTGGTGTTTAAATAAGTTTGAAAGCTTTGCCTACTGCCTGCTGCGAAGCTCTGAAGTGACATATTGCTTTTAGGATAAAATTGATGTGAGCTTTAAAAATATATATCTCATTTAATAGCAGTGTTTGCATTTCTGTAGCTTTTTACAATATGATGGGTGCAAACTGACCTTGCTCTAAGGTAGCTTATTGGAGTGGTCTGGAAAGTGCAAGTTTCGGGAACATACCCAAATTATTTGTTTAATGCTAAGCATGAATCTCACGCTGAAGTGTGTCACAAAGTTTAGTCCAATATACTCAGCTTTTAATTCCTGCAGTCTCCTCTTCAGAGCCACTACCTGTTGCGTATTGTAGTGACAGTGAATTAATGATGACATTAATTTCACACTTTTGGGGCTTTAATTTTGTTGTGAAAAACTGCCAGGGTTCTGCTGCTTTGCTTTTATAGGATGGCAGAGAAGCATAACAAGTTCTCAGCTTAAAGCTTAACAAAACACTGTGTGGATTTATTTGTTCTTGGGATATAGAGGACAAATAGGGTAAACAAAAATAGTGATGGTGTGGAGAAGGAGAAAAGGGGGACAGTCTGTTCATTTCAGTAAACCTCCCTCCTATAACGGTGAACATGTACAGCTTCTTTCTCCATAATCTCTTGGGCCTGGATTTTCTTTAGTTTGGGTTTGTTTTGAACAGCTGGGTGAGTATAAAAAGCTTTGAGGCGCTTTCCTAGTAGTCATGATGGTCTTTGAGATGAAGGTGCTCAGTGGGTCACTGAGCAGGAAGGGCAGAGCCCTTCCCGGGCAGCACCTTCTGCTTGTGCTCAGTTATTGCTGCTTTCTGATAAATATCTTCATGCAAAAGGCAAAACTCTTCGTTATTCATGTGTTGTACCCATAGCAGGATGCAGATTATGAACTCTAAAGTTTTTATACAAACCTTCTCTCTTGCATCTGTCAAACACAGTATATGTTTGTTGTACCTATTCAGGTTAGAGAAACAGCTATTTTGAACAAATAAGAGTAGACCCTGTCCCCCCAGAGCTTGCAGAATTGCTCTGGCATTTAGTAAAATAAAACTTCCCCCCTTCTACTTCATGTTGCAAGCTGCTCGGCCGGGTCCTGCGGCCTTGGCAGAGATGGCAGCCGGCTCTGCTGCGGCCCTGCCGAGCCGCTGCGACAAACCCGGAGCAAACAGGGTCGGGGCCGCCCCGCCCGCACGGGAAGCTGAGAAACACCATCACACGTTTCTCTGCTCGCAGCAGGTCTTTAAAATACCCATCCTCTGCAGGAGGATATACAATGCAAAATCTTAGTGTTTTTAAATATATGTGGTAACTCTTCTCCTCTAGAAGACTTTCACTTTGACAGCCTTCAGTTAGAATCTGCCCTTTCCGAATTTGAGGAAAATCGGGGCACTGTTTGTCTTCGTTCCTTGGGAAGCTGCCACTTGAGGAGACACCAGGCTAAGGTCACGCAGTGCTGCCTTTCAAGTGAAGCTGTCTGCAGCCACGGGTCCTCCTTAAATTGGTGGCCAAACACCTCCTTTCCCTCAAATGATGGGTGAAATAAAGCGTTGATAGTGATCTTGCTACAGCGGATCGTAGAAAAATCAGTGGGAAGTAGATGAAGTGATGAAGTGTAGTCCTGTCCTTAGGCATCCACAAGATAAACTTGCAGAGAGGAGGAGACACTTCACCTTAGGCAAAATGCTTCCTTTTTGGTCCTTCAAAAATGATGCGTGGAGCTGTGGTTATGTTTGCACCTTTTGGGTGGTTCTGCTCCATGCACAACTGTGTCTTCTGCTTTCAAAAAAAAAAAAAAAAAATTACAAAAATGGTCATATTCTGTGACATTTTAGGCTTCTAGTGCCACTGCTGTCACAGAATGGAGAAGAGCATAAAACTTTAACTAAGACCTGGAGAAGACAGAATTCCCTGAATGAAAAGGGAAACTGAATTCCCTGAATGAAAAGGGAAAGGGAAAGGCATATGGGCAAATAAGAGATTATAATTTGCCCATTGCTCACGCAGGCACATCTAGTAGGATGGGTTATTTTTTTGCTGGTAGGTCTGAAATCTTGTTTTGTCCAAGATTTCTTTCAAATAGATGTTGCTTCCTTGTGCAGCTCTCCACCAGCGCCTGTTTCAGCTCTCTCCAGGTACCTTCGGGCTGCCTGGTCTCTTCTCTCAAGCCCTGGATTTTGTCCTTCTGCTCTCATAACGCAGCCATCACCCAGAGAGCAATATTTATATTCCTGAATTGCTCACTCAGAGTAGGAAGCTGGGGGGAAATGGTTCGTTCTCCATAACTTCCATTGCTTCCTGGCTTGGGTGGGAGAGGAAACTGGAATATGGAAACACTGCTAGAGAAACTGTTCTCACGGTGTCGATGACCTAGTCAGTCAGCAGAATTTAAAACCAGAAAATAAAACTCCTCCTTTTTTTCTTTAATCCATCTCCTAAAGTAGACAGTTGAGGAATACTGCGTATTTCTCAAACAAATTTAAAATTTTTAAAAGATGTAAACAGCACTTAAGGCAGTAGTCTTTTTACTGGGTGTTTGTGCCAACTCAGTGTCTTCCCCATAAAACAAACTGGGGGGAGATGCAGCACAAAAGAACTTTCTTTTTTTATGTAATGCCAAGTTCAGTACAGTCCTTCATTCCTCACTTTCCTACGTGACGTGTACTACTGAACACACGGCTCGTGGCAAAAATGCTGAGCTAATCCTGCAGTTGCAAGGCTAGGGGACTGTCCTGCAGATCACTTCTGAATTTAAAGTGTTATTCACCTTTAAACTTACGCTAAAAATCCAGCTTGATCTTGGGATGACCCCATAGGAGAGGTTTTCATACAAGTTTTTAAAGTAGTCACATATCTTTTATAAGTTGATAACAATTCTCTGGTTTCTTATTAATTTTCAGGAAATAAACACTAAAATTCCCCATTTTGCTTTGACTACATTCTTAGTAATTCTGCCACATTTTTTTAATATTCACATTTTCAGCATCGTGTGTGTGCTTCTTATCAGTCCATGTTAAAATACAAAAGCTTGTAATGAAGTTCTACTTATTTTTGTACTGTTTTTAGAAAGTTGAGTGACATTTTTGGGTTTGTGTGTGTGTGTGGTATTTGTGGGTGGTTTTTTGGTGTTTTTAATATATAACCCTGCAGTTTATTGTGTTCTGCACAGGAAGTGACATTATCTTCTACCCCATACCAGAAGATCACTTATTCAAAAGTAAACACGGTCTCAAATGTCATTGTAAGCAAGGTAGATCATCACTGAGTGGTTTGAGTGTTTAAAGGTATGCGATCGCTCACTGTAAGACCCCATTTCTCTTGCTTGTAAATGCCTGCAGAAGGAATCAGGGCAGTACCCTGAGCTTGCATAAGCCAAGACATTTATTCTAATAATATGTCATTCTGGCTGTAGATGAAGCTTTCAGTAAGAAACAAGTATTTTTGTAGAAGACTTCATGCTACATGTACAGGAAGTTCTGGTTCCTAAGAAATTACAGGGTAGAACTACTAACATTTAAAATCATTCTTGCACTTGTGTTCACGTTCACAGGACAGACTTCTCAAGCCCTTAAAATGAGTAGCCCTATAGATTATATGTATCAAGTACCAAGCTTTTCTTAGAAGTTTTGTATAATTTGAAAAACTTAATGCACTTAAACCACTATTAGATATAAAATGGTTTCGAAATTCTGTATTTCAGACATGCAAGAAAGCATTTCAGTCAGGCTGAGGGAAGCCAGCTGGATGAAGTTCGACAAGTGATGGGAATGTTAGCTTTTCCTTCAGATACTCATATCTCCCCCTATAAGGTAAGTTTTTGCTTAAAAGCCCAGTCATACAGTAGAATGCTAAAATAAGCTTTTTGTTTGCAGGAGAATAAAAAGAAAAGTTCTGTGGATTAAACACTTTCCTAATTGCGCTTTCTGAATTCTGTTGTGAAGTCCTCAATATTAATAACCGGTCCTTTCTTGTCAGTCAATGCGTGTAGTATTTGGATCACTATTGCAGTTGGATCTTGCAGGTCATGGATGGCTCCCCTGAGCCAGGCTTCCCACCAACACAGGAGATAGTTCTCTGGGATGGAGCCTGGTGCACAGATATGCAGCACAGAGACGGGGAAGTGCAGGGAAACAGCGGGAGGGTTTGGATCAGGATGCTAGGCTGAGGTCTGACTACACTGACAACAGTGGTTTTTTTTTAAATTTATGCCCTTGTGGTTCAGATAAAGAAAGAAAAGTTGCTTTTTAGTCATTTGAATGCAGTATTTTCTATGCTTAAAAGTAGATGTTTGTGCATTAGAATTGTACAGACTAACGTAGATATTGGTGGCAGTAACTTTATCCGAATTTGATTTGAACAAAATTCCTTGGTAGCTTTTTCTGTGCTGTTTCTGCTGAGGTTAGTTTTGTGCTAATTCTGTCTCTTCAGGATCTGTGCTGTGGGTTTCTGTTGTGTGCTTCGATTTACTTGGCTTTGGAGGCGGAAGGTAGATAATAGTTGAATTGGCTGAAAACAAGACAAAAATTTTCTAAAATGCCAAGCAAATATATGGCCATGCCAGTATAAACATGTTTTTAAATGATTAATGATGAAATTAATAGTATTTGAGGAGGAAAAAAAAAAAGATGCAAGAAACAGAACTAGTGTGAATTTCTTTGTCTCAGATGTCATGTTTGGTGTGATGTAGGAGTAGGAGTCACAGATGTGTTAAAAGACTAAGGCAGAGCTCATGGTGGTTTTGCTAGTTAGTGAAAGAGGGAGGAAATAAAAATCCTGTGTTCTGCTCCAAGCGCTAGTTCGGAGAGAGAGTTTCACTGAGAGACTCCAAGCAGGGGAAAATGCTAATATTGTTTAACACACAAGCATCCTGTTGGAACAAGCTTCCCGCTGCTTATTATAGATTTGGCTTTAAAAGTTCTAGTTTCTAAGGGTAATATTAGGGGTCCTCTAATAATCACTTACATGGAGAATTACAGAGTCCAAGCTTTTTTGGAGATACCTTAACACATTCCCCAGAAGATGTGGACATAAGTGGCTTTTTAAAACAGCTTTTAACATTTCTGAGAAATAGTTTGAATGTATCAGCCCTAAAATCAATTGATTCTTGTTAACCAAGGGAGGAAGCATCTTCTGTGACCAGTGAATTGAACTTTTGCTCATTCATCATCCTATCCCTCAGGACTTGAGGAAAATGTCTGAAGTTAAATGTATTTAATGGTGTTGGAAGAGATTATTTATTTATTTATTTATTTTACATCCTTCCAACATCTTGTCTTGCTGTGCCTAGAATTATTGACACGTGGCATACAGTGAGTTGCTACTTGTGTACCCTGTCACCAGGGCGCTTCAAAGTCATAGAGTTTTCATAATCATAAATAGCACTTACCTCTTACTACGGATCCTCTTGTCTGGTACCTCTCCTTCGGAGTCGCCTGAGGCTCAGAGAAGCTTCATCCTGGTGGGCTGCAATGTTCCCGCGTTCTTGAGAGCCGAAGGGAGAGCGGAGCCATGTGGCGCTCCGTGCGTTGGTTTGTTCTTTCTGCAAGAAACGTGTCTGCGTTTCTCTCTGCCTTCGGGTGTGGGTTCTTCGCCTCACTTCCCATTGTCGGGTTTGGGGTATTTAGAAGTCAGGCAGAAATTCCGTGTTATGTCCAGGATTCTTTTCTTTTGTCTCTGCATCTTCCCTGTGGATTTGTACCTCTTCATGTCAACTGTTCTTCTTTCTTCCTGCTGTTTTTCTTGCTTTACAATAGTTAAGAGTTTTTCTTTTCTTTGTATTTTTTCCCTTCTCTGATCTGGTATTCCTGGTGGGTGAAGATGGTTGTGTTTCCTCTTTTTGGGGGGGTTGGGCATGGTTAATCCATTGAAATCCATCATTTATACTCAAGCCCCTTTTCATCTCTGTAATTCCACTTTTCAAACATCTGTCAAAAAAAAAATATGCAGACTCCTTTACCTGAGGTACCTTTCTCAGATATTCTTAGCTTAGTGGGAGCTGTGAAAATGTCATGTAACCTGCTCCTAGTCCAACAGTTTTATTGTCTCTGTGGAGGTTTCCACAATTCCATAACCTCAGCTAAAAGTTACACAGAAGCCTGTGCTCAGCACTGTTTAGCTGGCTCGGTCTGGGGTGAAAGAGAGACGGAATGGACAAGTATTGCTCTACTTCTGCAGACAGTTGCTGTCAAAATCTAGTTTCACAATTCTTTCCATGTCAGCTCTTTCTATTTCAGCAGGGTACTTCAAGTTTCTCTTAAATATAATTCTGCTAATGTGTAACCTTAGGATAAGGGACCTTTATAAATCAAGTACCTGCAAAACACATCATGATATTACAAAATTTTGGAGACAATTTTACAGACCTTGTGGATCTTCCTGGGGTGGAGGAATGTCAGCGTTAGAGGTTACAGTGGGAGGCAGCACTGGAGCCCTTCCCTCTCTGATCCCACTCTTTGGGTGGAGACGGAAGCACAGCGAGGCAGGGTGGGCCAAGCTACTAAAAAGGGAAGCATAAAAACCATATCCTGGTAGTATCAGTGCCCAACAATGTGCACACTTTTGGAGCTGAGGCTGCTATTCTGTGAGTCTGCCACTAATTCAGTCCTTTAGTGACTCTTCTTGAAAAACGTGCTTAAGAAATGTAATAATATATTAAAAATACGTTTTTTCTACTTGCCTCAAAGCTTGTACACTTGACAATACCGAGCTTATTTTTAAGACAGCTCAACCCAGTGTTTTCCCGTAACAAGAGCTGCAGGTTATGGATACACAGCAAAAGGGGTGATAGCAGGAGAAAAAAAAAAAAAAAAAAGGATTAGAGCTTTGCCTGTGTCACACACATCATAATCAGTGTTTTCAAGAGGTCTTAGTTTTTCATATGATTTTTTTTCCCTCAACATTATTTTTAGTGTTCAAAATACCCTTAATTTATGTCGGTTTAGTTCTTGTTTCCATTCAAATAAGTCACTTCAACTACTGCTACTTGTTTTTAGGTAAGCCACAGCACTGCAATGTATATTAAGGAATTTTTCCCTTAAATGCCTGCTGAGCTTTTTCTTACAGCCTAGCCAACTTCTCAGACCTTCTCTCCTCCTTTCATCCCACCCCCCTATCCCCAGGGAAAACTAAATGATGGCACCAATTTGCAGTATATGCAGTTCAACAGATACCAAGCAGAATTAGCCTAATTTCAGGTAGAAGTGCCTGTGACTGTGTTACTGCTTTGGTGGTTTTCAAGCAAACATTCCACGATGCTAATTTTGCGTCCCAAGTTCTCAAGCGTCCTCAAAACTAAACAGAGGAAGTCACCCTACATGGGTTTGCGCTCCTGCCTTGGCCCGTGTGCTAGATGGGCTCCGGAACCTGCCGGAGCGAGGAGCAGCGCGCGCAGAAAGGCTCCTGGGGACCCTGGCACAGAGAACAGAGTCAGTTCTGCTGCTTGTACTGCACAAGCTGTTCGCTTTGAGCAAAGCTCTTGCGTTTTAGGTATTTGTGCGTGTTAAAAGGTAAGCTTGGAGGTTGTGTATTACTACAGCAGAAATTTTGTATAAAACTTGAGCTAGAGTATATTTCTAATAAAGTAGTATTAAGAGGTACCTTGTAGATTCCTAGTATGTACATTTTTATTTTGCGATTCGGTCCTGTGGATTGTGCTCAGTTACCACTTCCAGTCTCTCCCCGCACTCTCCCTAGACAACTCCACTGCAAACAACTTATAGCTGTGTTTTTCCTAACAGGATCTCTTGGACCCTGCTCGATGGAGAATGCTGATCCAACAGTTTAGATATGATAACTACAGACTACATCAGCTGGGAAACAATTCTGTTTTTACTATAACCCTCCAGGCAGGCCTTTCAGCTATAAAAACACCGTATCCTTTAATGCCGATTAAACTGTTGACTGCAAAAAAGTCCTTCTCCCTGCACCCCTCTCTTTCAGAGATGCTTCTCAGAGCTCAAAGAGGAAATCTGAAACTTGTGTATTTTTGCCTACAACTTGTTTAAATGGAGGATGAATTGGCAGCTGTGTTAGATTTAGGTATTAAAATGTAGGCTCTCTTGAAGCTTAATGAATTTACCCCACACTGTTGTGTATTAAGGAAGGATTGCTGCTACTAATGTGCTCCAAATCAGAAGCTTTCTATAGAGAATACTAGACACTTGCTGCTTATTCTTGCTCCTTCTTGAAAGAGCTAAAGCACCTGGTTTGTTTTTTATAGGTGCCCATTAAACTTGAATCCAGCAGTTCTGTGAACTGTGTAACCTAGTTCTTCCTTGCAGTTAACTTTTTCCCAGTGGACATTATTAACAAACTACTACTTCCTCCGTCCTGTGGTGTTCTTTAACTTGCTGTTAAACAGACAGTGTTACAAAGAGGATGGGAGTTCAAAAAACCCAGACTGCCCTGTGTGTAGCAAATCCCTGAACAAGCTGGCTCAGCCTCTGCCCATGGCACATTGTGCCAACTCCCGACTAGTCTGCAAGATTTCAGGGGATGTAATGAACGAAAATAATCCTCCCATGATGCTACCAAATGGATATGTCTATGGATACAATGTAAGTGTTTAAATCAATAACTTACTCAAGTCCAGAATAGCTGTGGTCATAATAACTTTCTGTATAAAATAAGAGCTTTTTGTCAGAAACTTAGAAGCATCAAAAGCATTTTTGTATTAACAAAAAAGTAACTTCTTATACTTTTCTTGATGTATAAGAATTTCTTATTTCTTGTACAATTTCTTAAGAATTACTGTATTTTTTTTTTGTGATGAAATAGGTCCTTAAAGAGGCTAACCTCTGAATGTCTGAATTTATAAAACCAATTCAAATGCCACTGGAAGTCTTCCATTCTGGAGCATAAAAATATAGAGTGAGGAACTTCTGTGGGAAAGGGATTCTGACCTCCAACTGCAGTGCTTGTATTAAAAACAAAACCCACGCCTTCTAAAAATATTTTCCCCTAGTAACAGTTAAATGATGCTTTGATTTGCATTTCCTCTTGTGAATTTTATCTTTTGCCTTTTTTTTTTCCAGTCTCTGCTTTCTATTCGTCAAGATGACAAAGTAATTTGCCCAAGAACCAAAGAAGTCTTCAACTTCTCACAAGCTGAGAAAGTCTACATCATGTAGGTCCACAAAACATGCTCAAGTGCCGCTGGAGTTTGACACAGTGTATATTGGCATACCCTGTGAAGGGGGGGGCCTTAATGTGTGGCAAAGAAGCAAAAATCTGCCGCCTTGGGGATCAGACCTGTCGGTGGCATTATTGTTTCTTGCGACCAAAGATCAATGAGCAACAATAAACACTCTTTAAGAGAGGAATTATGACTTAAGTTTGTACTTGAATAGAAACAAAAACGAATTTTGATTGTTAAGGTTTTGTAACATAAGGTCAAAAATTGGACTCTTCTCAAAAGTACTTTCATCTTGTAAAGGATAACTTTCTTTAAAAATGGACACTTGCACTGGGGGAAAAGTTACAGCTGATCTGAAATTAAATCCATTTTCCTTCCCTGTTTTTCACAATTGTTGTCCAAGACCCTTTTGTTAACAAAGATTTCAGTACAAGTATGTTCTTTAAGCTCCTCTTTGCTTTCTTTATGATCCTCTCGTGAAGTAATCCTGAACATGAATCACGTAACTTATTTCCATGGGAAGATGTTGAGGTCACTGACACGAGACTGGCTTCTCTGGAGGATCAACTAGGGACTGGTTTGAAGGAGTATGAAGTCTTTTTCCAAACCCAAATAATTTAAGGAGGTTGCATAAGTATCAAGAGAAACTGAGAACATTTCAGGCAAAGTACACTGCTTGTTTAAATGTTCTTTTTTCCAGTCTACCATAGTGTTAAAGTCCTTCTAAAATTATTAGTTATGTGCATAGGGTTCAATATGAAATCATTAGTGCTACTGCCTTATTTCTTGCTTTGAGAATGTACTCACATGAAAATGAGCTGGTATTCTTAAGTGTTGGGCAAAGTTTCTGAAGATGCCTTGCAGGATGATTACATAATTTTAGGGTCTAAATAGTATTCATTACTGAAACTAATAGTTCAATTTTAATGACTACAGAACACATCCTTATGACTTTTCAAGAGAATTAAACCATTGTAGTTTAAACAAAACCATATTGTAGAGGTTTGTATTTAGCGCTTATTTTTGCATGTTGATGTTGATTAGCTAATAAAAGATTGTAAATGTAAAACATGTTAATAAAAATTGTTTTCCATTTCTTGATTATATAAAATTAGAAAGCTGCTTTGTATTTAACTGTAAACAAACTTAATTTTTCTGTTTTATAAGGGTCTCTCTTAAAAGGAGCAACTTCCACATGTCTTTTCACGTGTTCTGCAAAATTAAAAAAAAAAAAAAAAAGGTTAAATCATAAATGTTGTTCTTCAGACTTACAGAGGCAGAGCATCTCAGGAAAATACTGGTTTTTGGTTTAAACTTTTCATTTATGAAGATGGCACTGCAATCTATCTTCTATCAATTTTTTCTTCTGTCACTTCCTAGAAGATTGTCTGATGTCCTGCATCTGTTAAGCTGGTTCTGGGGGAGAGGGAAGGGCTGGGGTTTTATGCATCCTCGAGGGCATCAAGGAAAGAACTAACAAAGCATATTGCAGACAACTTAAATTGCTGTTCAGCACTTACATACAGACTACGACTATATAAATGGATTGTATCAGTGAGATTTTTTGAAGAGTTGTAACTTAAAATGCTCTATTTTCAGTAAGTTTACCTAGTGATGCTTCTGAACAGGTGTATTTGGAAGATTGCAGAGTTGTACATTTGGAAAAGACAAGGTTTCCTGCACTTCCTGATGGAAAAGTTTGTTTCCCACAGCATTTTTTCGGTATAGATTGGTTCCTGAGTTTGCTGAGGGCAGGTGGAGCGTGATCTGCGCTCACTGAGCATTAACCATCTGTTGCTCCCTGATGTGGTAGAAGGGAGAAGTATCATTGGCCCCATGGGGGGAGGACAGGGCCCTGCAGAGCAGCACGGGATGCTGGCCCAGGGCAGCAGTGTCTGCGATGGCGGAGGAGCGGGGAAGAGGAGGACAAGGAAATCGCTGAGAATGGGAACCTTGGAGTCCTCTCTGTTTTATAGAAATGTGTGAAAGTCCAAAGGGGATGGGGGAAAGGGAGATCACTTTTTGTCAACCTTGCAGAAATTGTAGAATGTGGAAAGTGTTGCTTTTGCTTCATAAGGTGCTTGTTGGTTACAGTTGTGGTTTCCTGAGATTTCAGGCCTTCTTGCTTTCTGTGGCCTAAGCTGAACGGTGGAGAATCCTTGCTTGCCCAGAAGCAGGTCTGGGAAGGGAAGGGGGCAGAACTTGAGCCTCTACTTAAAGGAAAAAGTCCCCTTCTCTGGAGATCTTCCAAACCCGCTTGGACACAGTCCTGAGCCACATGCTGTAGGTGACTCTGCGTGTGCAGGGGGGTTGCACTAGATGATCTCTAGAGGTCCCTTCCAACCTTAAGCATTCCGGGATTTCAGTGGGCCGGATGTGGAGCTGAGAGCCGAGTCCCTGCGGGTGAGCTATCCGAGGCTCTCCCCAAGGGCCTGGGGGAGCTGCCGCTGTCCCCATGGTCCTGATTAGTTGTTTTGGAAGCCGGCAGTTGAAGCACCTGGTTTAATTACAGCAAGACTCGTACTGGGCTGCGGCAGCTGCCCAGCAGGTCCCCCTGGATGGTGTCTGGGAAGGGCATCTCCGAGGTGCCTCTCGTCCTCGTGCCTGCTCCCGCCTCGCTTGCGTCTCCCAGGGCAGCAGGACGTCGACTCCTGCGTGTGCGGGTGGGAAAACTTCCCTTGGGAAGTTTGGGGTTTGTAACATCGGTTCCAGCTGGGGTAACACTGGGGTCTGTAACACAGGGCAGCTGGAAGCTGCAGTAGGAACCTGCGTAGTATCAGGCAGGAGGGAGAACCTGTTACATGACCTCACCCGAAGCCAGTGTAGAAACTTCAACTGGGGATGGCCATATCCTGCGCTACAGATCTGAGTTTCGCCTGCCAGTTGTATGTACATCTTGGTGAATTATTGCTAATACTGCATTTTGCATCACTTACAAAATGACTATCAACAACTAGAGATGAAATTCCCTGTTTTTTGTATGGATGACATGCACTGTATAGATGCCTGGCAACATACCGAGCCTGAAGAGTTTGTGCCTGTAGGATGAGGGACCTTTTGAAATAGATAAAGTGAAGACTGTCTCCTCAAAATATGAGCTAAAAATTAGTAATACTCTCTGTGACACTGTGAATTGCTGTGAGCTTTGCTCAGTCTCGCCAATAATTTAGTGAAATGGGACTTGAGGCTCTGGATTTTACCTTTGGTATTTTCCTCGTTGAAGTCAACCTGTCCCAGTTGCGGTCAAGGCAAGTTCCATTTTTCCTGCTTTTTCTCAGTTACGCTGACCCGAGAATTGCCTTTATCTTCCCTTCTATTTGATGTGGTCCAAGTCACTGGTCTAGAGTTGAATATTTTCTCCTACTGTGAAAGGGAGAGGTTTGGGTTGTGTTCTCTAGCCTATTCCACCTTAAGGGTTGTTGTCCTTGGCTTGCCTGGCTCTGACCAGTGAGGGATTTTTCTGTGGCAGAACTTCAGGCATGTGGTACAAATAATCCCCATCTTTAGAGGGAAAACACTTGGGAGTGTTTTTCTAGCAGTCTAGCTGCATACTTTTTGTGTTAGTGCACCAAGTAAACCGCAGCACAGCTCGTCAGGATAGGTGAACAAATATTTGATCTTCAAATTAGTGATTAGATAAATGGCAAGTTTTCTTCTATAGTAACAATATATGTTTTTATTTGCATAAGGTTAGTTCTGCAATGTGTATAATTCTCAGCTATGCTGAAAGGCAACTTTTTTAAATTATTAGAGAACTGACCCATTAAATAACTTTCTATTTAACTTGTTTTTTTTTTTTTTTTTTTTTTTTTTTAACTTTTTTTACTTTTTTTTCTTTGAGATGAGATCTTGGATGCTCAGAGGATCAGAATCTGTTCTTAACTCTGTATTAACCTATTCTCTTAAAGCCAGGTAGGGTCTGTAAGTAGAATAAACCCTCCTTCACACACAGCCAGGGGAAAGCAAATTGCCCTCAAGTCCAGCAAGAGGGAGTGGGAAGCTACAGAGCCCAGATCTCTCTGGATGTGGTCACTGAAATTCTTCCTGTCATGACAGCCACAGAACCAACCCAAATCAGTTCTGCTTTACGCTTGGCTTTTGAAGAAATTAATCAATGTGAACTAGTCATTGAAAAACCTCAACTCAGGAGACCTACTGCTGACTGAGATCTACTCCTGACTTCAGTCTGATGTCTTAAGACTGTAAAGGAAAGTTCTTAGTCCGAAGAAATGAAAATTTTTCCCCTGTCTTTGCTGGCTGTTGGCTAGTTGGCTTCACTGAGTCAATTTTGAGTGCATTCTTTCACCATAAAACCTTGTTATTTGGTCATGGTAAAATTTTCAGAGATCTGTGTTCTGAGTCAGAAAAAAAATCAGCTGTAGGCAAATAGGCCCACAAGATGAACACATGCAGTAGCAGGGGTAACAGACAAGGCTGAACAAGGAGAGCCATTTTTGTGGTGATGACTCAAAAACAAAAACAAGGTGTCAGGGTAGAGTTAAGAATTGGTAAAAAAACAGCTGAGATTTCTTCCATTGAAACTAAAACAGCTGCAAAAGTTGGGTGTGCAAGTAAGAGGAAGCAAAAAGGAAACTGCTGTGTATTGCAGGGTAGAGACCCAGACGTAGCTGCAAAACTGCCTAGTTTCTCCCTTGTATCTCAATTTTTGCTGTTACTAAAGATGGTGCTGTTAACATGGGAGAAGGGGAATATGCTGAGAGAAAATAAAGTAATCTAGAAATAGGAGTGGACGAAGCGTGTGCAAATGAAAGAAATATTCTCCTGGGATTCCTCACTGACGAGGTGTAATAGGAGAAGGGTTATTCTACCCAGCCTGGCTGTTCTGGTATTTCATGAACAGGGAACAGCTCCTGTAGTAACTATGTTCCAGTGGGATGGGAGAAAAAATGATCTGGAGCTGCCTGGGTAATCTCAGTAGGTACCTGAATTCAGAGCGTGGTTGAAAGGTAACAATAACCAAGTGAAGGGAAGAGGGTTACTGAAGATAAATTACGCTGTACGGAGCTGATAGCTGCTTTTGTTGTGATGAGTATTCTCAGACAAGATCGAGGCAATACGCTATTATGTGGGATGCCATTAGCTAACTTGGAGAAGGAGGTAATTAGAAACCATATGAGGATCTGGCCAAGGAATCGTGGAATCACAGTGGTTGAGATTGGAACGAACCTTGGAGAGGTCCAACCCTCTGCTCAAGCAGCGGCCCCTGGACCACGTTTCGCAGGATTGCGTCCAAACCCTCAGCCTCTGGCATCTGGACCCACTCCTTCAGCTTGATCGTGTTCTTTCTGAATTCCCTGCAAAGCAATGGTTGCACAGCTCTGCATGAACTCAGCTCTTGTTTTCCAGACTCTGCTCTGTCACTGCACTTGTGCATATCCCATAAAACAAAACTGTTTGCATAGGAAATAATCCTATGTAGCCCAATTTTGATCCCTAGGAAGGACTTCTTCCTGATGGACCCAAAAACAAGGCTAAGGAGAGAGGATAAGGCCAATTTACTTCAGGACAAGTACATCATTAGCTAACTTATATATTTTGTTCCCCACCCATGAAGATGAGGCAAAATTATATAGACGTTCCCAAAAAGGAAATAAACAAGTGTACAACTTCCTTTCCTTTTTTTTTTTTGTGCACGGAGGAGGCAAGACAGGAGCTGGGAGTGGCTCAGCTCTTCTGGGAGCAGCAACGTACATTCCCGGTGAGGAGAAACCCTCTTTGGTTTAGAGCAGAACTGTTAATAATAAAAGCATTTTATTAAAATACTCACAAAAATGGAGTGGATAGACTCAAAAAAAAAAAAAAAAGGAGAGGAAAGAAAATAATTTGGAAAAGCTCAAGTTGCCCTGTACAGTTTGTACTTGTAGTTCTCATTAAGGGTAATACTATGGAGAATTTTATATTAATTCTTTTGAAGTAGCTCCTTGTCCTCGCTTTGTGCTGTGTCCAAACAGACAGATAATTGTTCCCAGCTGGTACCAACCCTGTTCCTCCATCTCCACCCCTGCCGAATTGCTGTGAAGGAGGTTGAAAAACTAGTGGGCAGTTTCTGAACCTCCATCTCTTAGTTGCTGCCTCTCCTTTTGGAAGATTGAAAGGTTCTCGGTAGAGGCCGTTTTGTTGTGGCGCGAAGGAGAAAAAGATATTTTTCCCATGAGGATCACTATATGGGCTCTTTTTAAGCCTGTACATGCTCAGCCACGGGATTTCCGTCACCGTCTCACTGTCCCATTCTGTGTGCAGAGAGTGCCAGGCACTCAGACACAAAGACACAAAGAACACAGCTGCTCTTACTGGCTCTCTGGGATTTTGGTTGATGTGGTTGGGGGCAATGCAGAGTTTCCTCGCAGCCACTATGTGTTGCTACAAAGCAACTCTCCTCTGCAGCTCCCATGCAGAAGTGCTTCACTTTGCTTAACTTTTTCCTTGATACAAGTGTAGGAACTGTGCTCTTCATGATAAGATAGCCTGCTTATTCGTGGAAAGATAGGAAATGTGATGGAAATTCGGTCCTTTTCACTTTCAGGAGCGTGAGAATATATATTGTGTAGGAAAGGGCCGCTGCCGCCTTCATCATTAGTCTGTGGGATGATTCTGATCTCCTGTCGTGTTTTAGGAGAACTCTTCCATGTTACCAGCCTGGAGTTCTTCAAGATCATTGCAACCAGCTTTTCCCTGGAGCCAGGATTAGGCTTCACACCTCTCCTCGCACAGACTGGGGTGAAGTCTCCAAGTGTGCAATTGGTGGCTGCCCTTGGAGCAACTGTAGCTTAACCTCCCTCGGTCCCTGGGCTGAGGCTGGACAGAAACCCTCTTTTTGCTGCTCTTCTGCGTTGCTTTGCACGTGCTGCCACGCGCTCCCTGTGCTAGAGCTGGGGCGTTTTGTGCGTTCGGCGGAGGAAGACGGGCCCGTGTTGCTCCCCGAAGGCCCCTAGCTCAGGCACCTCCCGAAACGGAGGTCCAGCATTCCGGATGGACCCGGAATCCGAGTGCCGCATCCGAGTGCCTGTGCTGGGAGCAGGGCGGTGCCTGGAGCAGAGCTAGCTGATTTCAGCCAGTGAGGTGCTAGATGGAGTCCTCAATCTGGATGAGGAATTTGTCTTCATTCCGCTTTTCATGGTTCCAAGACCAGCATAAAAAGAAATCAGTCCTACATGCTTTTTTCTTCTCCCCCAGCTGAATAAACTGTGACCTTTGGGCCAAATTAACCTAGTGATGAATCTTCAAGCAAACTGGGATTGCAAAATAATTCCTCCATCCTGGCTCTGGTAAGTTTGTAATTAATCATTGTTTTCATGATTTCACTCCATAAGAAAATCAAAGCTACAAGATTATTCTGGTGGCTACGATAAAGATTTTGGCCTGGTTACATATGCACAGCAATGAAACAGTTTAGGCTCCTCCAGAAAGTCTCCAAGCTCAAATAAAGGTATATTAAAATATACCTAAAACTTAGTTAGAATTATTTGCAAGCCAAAGTCATTGTTTACATCACATCTGTGATCGCATCTTTTAGAAAAGTACTGTCAAGAAACACAGAATCTGTTTTCTCTCATTACAACACAGGCTTTTTTCCCTATTTGAATTCTTTTTTTTTATGCTTTTCCCAGCTATACTAAAGATTGCTCTAGTACAAGGTATTTCCTCCTTGGAGATACTTCTGTTTTGTGAAGATGTCACTTCTCAGTCTTATTTTCGATGATCAAAACAGATACAAATCTTCAGTTAATGGCAGTTTCCTTTTTGCAGCTCTTTCCTGTACTCTTATTTTTCATTGTTTTTTTTTTTTGAGAAATACAGAAAGTTTATATTATTCTACTATTAGCCATGCTATAAGGTCAGGCACACACATTAAATGTCACTTTCTTACAGCTTTTCGCTATTGCCTTGCAGCTATTTAAAGCCGCTATCGCCATAGTATGGTTCAATAAAATATAAACATATTGGGGAAAAGCTTGTGATACTAATATGAACTATTGGTTTTCCAAGCATTTATGCTTGGAAACTACTAAATCCGGAACATGCCAAAGTATTCCAGGGCAGTTTGAGACCAGTTGTCTATATATTTTTTTTTGAAAATTATTATAGAAAATTATTATTATTGCAAATTCCATGATTGTTTTCCTAAGCCCTACAAAAGTTTTTAGTTGTGCCTTTAAAAAGACAAAGTTCAAACAATGTTAATGATTTAAACATAAGGAGACAAGAGAAAATACACTGGATGTAGACAATTTGGGTTGCTTGCTTGTATTCAGTAACTTCAGTGTTTACACGCATGTGAATGGATTTCTCAGTGTTTCTATTAGTTGCTCTAGTAATGCAGCATTTTGCAGCTTGGCTGTGACTTCATTTCACTATTGGTAAACTTCCCTTCCAAGGAAGAAGTGTTATTCTGCCAGGCCCGGTTACCTCAGTTTTAATTCAAAGGAAGGAGAACTCAGAGACGCTTCAGCATCTTTTTGGTGCAATCAAGCTTTGCTCTTACGTGACTCTTAAAAAGCACAAATACCTTCCCGTGCTTTTACTGGTTTAAGACATTTGCTTTTGAGAGAAAAGGCAAAATGTATCGCCAGGGATATTTGGTACTTTTGTGTTTTGCTTGGACATTTTCCTCTACAAGCACAGGAAGGCAGCGCAGGTCCTGCCTCCGCCTTTGGCTGTTTTTCTGACAAAACTGCTCTCTTTGATTGTCATTAAAAGTGCTTTCCTTTATACAATAACCGGGAAATAAAATAAATCCAAATAAAAATAAATCCAAATAAAACCTCTCGCCTGCTATTTCATTGCTAAACTCTGATCTTATTAAAGACCTTGATCTGATTAAAACTTCATTCCCTGGCCCAGAAGGAGGGTGGCCTCGCAGACAGACGGTAGGAGCAGCAAGAATGTGTGATCTGAACAGAGTCCTTCAGAGATGTGAGGAAGGGGTGTCTGTGTGTGTGCACATGTATGTACGTATATGTTTGAAGGTATCCTCATGGGTGATCGCAAAGATTTGCACATAGGACGCTAACCCCCTGTCACAGGTCAATTCAACAGCAGTAAATAGCCTTTAAAAACCAAAAAGAAATAAAAATAGCAGCAGCAACAACCCGCAGCGGCCCCTGGCCGTGCAGTTCCTCGCTGCGAGCTGAGGCCGCTCCGGCTTCTCCTGCATTGCCATCTGCTGGGAGCGCCAGCCCCGGCACGGCGCCCGCGCAGGGTCCAAGGGCCCCGCGAGTGACGGCGGAGGGGGACGCTCCCCGCACCCCTAGGCCCTCGTTCACGGAGCCCCACGGCCTCCAAGGGCAGCTCAAACACGACGCCCCGCGCTCCTAGTGCCAAAGCAGCAGCCATCCTGCTTACCATCAACTGCGCAGAGCCCGTCTGGGAAAGGATGGAGGCCAAGAGCTCCACAAAGCATGTTTTTAACTAAAAACTGAATGCATTTTATCCTCCCTATAGTTTCATGCGCTTAATCACTTACATGGTCTTTATTTCTTCTCGATGCGGGGAGTCACGTTCTCGGCGGCCGTGCTGCTCGCAGGGCCAATCGGGAAGCTGGAGGCCGCGGCACTGACAGCACATTCGCTGTGATTTAAGAGGAGAGAAGTCATAGCTATCTCGCTCGCACCTTTATTAACCGGGCAGTTTCCTCTACTGCCCCTATAAATATAACTCGTCCATGTTAAATTACTGAGTGCCAGTTTTGTGTTTAGCTTAGGGGAAAAAAGCTGCTTCCTGGAATCCAAGCTGTGTGACCCTGGGGAGAGGTGCGTGCCGGGCGTGCTGTGACGCCCTGCGAAGAGCTGCTGCTGCAGCGCCGGCCTGGCCATGCCCGCACATCACCCCTGCAGGGACAGGTCACAGATTCTGTTCTCCCTTTACTCACGTATCTGTAAGCGCCCATTCGTTATGAAGAAAGTAACTAGGGGAGCAAAATGTTTGGGCCTTGATCTACTTTCTTTCTTGGAGAAGTTGACCCTGTTCATAAGAAGTCAAGAAACCTTTAACTGTCCTATTTACCAAGGTTGCCATCGTTGCTTGGTGTTTAGTATCAATTCACTGTTAAGACTCGTATGAAGAAATCAAGTAATGCTCCATGCAGGTTCCTTTTAATGCTGGTGGAAAACACGCCAAAACAAAGCACCTGGGCAGCTGTGTAAAATTGTTGGTCTCGCAATGGTGCCTATTGCACCTGTATCTTTTAAGAACCAACCTAACAACTTCTGCACATACCTGGACTGTCATGGTTGTTCAAGGTATGGAGGTTCAGTTACCTAAAGGTAATTTTCGGAGTTTCACCAGTGCCCAGGATAAAACAGCTCTATGGTAGCAGGTTGTGCCTGACATGTGTCTGAAACAGAGACATCTCTCTGTACGAGCCCTTTTTATACGTTTTATTCCACAAACTGTCCCTGACTGCTGTCAGTAACAGGACGCCAGGCTAAATACATCTTTTTCTGTGTCTCACAACATTCATTTTTATACTCACATTTTATCTTTGCAGTTTTGTTCTAACTTGGAAACACATTTTGGAAGATCCCAGAAATAAATGTGTCTTGTTTAGCACTGCACTCCTTACCGGAATTTGGTTAAAAGGTAGGATAACAACGTCAGTCGGAGCGTTTAACAAGCACCTACTGTTCCAGTGTGTTTCTTCTTTAAAACTTCAGAAAGTATCACTTATAGCAAGGAGAAATTATGTTGGCTTATTTAAAGAAATTTTGCCATCTATGGCCAAGATCTTGAATTCTTGATATTGATTGGAGAGAGCAAGGACTGAGGAGGGCATTTTTAGTTCAAACACCCTTTACGTACAAATTATCACAATAATAATTAAAAGATACTAGCATACAAGGGATGTAATTCAGAGATCCATTAGTTACCATTTTCTGTTTTTTCCCTCACTTTTTGTGCCTTCAGGAGTAGAACACTGAGGAGCTCATGCTGTGACAAAGGCAATACTATGAAACCTGAATAAATGTTGCTTCCCATTGTGTTGCTACTTAAATATCTGGCCATAGAATTGCAAAACATGATGCTTTAAAAGCTTAGATATAATAAATAGCTCCAGATCGCAGGACTTGCTACTTTTTCAATATATTCCATCTTCCTTTTAATTATATCTATTTCCTTCTGTCTCGAACTGTGCTCTTTGTTCTCCCTTTTTCCCCACTACCTCATAATCTCCTCAAGCCAGGGACTTTCCACCTGCCAGTGAATGCTGACCTGTAGAAATTACCTCTCCTTAAAAGCAGGGCGTTCTTTCATTGTAACTGTCAAATAAATTCTCTAGAAAAGCTGGTTTTGATCCACGTGGCTTCCTTGGTCATTGCTCACAAAAGAAGACGTGAATACAAGGAAAGGCCTGCGGGCTGACAGTGTGCTTGTCTGCGCCACTCTCCTTGTGTTGAAGGCAAATAGTGTATTTTGATATGTGACTGAATGAACAACCACGCTACTGCTATGGGCTGAAGCTATAGGTATACAACCAGTAAAGAGAAATATTAAGAGGAAAATAGAATTTCTTCAGCTCAGCAGTGCTGGGATGGTAGCTGTGCAATGTTATTAGAGTGGAGTGTTACATTTATCGGTGTTGGATAGGGCTGAGAGCAGCCTTCACACCAGGAATGGACTTCATCCTGGCTACATTTGACCACTGAAGAGTAAGACCTTCATCTAAGTCCTGTGGATACTCCATAGCGAGAGGGTGAACCTTGCTCAGGAGCTGCCCTTCTGGAAGGATGAACCACCCTGATGAACCTCACCTTCCAGTGACCATTCAGGGAGCTGAGACGACGAACTCAGTGTGGCATCTGACTTCCACAAAGATAAATGTTTTCTTAGATGGCTCATGTAGATGCATTTACAAAGCTAAAATGACATGCTGTCCTCCCTAGTGTAGTCTAATGATAGTGTGTATAAAACCCCTGTAACCTGGATTAAGTTCCTGCCTTCACTGCTGCAGCGTATGAATCCTCCTAGCACTGCAGTTCTTAGGAATTCCAGAGCAGAATTTGCCTCTCTACATCCTTGTGAAAAGAAGAAAAAAGGAAGGAGTTCATTTTTGGTGTCTGAAGCCACAGCTAGGCATATTCTCTCTCATTTAGAGAGCCACTAACAGCAAAGGAGACCACAGCTCTATTAAGGAGTATGATTGGCTTTCTGAGGATGGGCTGGCTCAGATGGCAGGCAGAAAGCACCTGAAAAATGTACTGTTGGTCTCTAAGCTGCTTAAGAAACTGTTGCTCATATATATTCAAAAGCAGTCGTGTTTGTATACATGTGAAAGTGACATTACTAATGCTGCATGATTCAGTATCAGAGGGTGTCCACTTACTCAGCTCTCTCCTCTTCTACATGCTAACAGACACCATGCTCCTCCTGTTCTCAGGCACCTCATCTGAGTCATGCCTTAGAGGCCGGTATCTGAAAAAAAAAAAAAAAAAAGACAAATCCTTGCAATGTAGGGAGATTTTCTTCAATTTTTGGGGGGGTACGTTCATGCAAAAGTACTAACTTGTGATACAGATGTTTGTTATCCAAACCAGAAAAGCGCCAGCTCATTTTGTCTTTATTTGCCTTTCTTGGTTTCTCATCAAGCTTCAGTTAGAGGCTACCTAAGAAATGGCAACTTATCCTCATCGGTATTGGTGAAACATGTTCATGCTGGTCTGCTATTTTCAGGGACCACTGCAGGATTATTTTTAAAAATTAAACCAGACATACTTAAAAGCAAAGTGTAGACAGGACCTTCCCGATTTGTGATGAGTCGCTTAAGCTTTTCCTGTTCCACCTGATTTACAAACCATTATTTAATTAGTGATCTAGACTGTACGGAGCAGATTCATTCATCTCCTCATATGACAGAATTATAAAACATTACAATAGGCTTAAGTGTTGTCACAGTCAATATTTCATATAATTAGTAGAGGTCGCCAAATACCTTTGGCCTTGTATTATTGATGGTTTAATGAATAGACTGCTTTTCTGTTGAGAACATCTGTTTAAATATAGTTCTTGCCCCAGATCTTTCAAATAGTTCAGATCTTTCAAATAACCGTCATCCTTTTGCTAGTGTCAAACTGGTGGTTAAGTATCTATTCAACTTGCATAGGAGGTCAGTTTTTCTTTGCAACCCAACTGGCACAAAGTCTGTGACAACTTAATATCAGTGTTTATCATGTTTCTGCATCTTCAGGCCTGAAACCAAAGTTATTTTAACTCCAGATTATTCGTAGGGAACCTTTTTTTTTTTTTTTTTTTTTCTGTGCCCCAGTTTCATTTGGCAGGAAAATAAGCCCTCCTTTTTAATTTTGTATCATTAGGCTGAATACAGCCATCTCAGAAGTTCACTGGGATTTATTTCTGCCTGACATGGTCTTTTATTTTGAAGTGGAAAACAAGTGCAGACAAGGAAACATCTAACAAAATGGAAGGAACTGTCCCCTACCTGATTTTTTTCTGTAATAGAAAGATAATCCTGCCAAGAGCGTAAGTTTGACCTTTTAAATCTGTCAAAAAGAAAAAAAAAAAGCTCTGACCTAAATCACTGGTGTCAATAGACAAAACTGTCCGTTGGGCCCTGTGTTTCTCTGTGCATTTGGCCAAAGACACAGAGCAAACTGGACACGTCTGGAGGTATCTCCCAGGGGAGCTCTCAGACTTGAGCAGCAGTCCCTGCCTCATCAGCCCATCCAGCTGCTATTACCCTCCCTCAGCTCACTGAGCATCACACAACCTCAGCTGGGGTTGTGTCTTGTGCAGCTAAGTGAATTCTTCAGTCTTCTGGCCCTCTCTTCAGCCTCTTAGTGCAGAGGCAGGAGGTATGGAAATGCTGCAATAGCAGATATTTACCATGCTCTTTAAAAAAGGAAAAGGAGGAAAAAAGCAAACAACTCCAGCAAACACAATTTTATGTAATTGTCTTTTAAAAAAGGAATAAAAATAAATAGCTTAGCTGTTGTTGGGCTTTGCCTAAGGGACTGCCATGAATGAGTTACACAACTGAGCATTCATTCATCGACTGTTTCTTTGCAAAACCATATGGCTCCTTGCAGGATTTCTTTAAATATTATGCATAGATATGAAATTGGGGCCTTTGTAGCTGTTAAGTCTCTTGCTTGAGGCTCATTTTGAAACACTGTTTCTAGATAGTAAAACAATGTTAATTGGGCAAGCAATAGCCCAATAGAAAGCAGTTTCAAACAAATTAAGAAATGAAATAGAAAAATAAGAAATGTTAAAGGAATAAACTCATCTAAACTTTAAAGATTAACTATGCCATTGTATGTGATTTTCACATGAACCATAGGCCATTTCATTTCACTAGATGGAAGGCAATGAGAAAAAGAAATGTTATTATGAATGTCATCGGCTTCATATGCTCAGAAACAACAGAATCTCTGCAAAATGCTGACATTAATTTACTGCAGTAAATATGTCTGAAATACAGTTCATTGATTATACAAAGTGTTTAAGCACATCTTTCTCTGTCAGAGAAACCAGTATACCCAGCTGCGATGAGAATTCACATGTTACCTTCTGCACATGCCTTAACAGTGGTGTTAGACACGTACCCGGCCATATTTTCCTGACTCTGGGATGTTGACTAGTACTGGCTTTTTTCAGGAGATTATGTAGTAATTATGGAATGATCTGTCTACATTAAAAGGCCTTTTGAAGCCTTTCATTTGACTTGATTTAAATTTAATCCCATAGTTTAAAGTAGAAATTTTCAGTCTTCCTCATTTTAAACTATCACTTCTGGACCAAAAGCAGAAAAAACACACAACATAATTATAATAGACATCCACAGGGTATTGCAGATCAGACTTCCAGGCTTCGAGGGTTTTTTCCTTCATCTGTGTTAATCTCTTCCTCAGCTTTCCCTCATGATCCCTCACTACTCGGTTCCTCATGGCTGTCACTTTAGATTTGTAGTGCGTCATCGAAGCACCTTGGATCACTCAGTGAGTTACCACCTGCAGGGTGGTTAGATGAGCTAAAATTGCCTTTTGTCACTGATTGCTTTTGGGGAGGAGCGGTGTTATTTTTGGTGGCCCTCGACACGGCCAGGCGCACGCTGGCCGACAAAATGGCGCCGCGCACAACCAGGAGTTAACCCCACCTTCCCGCGAGCTGGCCGAGGCGCGGCCCCTTTAAGGCCGCCCCGCCTCCCGCTGCCGTGACGTCACTGGCGTCAGCGCGCAGGAACGGGCGCAGTAGTCGACGTGCGGGGGGGGAGTTGGGAGTGGTGGTAGGTGCCGCGGGAGGGGGTGTGAGGAACGTACCACCCCGCGCGGGGGGGGGGGGGGGGGGGAGGCTGAGGCGAGCGGCCCCTGAGGCGAGCGGCCCCTGAGGCGAGCGGCCCCTGAGGCGAGCGGCCGTCGGGGTGGCGGCGCCCGGCGCGGCCTGGCGCCCTGCGCGGGGCTCTGGAGATGGACCAGCGCCTTGCAGAGCTGGTGGAGGAGCTCACCACGTCGGGGGAGCCGCAGCTGGAGCCGGGCAGGATGCGGGAGCTGAAGAAAATTTGCAAGTACGGGTTTCCTTGCGGGCTGGGCCGGCCGGGGGCGGGAGTGGGGGCGGACTGGGCCAGGCCGTTGCTGCCTCCCGGGCCTCAGCGCTGCTCGTCTCTGCTCAAGGCGGCAGGGGCTGCGGAGGCTGCCCCAGGGACTCCTGAGTGGGGTGTTTTAGCGGTGCGGTGCGTTGCTGCAAGCACAGAGGCTGTTGGTGTAAAAACCCACAAAAAAGTTTGTGTCTCTGTCTGCGATAACCCTTGTTAAATAAAACCTGTTGTGTTTTTGTCTTTCCCTAGGTCCTCCGATGAATACCTCAGCCATGCCTATCACCTGCTGATGACGCGTCTGAAGGAGGAGCACGCCGAGATCCGCTTCTCGGCTTTTCAGATTGCGCACGAGTTGTTCGACCGCTCGCATCAGTTCCGGACGTTAATTATTTCTGACTTCCAAGAGTTCTTGGCTCTCACGGTTGGGATAGATCATGAGCAGCCTCTTCCCCCGCCCAAGGAGGTGGCACAGAAGCTGAGACGAGTGGCCATTAAGGCGGTGCAAGACTGGCACGAGAAGTACGGTGAGGCCTACAAGAAGCTTGCTCTGGGATACCATTTTTTAAAGCAGAATAAGAAGGTATTCTGCATTTTTTTACTTCCGTTTGCATTTTTAGGTAATCATCACTAGGAGACGTTTAAATTTAAATCAGTAAATCTCAAAGGAAAACTGTTGGAAACAATCTCTTGGAGTCATCCCCTTGACCGTCTTTAAAAAGCAACCCCCAAACTTATACACTGTACCTGGCATTTGTGGTGATAAACCTTAAATGAAGCAAACCTGTCACCTTGGAGCACAAGCTTAAAGATCTTCAAAGAAGGCCTTAACTAGTCCTTTTTTTAAAAAAAAAAAAAAAAAAAAACTTTTTCTGACCCTCCAATGCTTTACTGACAAATGTTGTCTTGCTTCCATCACCTTGCCTGCAAGAGTTATCTTAGAGGAAAACTTATGCAGTTCACGGTATGCACAAGCATCCCACTGTAGTGCTTGTCAGCATATGAGTTAAACTTTCTAGTACTATTGAAGCAGATGACTCTTTATGTTGAGCCAGTACTTAATTCAGAATGTAAACAGTTTTCTGTGATTTTTTTTTATTTTCTTCATTGACTATCATATAGATGCAACTTAGAGTTTAGTGATTTAGTTTGCCAAGCTTTAGTGTTTTCTTAAGTGCTAGCTAGCTAGTTTGGGGTAAGGAAAAAGGTCTGTCTGAATCTCCAAACTAAGCTGCAGTCTGACAGGAGTAAAACAGTAGGAATTATTTGTGCAAAGGTCTGAAATATAGCGGAGAGACAATAGATTGCAGGGTGGTGGGGGGGAAAATGAATTATTTTTAAAGTGATAGGATGCTAGGAGAAACCATAAAGGATAGGTCCGTGTTAGAGGAATAGATCACACGTTGGAGGAGGGTTTTTTTGTTCATCTGCTAGTGTGGTAGAGTTAAGTAAAATCCCCAGGTTGTACCAAGAGCTGTTCTCCATCTCTTCTCAGGGTGAAAATAGGATGCTTACCTAGTTCAGCTTGCATAGTGTAAGATAGGCTTTCACCCACTGATGCTCATCTCAAGTCCCAGAGTGTAGCCTTTTAAGAAAGGAAAAGATACTTTAACTTGAGGATAGTTTCAGCTAGTAATTTTTCTCTGGAAGTTAAAAATAGCCTTATTTCTTTACTACACTGACAAAAGCATTTGATTTTGCAAGAAGTAAGAAAATTTCAGTTATAGAATGTACTTAGTTAACTTGACCTGTGGCTAGTAAATATATGTACATTTTACAGAAAAGAATTTCCTAAGACCAAATAGAAAGTGAGACTTGCCTGTCATACTGATGATAATCTCAACATCATTTGGGCCTCTTCCTTATAAGTCTGACCTAAATTCACTGTTTTACTTGTGTGGCTGCAGAATATTGAGATAGAACATCGGTGTCTGGGAAGCATTACTGTATTTTGATAAACTTTCTCACCCAGCAATCCAACCATCTGCGGAAGGTTTCTTTTTATTGTAATATAGATGTAGTACCAGAGAGATTGTAGACATCATTAGTAGCGTGGTTCTGAGGTGTGAGTTTACTCAGCAAAATCTGTCTTGAGGTTAGTGAAAGTTACCTTTTGACATTGAAAATGAACTTGTGTGTAGCAGTCAGGGTTTTTGCTTTCTGAAGGGCTTTGCTTATACACTAACACAATTCAATATTACTTTCCTGGAAATTGAAAGTATTTAAATATTCAAACTCCTTTATGAATGAACTGAAAAACCTCACTGCAAACGTTTTAAGAAACAGCAACTTGACTCACTCAGATTTCTTGTTTGTATTTTAGTCCTAAGAAGGTGGAGTGAGACTAAATTTACAAGCTCTCCCTCACCATCCAAATCCAAAGTTTAATTATAAAATTCAAAATTCAGTCTTATAATGAGTTTGGATGCCTTTTCTACTACTTTGCTTGCTTACAAAGTTGTTCAGTAAGTGATATGTGTGCTCATAGTGATTACAAGTTTTCCTACATTTCAATTTAGATGTAGAAATGTAAGCATTCTTTTTCTGCCTTACTATTCCTTTATGAAAGCCATTGATTCTCAGCAGTTCCTTATTAGTAGAAGTAAAAACTCCATTAAGAATCACTGTAGTTATTGATTCTAGGAGGAAAAGAGATAAAAGGAAGGTCTACTGAGCTTCTGGCTGATCAGTGATGTTAGAGGATTTTTCATCACAGATAAGGATCTTAGGAAATGGATTTTCTATATATTTCTTACAAAGAGTGTTACACTTTTTTTCTTTCTTCTTCTTTTCTTTTTTTTTCCCCCCTCCCTTTTCTCTCTCCTTTTTAGGTGGATTTTCAAGATGTCAGTGCCAGAACTCTGGCAGAAAGGAGGAGGGAAGAGGAGAAGCAAAAACGATTGGAAAACATTTACAAAGAAAAAACCAAAAGAGCTGAAAAAGAAATGGCAGGTAAATTATTTTGGTACTTCTTGGTTTTGTTTGTTACTAAAGCACGTTTTACAAAGTTATATAAAACAAACTCAAAGAAAGTAGCTAACCAGGTCACGGTGGACTGTAGAAGGAGGAAATACTGTATATGATATGCTTGACCCTTGCCAAGTAAGGAATATTAGAGAAAACAAGCGGCAGTCGCAGTGTGCTCAGGTAGTGTGTGTGGGGTGGGGGGGGAAGAGAGAGTGAGTTACACACCAGACCTTTGTTCAACAAAGTACAAATGCATGACTGTGAGAATATCAAGATGCCTTTTGGAGTCAATGCTTAAATTCTGTGTCTGTGACTAGGCACAGACTTTTCAATAACTTGCTGACTGATGAACTGCATTATTTAGTGTACAGAGTTATCAACTTCCAGAAGTATGGGCACTCCTCTGTGCCAAAATACTCCATGTGGTGTAGAGCTTGGATGAAACGTATCATGATATTGCTAAAAGGTGTGTCCACTGGAGGCTGAGTTTCTAAGCAGTGTGTATAAAACAACTCTATTTCTCATTATGGAAGATCAGAGAAAGTGAATATGTTATATTGCAGTTGCAAAGGGCTATTTAATGAAATTGCTTTGGTTTATGCAATTATGCATGTGAGTCTGCATTTATGCTGCATGCTGTCAATGCTTTCGTGCGTGTGGGTGGAATGTTAAAGAGATTTAACCTTCTTAAAGTCGTTCTTATTTGTAGTATCTCTTTTAGCTACAGTTTATATTCGTAGGTACGTCTAGAAACAACTGTAACATGCATGGCTGTAGAATGAGTACCCACCAACATCACTAAGAATATCCTCATTGAATCCTGATCTACTTCAAAGTTTATGAACTGTTTAAGTCATCTTTGGTAAATAATTAAAATTTTAGGGAGAATAGGAAAAGGACAAATGCTGGTTCTAAATTTCTTGCTCAGAAAATGCTAGATTTCTGGCTTAAGGTAGTATTGTCACTTTTACCAAGATAATTTCTGGAGTGAAGTGTATATGGACCAATATTAATGATCAGTGGAAAAATGGATTGTCCCTTTGGCAGCTAGATTTGTTTTTTAAATCTGTATCTGCTCCAGAGACATTAGCATTTTACGTTGTCTAACAATATTCTAAAATAATTGTCTCCTCGTAGAAATGTCTCAGGAGATTGCTGACACGCTGACAGAGATGGAAAACTGTTTCCGGCTTTTAATGCCAGATCCTTTTGACTTCACTGTGAATGACACAGAACTGGAACCCAACAAACAAATGACCGCTAGTGAGGACAAACCTGCATCCCCCTCGTCTTCCCAGATAGCACCTCACCCATCTTATTTTGGACATCTGGATGATGAACAACCGTGCTGCAGCAAGGATCTTATTTCTGTTTCTCAGTGTTTTAAGACCAGTAGAAATGAAGATATGAGTGAGGAGCAGGAGAAGCAGGACCAAAAAGAATTAGGTGGAGGCGCCCACTCAGAACTTGGTTCTGACGTCCCCGCTCTCAGTGATGATGATTACCAAACTTTTGTTAGGAACCATGGACTTATTTCTCATAAATATACTCTAGACCTTGAAATCTCCACAGGTACCTGGAGCAGTTTTTCACAAATAGCTAGAGAAATTCTTTGTCCGAGTTACTTTGCTGCTTCTTTCTATGACTGCAATGTTTGGGGCTTCTGGACACCATCTTGATTTCTTTTTGGAATTCTCTTCTACTTCTGGTGCATCTAGTATTCATTCTTAGATTTGGTATTGATCAACTTTTAAGATTAGACTTCAGTATTAGTTATAATTGTATTTCAGCACTTCATGGTACCAGCAATAAGATGAGTTTCCTATCTTAAAAAAAATTACAATTCTTATATATTTTCCTTTTCCATGTGCTTTGCAACTCAGGCTTTTTCTCTCTGCATAGGGGTACAAGGTACTAATTTAAATATCTAAAAATTGTTAATTTTTTTTTTCTTGTTGGCAAACTGCAAAAAGCAGTAAGTAGAGTTTTGCAAGGTTCATTGGTTCATGATTACTTTTTATATAACTTTGCTAACGTGAGTTATCTGAAGATTGTCAAATCGCAGCCTACACTGATTTTTGTAAGTGGAGTGTCTTACAAAGACTGTCCTAATAAAATTTTATGTGCAAACAGCCAATAAGACAAGTAAGACACTTCTATGCTTGCAGGCAACAGAATTGGAACTGCATCTTCATCTGCAGAGATTAGGAATGACTAACATAGGAACATTTCCACTTTTACAAACTGGTACAATGAGGTGTAATGTAAATAACACTTCACTTGCCTTTGGTTTATTTAGTGATTCCTGAGTGCTAATGGCTTAGGCATTCTTTCTGTCTTCAGGCGAATAAAAGTTTTCCACCTTTTCTCCTGATTAATATTTAATACTGAACACAGTAACATTCTCATGTCTATAATGATCAAATAGCCATCAAGTGTATGAGAAAGATTTATATATACTTTTTCCGTGTAGCTTCTTTAGCTCTTGTAAAAGACACTGTAAATCTGTAACCATATACTAACTGCTTTTTTTTTTTTTTTTTTTCCTGTTTTGAACAGATATAAAAGTACATGAGAATGAAGATAATACAGCCATAATAAACAACGTCATGGATGCTCACAGACTCCTTAGAAATAAGTTTTTGCCTACTGTGCAATCCTGGATTCAGGTGGGATAAAGAGCTGATTTCTTCCTTTCTTAAAAAATGATGGAGGAGCAAGGGTTGGTAAAGCTCAAGTTTAGAGGGCAAAAAAAGCAAAAAACAAAACAAGAAAAAACTTGAAAAAGATTGAACTTGAAGCAATGTTGCAGAACTATTGGTAGAAATAGAAAGGGTTGCTGATTTTATAGAGGTGGGTAAGAGGAGGCTACGGGTGCTGAATAACTTCTTTGAAGACTCTCAGCATAAGAGTATGACCTACCGCAGTACCTAAGTTTTTTGGGTGTTATGTTGTTTTGTGCAGTGTTTTTTTGTTTGTTTGTTGTGGCTTTTGTCAGACCTGCCTGTTTCAGAAGAGCGCTTTGTCCTTTGTATTAGCTGATATTACAGCTCAGGAACCTCGTGCGTGGAATTTGGCACACTAAGTGGCTCTCTCAAAGGGAATTGTTTATAGCTGCTTTTTGTTCTTTATTTGTCTTTAGTTGTTTTTGACTGGCTTTTATATTCTAGCTGGTGAAAGATGGGGGCTCACTAATTTTTATTTATGCAATAAAGGAATTTGTGAGTTTTTTTTGTTTTTTTTTTTTGTTTTTTTTTGTTTTTTTTGTCTGAGATGTTTTGGGAAAAAGAATAAGAATGTAGATTTCTTACTTTGCAGTTATTTACCAGAGTGGGAATAAATGATGATCGGCTAAGATGTGCCATTGATCTCAAAAATAAACTGGAGATTGCTATGAAGAAATACAAGGAAATGAACATTTCCATTAAGGAGAGGAAAAGGAACGTGGTGAGTTTATTTTAAAACCTGTAGAGGATGGTTATTAATTTTTAGCTTGTGCGTTAAAAAATGCACTTTCTCTTAATGCTTAATACTGCAGACTTCTCAACACAAGCTTAGCTGTGGTGTACTCTAATTCAGCTGGTTTTAGCTTCATTCAGGGAAGGTGAACTAAACACATGTAGTGTCTGAGGTCTAGTTATCTGGACAAAAACGTATAAGCCAACATTGTTCTTGTTTTATATAGGAAAGTGGTTATGTTCAGATTTTATTTACTCTTCATGTGAAATGTTATGTTCTCAGCTGCTTAATGCCGAGTAAATATTGGTATTATTCGGGTCCTTTTAGAACATGCTGACTTCCACTAGTACCTCACAATTTGAGGAAATACTCTGCTTTAAAGCATTCGATCTCTGTAGTGAACAGGTGACATAATTGTGCACTTCTCATAAGAAATGGTCATTATACAAAGCTTTAAAGCGTCAAAATATATTTCCCAAATATTAGCTCCCTATGACAGTTTCTGTAAAATAGGTAAAATTAAACATACTAAGTTTTGAGTAGGCTGAGCCTGAAAGAATAAAAGCTTTATTCACATCTACAAAGGGAGTTTATGACTTGCTTATATACCTAAAGGAGCAGAGGTGTATGACTCTTATTTCTGTTTGTTGCAATTAAACAGAGTTGCTCTGTAGCTTGATGTGAAAATAAATATTTTGGCTCAAGGTCTGGAGTAAAGACTGGCTTCTGACTGCATTGCAGTCAAAATTTGCTCTGGTCATTGCCTCTTGGACTAAAGTCTAGTAGCATAGTTTAGCCATAATTGAGTGTTTGAGACTTGCTTTCATTGTGCAAATGAACCTCTATCAAGATTAATCTGGTTCATCGTCTTGATATTACTGATGTACCAGTCAGAAATGCCAACTCTGAATGAAAAGTACTGAAAGACTGTCTTGTCAGAGGTCTTTTTTCTTCAATGAAATATGCATGCTACCTTTATGCAACCAGCTATGAAGGAATCCAGACATCTGCTGTCATTCCTGCCATTTGCTTGACAGGACTTCATTTGCTGGTCCTCTGCATGGAATATGGGTTGCTATATTTCTTGCAAGATATAAATGACATTCAAGCCTTGCTTTTTCTATGGGTGTTAATACATGGTTAACACCTAAAACTTCACTGTCGAGGAAAACGAAAAATACGTAACAGTGCTCACAGAGACATACAAAATGAAACAGTGCAGATTGAGGTATGTAATTTATGCATTCAAGCTATTTATGTTTCTTATTTTTTCTTTTTGTATAAAATACTGCATTTGGTTTTAATGTTGAGTTACTTTAAACTTATAACCTGAAGACAGCTTTGTGCTACAGGAAGAAACTATAAAATGTTTTTTAGTCACATATGCCAGGTGACTTGGTTGAAACTTAAGAAGAGTAAAATTAGAGACCTACAGAACAAAATAAGCAACAGTGCCTCTAGACCTTGACTGTTAAACCCCCCATCCATCCAATATTTATTTATGTCAATATATGAAACATTACACCCAGCTCATCTCTAATGGAGCGTTGCTGCTTGCAGTGTGAATAGTTGCTTCTGTCTGTATGTGTTTCTGTCATTGGAATTGGAGTTTTTGCCATGCCAAAGTCTTGCTACATACAGTAGCAGTAACAGTATCTTCTGTACTTTTAGAGCCAAGAGAATTGCTCACAATCTCTCCTTCAGAGCACTGTCTCACAGCCATCCTGTTCTTTCAGGGCTCAGTGTATTACAAATATTATTTGCTAGCACACTTGAGTGAGTGCTGCACCTGCATGCGTGTGGAGATGAGCATATGTAGAAAAAAAGGAGAGTGCTTAATGATTGGAGTGAAGGAATAAATAAAGTGTCTGAGTGCAGAAAGTCCTGCGTAAATTGGCTGGTTTGTAGTCATCTGTGACAGCCCTGGCTATTCTGACGTTTGTTATCAATTTGCTTGGCAACTAGTGATGGCAATGTGAAGTGCATATGTTGTTAACTGGAGAATGTAAAGCTGTGAATTGTTTGTGTACCTTAGAGCTCGTTTCTTTGAGTGTCATCATGATCCTGCACCATAGGTACGCCTTACTTTGAGGACTGTTTTACTTTATTGGCAAACGTAAAACAGAAAAGGTGGAACTAGGAAATGTTGCCCTCTCAGTCTTTTCTGATTTTCTGCTTTTTCTTTGTGCTGCTGTGCTTGCCATTTTCCCCTGTTTTCATCTTTTTTTCTCTGTTTTGTTTCCTTTCTGTCCTCACTCTTGCACTGGAGGTTTACTTTGGTGAGGAGGAGGAAAGGAAAAATCTTTACACGCCACAGACTGAGATCGAGAAAGTTGAAAAAGGGAAGGTTCTAGCAAGAAGTTACACAGTGGAACTGGAAGAGATTTGTTACTATTCACTCTAAGGATAATACTATATTGCTTAACTAAAGGAAGATCTGAATTGCCAGGTAGAAGAAGGAAAGTCCTGGAGTTCCTTAACATTGCCACTGGCCATTGGTACCATTGTGCAGCTGGACTGAGCTGAGATGCACATGTATCTGACTGAAAGGCTTGTATGTTTAGAGTAATTCTTCATACTGTGGCATCACATGAATGTCCCAGTAACGTAGCTGGATATAAATTACGTTAGGAGGAGAAAGTCAGCAGTTAGCTGGCCTGGCTTCGCAGAGGGATCACTGTAGATCAGAGTTCCTACTGCGTTTGGCAACTGCCACCTTGCTGCTTGTCATGGTCTTACATTCCACTTTCTAGATTATGTCTACCAAGGTGTATACTTATGCAATTAGAGCATGTTAGAAAATTAACACAAAATGTTTTCTCTGTCATTGTTGGCTTTATCTTTGCAGAAAAAAAAATATATAAGGCCCCACTGCTTTATGAGCTACAGGAATTTACAAAAACAAAACTTTATGCAGTGAAACACTTGAACTGTATTTGATAGTATGACATAGTTTATAGTGGTATCAGATCTAACCACCTCTTTTATCTCTGTGATAGTGAAGAACTCAAACCATCAGAAAGATGTAATTAAAAGGAGGGTTATCATCTTTATGTAACACACTGGGCTGGCGGTGGCATCCTGCTTTTCTCTCTGTCTGGAGCCATGTGAGCAGAGGGAAAAGAGTGACAATGGTTATCCCTCAAGTGCCTAGAAACCGGTTGCTTGGAACACATTTTATAAGTGTTAATATATCCCATCCATGTGTGGGAGTTAGTATATCTCCCAAACAGATGAAAAGTTGCAACATGCTGCTTCTGGAGTTTTTGTGAAAAATAAAACCAGACCAGGACAGTCTTGCTGTGTTATCCAAAGATGAGGAGGAGGTTTCGTGTGCTTCAACAAGTTACTTTCACCAGAGCTAAATGCTCGTTTGGGGAATGAGTCAGATATTTATATTCTTGAAATACTTTTCCTATCGGAAACAAGCAAGAATTTGGAAATCCCTTTTTAACTGAATATAATTTTTAGCATAGCCAGGGATCGGAGAGCAGGAGCTACAAAAGAGCTCGAATTTCCCAGAACCTGGATGCTGGGATAAGCTGCTTTTTCCATTCCACTGCTCAGGAAATTTCAGTGTCCAGTAGAGGGAGTGCATGCTACGTGCCTCGGTTTGCTCTGCACCAGCTCTAGCCAAGCCAGCTATCATCCAGGTAAACCTATTACAACAGCACTGCGCTGGACATACTTTAACTTAGTTCTTGACTCTATTTAGATGAATTACTGTGGCAGTGTTGTTGTAGTTATTGGTCAAGATTGGTGTTTGTAATAGAGATTGCTATTTTCAGAGATTTAACTCTTTTGTAAGAATAAATTGCTTAGGCCTGAAATGCTCCTTAAAAACAAGCAAACAGAGTCTCTTGCTTGGAAATGATTTCTTTTGTTCATGTCTTTCCCATTTCATAAAATACTAGATTTAAAATCTTTTCTGCTCTTTTTGTGTCTGCTTTGCAGTTGATCAGATACAAATGATATTGCAATTTGAAAAGCTGAGAGGAAAAACATGTACTTTTTTTTTTCTTTTTAAGAGTTCTGCACACTGTTTCATATACACTGTTTCCATAAAGGAGTAGGATAATACTTAAAACTATCACGTTATTAATAGAAATGTAGCTCTTTAGCTTTATTTTGTATGCCGAGAGTATTATTTATTTTTTATGCAGTTGCCTCTGGGAAGCAGTAGAAGGTGTAGTACTCCAGCACACTAAAACTTGACCAAATAGCAGGTAGTAGCAATATAATGGAAGAAACATCTAGTTCATTTGCCTGTCAAGAAAGTGATTATTTAACAGTCTTATAAAAGATGCTATAACTCAAGTTATAGCATCAGCCAGGGATATATATATATATATATATGTATATATGTATATACATGTATATATATATATATATATCTTTCATTACCTTTCTTAATTATCTTGTGTTTCACCTCTCCTTATCTGCTGTCATATCTAAGTGTGCACTTGGATCCTGATTTATACACATGCTTAATTTTATCCATGTGAACCATCTGGCTGAACTCAGTAATGCCATTAATAATTAGGTGTGAAGCAGGTTTTCCTTGCGTAGTTCAGAACCTGATTCCCAATCTGATCCCTAGCACCTACTGCAGTACAACTTGGTTATTATTTCTGAAAGTGTAAGTTCAGGTGGTTGTTACGAATTACATTTATAAATTAAATACTTGCTCGTAGTTTAGTCTGAAAATAGTTTAATACATAAAAAGATAAAAATGTTAATACACAATAAATTAAGCTAAGAGCTCTGCCAGTTACTTGTCTGTGAGACTATTGCTTTTTTTTTTCTTTTTTTTCTTCCTCCTCCCTTATATCGTCAAATACAGCTTGGTATTTTATCACTGCTAAGGATTTATTTCTGCCTAATTATTTTTTAATGCAGCTGTTTTTAAAGTCTGCCTTCTAGTACTTGCTCAAAAAAAAAAAAAAAAGAAAAAAAAAAAAAGGCAGCACTTGAATTTTCAAAGTAAAGGCTGTGATTTTTGTTTGTTTGTTTTTCCTTCATTCTTCTATAGCCAAGGAGAATCCCATTCGCACGCTTGCTTTCTGTTTTGCTGAACAGATACACTCATTTCCTCCTTTCTTTCTTTTATTTTCTCTTTAGAGAAGTTGGTTCTGGGAGGTAAATCATTGTCCCTAATGATCCCTCCCCATGACTGAACTTACTGCTAGAATCTGCTAGAACATACTCAGACCAAGGAGTAAGAGAAGTCTTTTCCCCAGGTGATACTTTTAAATTGCACACAATCTCCCCACCCCAAATCTTAACAATGTTGCCCTCTGAAAACTCTGTGTTTTTAGTATTGAGATTATACAGTCACTTCATATTGATTGTTAGTGTGTCTTCTAAAAAATGCATAGAAATTATTTCTATATTTAATAATTAAATTGCTGTTACACTTTTTAAGATGACATTTTTCAGATTGTGTATATCATTAGTATGTAATGTATTCAGGATACATAAAGTTTAATAGTGGTAGTTTGATCAAAGTAGCAGCCGATGCATCATCTGGTTAACTGTAAAAGCAAATGCAAACTATTAAATATGATATAGAAAAGGTGTTTCCTTATGTTTCCTCTTCCCTCCTCCCCCATTTTAACCCTCTTTTTTTTTTTTTTTTCTTTTCCCCTTAAATATTTTTCAGGAAAAGAAGCTTTTATATTTTTGCAAGTCTTACCAGCATCTGGACTAGCAAAAAAGAAAACACTGTAAAATTTACACTCAGTACAGTATTCTCTTGTCACAGTATTTATTCAGTTGGTGTGGTTTAATTTTTCTCTTTTACAGAACTGAATTTTGCTGTGGTGTATTTTATGCTTTGCCCTGGATATTGCTGCCTGCTGCTGTTGCAAAGTTATTAAAAATATCTTGTTATGCAAATCTAGTCATGAATTTTTAGACTCGTCACTGTGACGACCTCTGATTCTTCTCTGATGCACGGGTCACACAATGCAATTTGGAGCCTTTCTAATAGAGTGTAAAATAAAGTAGGATGTCTCTATCAGCGAAAGTTAACCCTTATGTTAAGTATTTAAGTTTACAAGGCCAAAGGGTCATCTTCCTTGATTCGTCAGTAATGTGTGCTCAGTAGTTACTAGATGCAAATTTGCTTCTTGCTCTTTATTCATCCTACCTTACATGGGGAAAGAATATATTTAAGCAAATAAAATTGGTTTTGAAGTTGAGTTCAGGTAGATTGCAAAAAGCTTATAAAAAACAAAAACAAAAAAAATCAGGCTTGGAACATTCCTAAGAGGGTTTATTATATTAAGTCACTTAAATTTTGTTGATGCAATAATATTATTAAAGTAAATATATACACAGTACACATCTAATGTTATCAGTGTTCCTAAAAACCACAATAAGAAAAAAGGTTATGTGACTCTTGCATAGAATATTTTGTTTTTGACTTGCTGCCTGTAATAAATTAGGTTTATTTAATTGAGGAAAGTATCCAGCTGGTTAAAACCATAGCAACTGAATTTTTTTTTTAAGTCTATGTTTGCAAATTCATTCATAAAAGTGATAATTAAAGGAAACTGCAGTTTAGTTGCTGATTTTTATGGTGTAGGTGTGTGCAAAATGCATAACAAAACAGCCACTGCTGGCTGTTTGGCTAAACATCCAAAGTTTAGTAGCAGGAGTCCGGGATAGCCTAAATGATCGTGGTCATCTATCAAATGCAGTAGAACCTTTTTGCATGAGTGAGCACTAAAAGGAATCTTGTGATATCGCATTTTAGATAAAAATCACATTTATTAAATTTTAATAAAGATAACTAGTAACAAGATTTTTTTTTCTCAGCTCTGAAACTTAATTATTACTGTATATAGGCCTCTGAGTCACAAAGGAATTAAATAATACAAAATATCCCTGAAGATCTCTCAGGGGGACATGGAAAAAATATTCATCATCTCAAATGATTTGGACTAGCTGAGAACTGCTGTTTTGAACAATTCCATCTAGGCCTGGGCACCAGGGACAGGCAGTAGAGGAAAATACCTAGTCAAAAAAGGAGGTAGTGACCGTTCAAGTAACTCTGTAGCCATGAGAGTGACTGTGTGGTAGCTGCTTTCTTGTGTGCTGACAAATGAGCATTTTCCTGCTGCTTACAGAAGTGGGGAACGTCTCTTGAACTGTGCTCTGGAATAGGTACCTTCCTGTCTGAGTGTGGACTCCAGACAAGATTTCCTGTCACTTGGCTTGTTGGTTCTGTGGAGTCACAGGCCTGATCCTGCCTTAGCCTTCAAGATGAATGAAAGATTGCAAATGCATTTCAGGATTTCCTTACTCATGTTTATCCATGAGTCAGGAAGAAAAAGTTGAGATTACAGAGGAGAACTTTGCTTTTCTGATATGCTTTGTTTAAAGACTTAAAAATATTTACCTGCCCAACTGTTCTTGATGTTGGTGGATGGCAGATGTCCAAGTAATGAGGTACAAAATGCATATAGGGATCTGTGCCAAGTAATTGAAGAAAACATTTGAGTGGTTATGGCTGAAGAATACTAAGCTTGCTTTGCCATGTTTTCCAGAGATGGCATGTTTGTTAAACATGCCAGTTACGAAACCGTAGTTTGAATGAACAGTTATGAAACTATGAAGGCGTGTGCTACTACATAGATATACTGGACATAAATGAATCATGAAACAATTAGATCCAAGGTTTTTTGAAGTATCTGTCAGCCTTAAGATCTACTGCTGTGGCATGTTTAGGTTGAAATGATTTAGAAACATAAGTTTCTGTAGCCATTAAAGAAGAGAGACACATTTTGAGCAATATGTCTCATGGCAACTTAATGTGCCTGAATGATGGGGCTCAGCTTACCAGTAGGTTGAAAGGGGAGAGTTTGGCACGAGATTAGAGTGATCCTCAAGCTAGTGTCTCTGAAAATATGACAGTACTTGCAGACCCCATCTGCCTAATGTATCACCGTAAAGAAAAAATGGATGGACGAATAACTTAATTGCTAAGGAAGTTTGCAACAGTGTATGTCCATTCACCAGCATAGTACTCCGGCTGGTGTTTGAGATAATGCAGAAAGTACGTTCCCAAATGAAAGTCAAGTTGCCTGAGTAGCCTGCGTGCTGTTGAGCAACTACAAATAGAATGAGTGGTGATACTTTTATTAGAAAGCATAAAATGTGGTTTGCCTAGGCTACATATCTAATTTGCAGTCATCCAGTTTTGAATTTATGCCCAAATCGTGGAGCAAAGGGGAGGGAGTGCGTGCGGGGGAGATCCCTATAAATATGGCTCTTTTAGTAGTTTACATTTTCCTTGCACTGCAGTCATCAAAGGAAAAATCCAGCACCCTTCTGAAATCTGTCAAAACCCCAGCTTTTATTTCTTTTTCATTCTGTGCTGGATAACATAAAAGGATGGATTAGGAGGGCCTTGTAAAAGTCATTAAGTTTAAGAGATATTGTTTGAATAGCCAATTGCTATTACTGGTACCGGAAGAAATATTTTTACCCACTCAGTGTTTGGCTACACAGAATATTCCCAATTTTGGTTTAAGATGACTGAAGTAAAATTTTGTTGTGATTGAATTAGAACTATTTGTTTGAAGTGGTCCCTGTAAGTCGGCCGTCCTGTGATAAATATTCCAGTTCCCTAACCAAAAATCTTCTGCCTCTAGAAAAATACTTAGTTGGCTTTGAGTAGATGCACATGAGATATTGGCATGGTGGAATAATTTGCAAGATCTTCCAGTGAAGGTATTAGCATATAAATAGCAGATGCAATGACGACCATCACAGCTGAGTACATTTAATTTTTAGTTTATAAGATAGAATGGGTTTTTAAATGCATAGCCATCAAGCCTGCTGAAAGACAAATGAAGTTTAGAGCTCACTTGTCTGAGGATGCCTTACATCATTTTTTTTTTTTTTTTTTTAAAAAAAAAAAAAAAGAGAAACAGACACACATAAAACAGAACAAAAGTGATTTCTTGGGTGGAAAGTAATTGAGATTGCAGGCCAAGTTAATTAGACCATACAAGATTTATTTAATGGTCCCAGCTGTAGTTTGCTAGCGGTGGTTTAGTAAGTAGATATGACTCCTCCGTGTGCTATCTTTTCTCTTCTTTCTTTTTCTAAAATAATTAGGAAATGCTGTACATGTAGTCCTACAAAGTGATTGCACTGTATATTTCCATCACTTTATTGCTTGTTTTAATTATGATTGCGGAAGCTCCGATTCTTAAATCCTCTAGTAATCAATTTCTGTAGAACTGGGAAGGAGGGAGGCATTGGACGGGACACGTGGGTACATGGGGGTGCCCAGTTGCATTAATGCCTGGAGGCTGCTGGGCTTTTTGGTTTTGTTTCCCTTGCCTGCATTCTCAGACACAGGTGAGTTCAAGGGTGCCAGGCTGTGCTGATGACTGCCAGGGTGTCACCCAGAGGTGAGGAAGGATTGAGAACACGGGTGCTTTTCCCCTGTCCTTTGCCAGGTTACTGAGGAACAACCAGTGGCATGACTGGTTATCTTAAACGTGTTTAATTCTGTATGTGACAGGAGAAGTTTTTATCACTTAACCTTTTACTTTACTTTACTTCCTACATGGAGAATTAGAAATAGTAAATTGCATATTTTATTGTCTTGTTTTTATAGTTTGTGAATGTCTGACCACTCTTTTTAAGGGATAGTAATTTACTAATTCCACCTCTTAAAATGTTGTTTTAAATATTTATTTCTTCGATATAATCATAGATTTTATTTATTTATTTTGTAGTGTGGAAAAGGTTTGACTATTGAAGAAATTTGACTATTGACTGTTTGACTATTGAATCTGGCTATTGAAGGTTTGACTTTTGGCAAAGCAGAGAATAGATGATTGAATTTTTATGCTGCATTTGCAGAGTTTGGTTGGGAGCTTTCTTGATTTTTGAAAATTAGGTTTTTTTTTTTTTTTCCTGAACTATAATAATATTGCCCACGAACTCTCTCCCACTTCACGGAAAGGGAAGGGGGGAAAAAGAAAGCTTAAGTGGGATGCTTCTGATAAAGTATCACTGGAATTAAATAAATGGAGACATGCCTGGTTACTGATCCTGTGCAACTTCTGAATTTCCAGCAGTGATGACTTTCCTACTTGAAAGCAAAAAGGAAAATAACTTATATTGTTAAAGATGATATTGTTAAAGGTGATATCAAAATAAAAAAATTTATATCTCTTTTAAGGAAAAAGAGGGCTTAATTCCTGATAGTTAGCTAAGCAATTTTTTTGTTTGTTTTATTTTAACAGGAAATTTAAATTTTATAAAAAGTCCCAGTGAAATTCAAGGGTGTGAACAATAAGCATAATATTTTATGAAAATGACCCCCATATTTAAAATCTGGCATTATATGTTATGCATTGTAGCACCAAGTCCACATCTACCTTTTAGAAAATTAAAACACATAAATTCTGTTTAGTGTTTGATATGCACTGCACTAGCTGAAAGCCATAACGCCCCTAAAACCTTGGGTTGCTTTTCACCTTTCATAAATTCCTGGGTAGATTCTATACAAAAAATAATTTTCAGCTCCGTGGCTCATTGTTATTCAAACTTGATTGATTGTCATCATTTACTCAGTGAGGAAGTTAAGTGCTCCTGTCATTTCCGAAGAGTATAATTGGGACGTTTCACAGGTCAGCGGTAGTGACAGGTTTCCCTTTTGATTAGTGTTAGACTGATAACAAAAATTACAGTTTCCTATGATTAATGTTTTCTATAGTAGTTGAACGCACACCTCATGGGTTGTACCTAAACAAAGTGAATTTGCATCTGATTATGCTTTTTCTCCCTCTAGCTTTTCATATGCTTTGGAGTTTTAGTCCTTTCAGGTGCATGGTAAAGTTGCTGCTAATTCAGTTTTCAAGCTGGGGGTTAGTGGAGCCTGCTTCATTTTAGTGCAGTAATCCACACAGAGATCCAAGTGCCTCCAGCAGCATATCAACAAATCAGGGGAAATTTTAAGTCAGGATGGTACTGTCCTGGCTTCCTTCCAGTCTTCTCAAATATATTGCGTGTCTGAGACTGCATATTATGCAAGCACTGTATCTTAGATACCATTTAGGGCTTTAAGTAAAATGATAAGTCTGAACTGAGTTTTCCTTTTCTTACAGGTTCATGGTTATTTCTCAGTTCCATAAACCTGTTGCTTCTTATGTATCTACAGGCTACTTCTGAGTAAAAACTGTAGAAATGTTGAAATTACTTGCCCTGTTTTACAAGGTAAAAGTTCAGCTTGTTTTATAGTTTGATCTAAAGCTATAGGTTAAGGTCATTCATGACAAGTTTTAGGTTGGTGTAACCTTTTTTAGTCACTAAATTAGGAATAGAACATGAAGTTGTCCTGCTTCTAGCTGCAGAAATAGGAGTGGGTGTAATTTCTAAATTTAATTACATTGCCTGTAACAGATTAAAAAGGGAGTGACAACACCAGCAGAATTTTGAAACCAAAATCAGACATACTTTCTCATTTAGTCTCGAGCCCTTTTCTGTTGTGCAGAGTATGAAAACTTGGATTTATTTTCTTTCTTTCTTCCTTTCAGTCATCAGAAAGCTCTTCTAAAAGATGCAGTTCAACACACATGTGCTGCAGTCATGTCTAGTGCCTTTGCAAGTTTATGGTTTGCAGCAGAGCGACCCTTTCTTTCCATTAGAACTTTATTTTGATTTCTCATGGGGAACGTGACCTCCACATGCACCTGGCCTGGCCATGTCAGCTGGGGCTCAGTTGCCCCTTCGCTTCAGATGAGACAAAATAATTGGGGGGGGGGAAGCCCCAAGTTTGCTGGGAGGATGCAGGATCCCCCAGCACAGCACCGCAATTGGTAACGCTCTCTGTCTGCTAATCAGAGGAAGCAGTAGCTTGGCTCATGAGGCTACGGTCATGGTTCACGAGGCTGTGGTTGTCTTTGATAATAGTTTATTTCAGAGATGATTATGCTGCAATATTATTTTAAAATGAAGAATAATTAGAGACTTTGTGATAAGGATGCCCTAATAAACCCGCTGTGTTCTTTAGGACAGTGCTTTTTTAACTTAGAATTACAGCATTCTTTAATCAAAGTATTTTTTTCATCAGGTAGAAAAATCTCACTTCTAACCTGCACTATCCATTCATTATATGTTAAAGCATATATTAATATCAGTGTTGTTAGAAACGAGTTTCAGTCTAACTTGCAAGTAATATTGACCAAAAAGAAATGCTGTTTGTTTGTTTATTTATTAACTATGCTCCATAAACCAAGGTTGGTTTCTAGATTTTGTGGCTTTGGAGTGTATGTATGATTTAAAGGAACTCAGCTGTGCAGCTGTGACACACGATTAGAGGAGTGAATTAAATTGGGAAAATTCTGCTGCAGGCAAAACCTGCAGTATCCTCTAGTGCTTGTAACAGTGAGTAGTTGATAGGAATATCAACATGAGTCAGGTGCAATGGGAGAAATAAAGACCGGGGCTGGAAATAACAAAAATTGTGCCATTCCTTACCTGCCATGTTAGCTTGTTGCAGTGAAATTGAAAAGAGCGATTGGCAGCTCTGTGGTAAGCCTGCTTTTAGTGGATATCCTATATAGTCTCCCAGACTATAAAAGTGGACAGTAAAGACAGTAATTTGCTAATTACGTTGCTGTTAAGGATCAGGTAGCTGCCAAGTTTGGCAAAAGAAATAGCGTGTAAAACTTGAAGCGTCGCTGTATTTTTTAGGGTAGTTGGCATATGGGATTTTAAAAGCCTGGTAGTACAAACCATGTCTGAGGTGGCACAAATGTTTTTAGCTTACGCATAGTCTAGCAGAAAAATACATTTTCCAGTGAGGAAAAAAGTGAGGAAAAAAATTATAGGCTGACTGGTACATGCACAGTAGTGGTTAGCTGAAGTGAAGCAAAGCAAGCCACTTAGGTGGATTAGTTGTCGTAGTTAATTGGCAGTAACTCCATTTATATTTTTTGGCTAGTCAAAGACATTTTGCTTCAGAATGCTGAAAAGGATAAATGCACATTTGCAAATCCTATTTTACTGGTTTTGTACATAGTAATCTCTGCATGTATGAATGATTGGGGTTTACAACGTTAGTTAAGAAATGAATGTGTCAAAGCATGTGGAGTGCTGCTGTGAAGAAACACAGTGAAACACTTTTGTATGAAGACAAATCTGACAGTTCTTTCTTCTGTCGGAATTAAGCCTGCCAGTCCATGAGCTTCCCTTCCTGCTTGCTTGCTCTGGGTATCTGAGCCCTTGAGCAGTAACAGGCCACACATTGTTAGGGTGCACCCAAATGAGGAAAATGAAATGAGATGAGGCTCTAATTTGCTTGAGTCAAAATCTTAATGTTATTTCAAGAATCTTCAGTTTTATTTTATAGGTTCACGCTTTCTCAGACTTCACCAGTTGTATGTGGAGTAATGGATCTCTTCTTTTAAGCCTTTTTTTATACCTTAGGATATAGTGTGGCTTTAGAGATAAAACGTTAAGCAAAGGTCTAATCTTAGATAAAGATTAAATACATAATTAGTGAAATTCTACTGGAATAAGAGCTGTCTCAGGAGGGTGACTGTGATGTCTGCAAAATATTATGCAATGTGGAGGCAAATGAAAAACAGTCTTTGTGTTAATAAAAAAACAAAAATCCTATCTCTACAGATTAAGGCTTCAGACAATGATGACGATGACGACGACGATGATGATGATGAATTTGTGGAGGTCCCTGAGAAGGAAGGTTATGAACCCCACATTCCAGACCACCTGCGTAAGGAATACGGTGAGTTTGCCCAGCTGTGAAGAGCTCTATCCCTGCATGTTACTGCTGCAGTAAAGTAAATAAACAGCCATTATGAAGTAATAAAGTGATCAGTGGTGTGGGTAATCTCCCTGCCTGCTCCCAGGAAGTCATTACACACACTGGGCAGCAGCAATTGGCTCTGGATAAACAAACACTTTCTAGGAGCAAAAGCTGCTGAGACTAGAAGCTTATTTCCTTCCCTCATGCTCCACTGTTCATTTAGAGCAAGAAGCAGCTCTGGGTGCCTCTGTGCTAAAGATGTGCTTTGACTGAGGGGATCTCAAAGTAGAGCTATAAGTGAGCCTGGATGTTAGAAATACTGGTAACAGTCTGATGAGATGGGGTAGGATTTTATACTGTTCCCTGTGTTAATAGCTGATACGCAGCCACTGCCTCCCCTAAGGTGGCTAATTTACAGCTCAGAATATAAAGTTCCTTTTGGAGGTGGTGCCACTGTCACAAGAAGTAAAATGGAGCTCTGCCTGGAAGTGCGGAACTCTAGCCCCTGAGCTCACGCTGGATGACAAAATGTAATCTTGGGTTCATCTGCTTTATTTAAATGAAACAAACCTTCTTTTAATGCGTTCTAAAGATTTTTTTTTTTTTTTTTTTTTTTTTTTTTTTTTTTTTGAAATAAATGTATACTCATAATGTGTTCTTGTGAAATTGAGAGGATTGCTGCTGGCAAGGGTTCATCTAAAATAATTAAATTTCAGTGCATTACTCCTTGTCCTTTGTGCATCTAGTTTATTAAGTGTCTGCAGCATTGCCTATGTGTAGCATGGTGCATTTTAAGGCTCTCTCCTTTATTTCATTATAGCTTTTCATGTAAGAATTTTTTTGACCTGAAATGTATCACTTAGGTAATGTTACCTTCTGCACTCCTGTTCTTACTTATTTTTAATTTACACAGTTCGCATCATAGAAGAGAGGCTGCAGCTTTGACTTGTATAAAGCAATTGTTCCTTTTTAGTCAAACTAAAGGGGGTTGCCTGTGTAAATCCAAAAAGATACAGCTAGAGGAACCTTTTCACCGTCTTCTGCTGTCAAAATTGCCTGCAGATACTGAAAGGTGTTGAGTAATATTCTGCAATGACTGAGGTCAACTCCAAGGACCTCTCCTGGTATGAAGCCCTCAATAGTGCCTCAGTCAAAGTTGCCCTCTCTGGCCTTTATCAAGGCACTTTTGTGCCCTTGGAAGCAAGCCCTGCATTGACTATGTTGTATATCTGTCTGTTTTTCCCCTCCGAAGGATCTGCAACAAGGCCAGCTTGCGGTTCCATTTTGATGGCAGGACATAAATGCTCAGTTTCTACATTCCTTTAAAGAATATGGAAGGTAGCAACTGTACAGAGGGTTGAGACTAAGTCAGTGCCCTGGTGAGCAGGTGATGCTTTTTTTTTTTAATTCGGCTTGAGTGCCCTCTCTGCACGTGTGTTGCTTGAGACAAGCTACAGGCATGTATTTGCCCAACAAATAGCTGGGGAAGATGAAGTAGAACTGGGAGTACTGAGGTAGTGAAGAGGTTGAAATAGGATAGAGGGTGGAATGGGAACCAAATGTACCCGTTGGGAGAGAACACAGGACAGCAGTGCAGGGCTGTAGGACACGAAAAGGAACTGGGCAGTTTTTACTCATTTGTTAATGAAAAAAAGAATATTTTGATAAAATTAGAGCCATATATGTGACGTATCTCATCTTTTATATGCATGTAGTTATGAGGGAGCTGATGGTCACATTTGCTTGTTCTTTATGTGATATGTTTGTTAAAAGAGCACATTTTGAACAAAAACGAACCGTTCTTGATGTTCCTGAAGAAATCTGGCTTTGGTTGACAGCTTTTAAGTTAACTACATAGGCTCCCAGCTCAGGAAAGAATATCTATTCAGGAAAGCTTTTATGTACGTGGTTTCTACCATCTTACGTACTTAAGTTTGAAATGTGACATTTGGATAACTGATTTAAAAAAGTCATTTCCTTTCACTTCTCTTAAAATGAAAGTGTTCTACCAACAAAGTAAATTTTGAGCTCACACGCTCTTTTTGATGACATACATATTGGTGATTCTTTTGAGATCCGAAGTGTCTGTGCAAAGGGAAAAGAGATTTGGATTCAGGGAGGAATTGTATCCACAGATATACATGCGCGTGTGATGTCTCTGTGTATATGTAGCTGATACAGATGACCCCCAAGTTGTTGGTGATATTGAATATGTAAGATAAGCTGAGCATGGGTGCAGTTTGGGTGAAGGGAGAACTGAACAAGTCAATTTGAATCTCCATATGTAAGACGAAATGTAAATTTGTTAAAAGAATTTAGGTGATTAGGTAACTGAAGTGTGAAGATATAACCCATTAGGGGTGTCATGCCAAATTAACATTACCAGACTTTTAATGACCTCCCATTTGTATAATCTTTATTTACACTTGCACCTGATGTCTGCAAGAGACAAGAAACCAGCGGTCCTGTGGTGCCACAGAGCTGCTTTCAATGCACGATGTCGCTGAAGAGAGCGGTTGTCTGAAAGAGCAGCAGCTCTGAGAAAAATTTCTGTAAGGTTACCCTGGGTCTGGGCACTGTGCGCCGCTGTTACCTGCTCCACTGAAGAGTGACTGCTTTGTAGGACTAGTACTGCTGCCTGCTTAAAAATTGAGGTATTGCTTCAAAGCAGGCTTAGGGGACAGATAAAATCTTGTGTCCACTTGTGATTTCCCACATTACAGCCTTGGCTATTTAGCTGTTGATTGCAGTGCCTTAACGCCCTGTGTGCATGAGGTGAAGGACAGGCCTGTGGTGGTTTGTACTCAGGTCTTGTGACATGAAGGAAGTTGGCGCTGGCGCTAGGGTATGAGAATTCCTTCCTGTTCTGCCTTATTCCCTCTGTTGTTGGGGCATCATTTGCTTGAGCTGCATGTGGAAGTGACTTTGTATTTATAATTTACTTGAAGTAATGAATTTACCTGTGCCCTATTTCTTTGAGGTACAGGGAAGAGATATTACCATTTTACAAGTGGAGATATGAGGAAGCTGCCTGACTTGGGAATATGAGTGTGGAAGTAGTCTGCTCTGGTTATCAAGTTTTGTCCTTACACTGAATAAAAGCAAAACTGCCTTGGAAATGTGGAATAGAACTTTTACCATCAGAGATAAAAATAGGGAAAAAAATCATTACTAATTTATTGGAATCTGCTTCTTTTATCCCCTACATCCCGCTTTCTAAATGTTTCAAAATGTTTTTGTTTGCGTAGTCAAGAAGACTCTTTCACCTGTGTCATGCTGCAAACATGACAATCAAAAGACTGAATTTTAAGCCTTGCATGTTATCTAACCAGAAGTGTGGCCACATAGTTTCTGTGCTGATTCCTTCCTAGCGGTTCTTCACCTGCTGCCTTTTTGATGCAATAGTTGTCAAAACACAAAAGCAGGAAAACAATGTTAGTTATTGCATACAGTAATAATCTGTTCTTCTATATTTTTATAAAGTTCCTTCCATAAAGAGTTGTTTTGCTGTCATATGTAAAAGATTTAAAGCTAAAAAGACAAAAAGAGCATTTGAACAAGTGTTCATGAAGTGAAGTACCAACCACTTATTCCGACCTAGGAGGAAATGGTCTTTCTTGCTGGTCCCTTTCTCTCCCTTGAGGCATTGAACAGACTTAGTTGAGAGAGAAGGATTATTTTTGCTGTGTTTTTTGTAACAAAGTGTCAGTTATGTTTGTTTGTTTTAGAACTTTGAAAACTGTTTTCATAATTCTTCCATGTTCAAATTAGCTATCAAATTAGAGCTCTTAAATACCAGTTTGCATGTCCTACACAGGTTTTTCTCAGTTCTGCATGCATGGAAAACATACAGAAGAAACACCAATCCTGTGTACTTGATCTCTAACTACAGCATCTAAACATCTCTGAAATACTCAATGAAAGGGAAACTTCCTTCTTTGCATATTAGTCCTTCAGGAAAAAAAACTGTTTAGTTGTCTGTGACTCAGATTGATTAGGGTTCCCTGCTGGTCAGCATTTTTCAATAACTTAATAAAAATAATTTTGTAGTCTCTTTGGACAACCCTGGACTTCCACAGCTCTGCAGAGACCACAGAGAGAGTGTTCTGATGTCTTGAGACTTTGAAACACAGATCTCAGTAATCAAATTTGAGACCTAGACCTGCATTGTCACCATTATGTCCTGCTACTTCTTGTTAGGCTACATAAATATTTGTCTGTTTTACTTGACTTCTTTATGGGGAAATCTAAAATGGGTTTTGTTAGGGGGAGAGGGGGTAAAATTACCTGGTTACCTTCAGCTTTGACTACCTTGTAAAGTTTGGATTCTCCTTCTACAAATCAGGTAGGTGCAGTTAACACAGTTGTTTGTCTCTCACTGAACAAGAGACTAATACTTTGAATAAGATTTCTATTATTACTGCTATAAATCCTTAAAAAAAATACACTGACTGCTGTTATATGATTGATTTGCCATAAATAAAGAGATAACAGATTTAGCATTCCAGTTAGGGTTGTTAGTATGTCAGGGTTGTTAGCATGTCAGGATTGTTATGCAAGTTATGATTGAAATAGCATACATTGATTTACCATAAATACACGGAAAACAGATATTCAGCATTCAGGTTAGGACTGGAGCCCTGTTTTTCTCTAATCAAGTATATTTGCATTGTGCGATCACAATTTTTTTTTGTATACACATTAGAAGTGTCTAGCTATAAATGCACAAAGAAAATTGCCTCATTATATTAGCATGTTTGGAATATATCTGTATATAGGCAACTGCACATTCCATATAGCTACAATAAGGCCACTAATTAGGTAAAATCTATTGTAATACAGTGTTTAGAATGAAGATAATTTTGCACATTTATCAAAATAAAATACTTGATTGTCACCTCCAATAAAATACTTCTACATGAATGTAGTAGTATTGATTGCAGATGTTTCTTCTGATGCATCCTAATCAGGAGATTGCACAAACCCTCACTCTCGAGCAAGATGCTTTTATGCAAATAAAATTCCATGAAAATGTGACAAGACATAGGATGTATTTTATTCCCCCTGCAGTTCTTAGAAATTAATGATCACTGAACAGGATGATGATGATACATCTGAGGTGTTTGTGATATCCATGTACTTCATACGAACTACATAATAGCTGGGGACTACAAAATGATTAGCAAGAAGTTTAAAAGATCAGGGAAAAAGAAAAAAAAAAAAAAAAAAAAAGAGGTTTTGACCTAAACTCTGCTTAGGTGGCCTCTCTCAGCTATGATTGTAAAACAGTACTAAGCAGGGTTAATTAATGACAGTTAATCCTACTAAAGTTTACCATATTGTGTAATTCCTTTAGGACAAACCGAGTACTTCATGTAATATTATTGACCTCATCTAATTAACTAGCAGATTTTAACTGCTTTTTGTCACATTTTTACTTTTTAATTTTCAAAGTAGAAATCTAAAATTTTAGATGAATACAGATATGTTAGTTTACATTTAAAGGGATCCTCTGATTAGAAGGCAGTCTGCTTACAAAAGACTCCTCAAGGACTCCTTAGAAGTCCTGCAATGCTCCCAGCAAGGGTGGCACGCGCAGCCGGCCAGGTGACAAGTTGTTCTTGTGTGCCCTGGGCTTGACTGTGCTGCCAGCAGATTCGTGCCCTTGGACATTTCAGCATCGTCCCCCAGTGTGGGTAGACAGCAGTTTGTTTTGGGGCATTTGAGGACAAGGAAGGGAATCGTGTATTGTACAATTTTAAAATTAGAGGGCAAATTTTCTACTGTAATAAGTGTTAAATATTTTTGTCTTTCTTATCTTTGTATGAACTGAAGATTTTTTTTAGATTTTGTTTATAACAGCTACTTTTTTCTTGCTTTAGATTTCTTTAAGATGAAGTGGTACTAACAAGAGAAGAGTCTGATTTTTGTAGGTCATTATGAAATTTGATCATAGTTTAAAAAAAAAAAAACTATTTCTGTAATTTGCGATTAAAGATCAGATACATCAGGGGTGATTTGCATAATTCATTCAGAGCTCCACCACAGATATAGTGAGGTCTTCCCAGCACGTGATGGCATGCATTAATTGGGTTTGTACGTCTGTGTTCGTTTTAGTTCATCTCCGTCTGCACACGGATAGGTGCTGCAGGACTGATCCAGCAGTGCTGAAGCTGCTTGGGAGCTACACTACAGACATTGATTTGTACTCTCTGACCCACTAGTCTATGTAAACTGTGCAAAGCTCCTTTCCTGTAGCAGTGAAGTTTATTATAGTTGCTGAGTAAAATACATTCTCTTTTTATTTTCCTTCTGATCACAGTAGGGAGTGACTAAGTAATATGTATGAACTGCTAGACTTTCCTGACCTTCTTCCAGTATATCTGTACTAAATCACGTGTATTTGGCTTGAATAAGATTGAACAAATGGGAAACAGAAATTATTATATTCTTTCAGGAAAGTCGAAGTCCATAATGCTTATTTATATTCTATCTCCGTTTTTTCAATTAAACTTAAGTGAATTTGAAGTAGCTAGATTTCGTCTAAATCCACACAGCTGAGGAAACCTGTGCATGCTCTTTCTCTGAATTCTCACTGAGGGGCTTTTATCTCTCCCTAATCCCACCATTTCTGTCAGGACATAATCTCTTTCTCAAATTTACATTTTAATTACAAGGCCAGCTGAACTAGCTAAAATCAATAATGTCAGCCCAACTTCAGCTGAAACCCCAGCCTCTCTCTTTCTGTCTATCGATTTGTCTTGTGAACACGGTCTGCTTTATTGCTTCAGGCAAATAGGTGCCATTTGGTCAGTTTAAACAAAAAAGAGGATTTGAACATTTTTATGATTCTTTCTAAAAGCTGCTATTGGTACTGTGCTAGTGTTACAGAAAATACCCAGAGCAGCAGGTTTCCTAAGGAAATATTCGTCTCTAAAGCTGCATACAATGTCATGTACGTCTTTAAAAACAAGTCAAAAAACCCCATCATGCCATTAGATACAATTCAAATACTGCTGTTGTCTGTAAGGTAATTCTTTATCTTGCCAGCAAAAATTAATTTTATAAACAAATATTCAAAAAATACACACCAGTGGTGGTTTTAATGCTATAGTAATGTATTTACCATTTACCCATTTTTCTGTTAATAGTTTAAAATAAGAAATCGATGGAAAAATATTTTGTTCTTGTAACCCTTAAGAATTCTTCTATTGATCTTTGGGATGTGATTTTTATCTATCTAAATGTCACATTGTCCATTTATCTCTCTTGCCTTTTCTGTGGGTAGCTGATTGCTTGTCTCTTCTCATCTCTCCCATCAGTATAATGAATGAGTGATCATGCTTTCCATAAAAATGATGGGAAAAAATAGGACTAGGGTTTTCTGAGAACTTTTAGCACACACGTGCACACAGCTATGCTCCCTGAAGAGGAAAAAGGTGGTGAGAAGCAGTTTGTGAGTAGCAAACATAGAACTAATCTCAAAATTGTTGCTTTAAACAGTGCTTTTCAGAAGCACTTGCCCTTTGGGAGGAGGCAGTTTTAACTTACACATAGGCATGACCTTCCCTGCGAGACTCAGTCCCCTGGACAGCTCCTGCTGGGCTCCCTCCTCACACCTGGGACCTGTTGCAGCATCTTGTCTTGCAGGTCCTGGTTGCAGTGTTCTCCAGGGGCACCTGACTTGGCTTTTTACACTTATTTCCACATGCCCTCAGGTGGTTTCTGTATTTTACATGTATCCAATTTCGTCTTAAATTAGGGAGCTCTTAGTTACCGATGGTTATTCAGTATTGTGGTACATTGTTGTTGTAGAGATCTAAGGGAAAACAAGCATACAGCAGATTTTATACATTTTCTGACATATTTCATGATGTGTGCTTATGCAGACTGCGGTAAAGGCCAGTTGCTGTAATTCTGAACATGTTAAATATGTTTTTCTCTGAGGTGAAAGTGCTTTATGCACTGTACTGCCTAAAAGCCTCAATTAGATGATTGCTAAACATGTCAGGTCTACTCAGATTGTTTCCAAGTGAAGCCTGAGATATCTGAAAGTTTTAGTCCTGCTAAATCATGATTTGTGTGTGTGTGTGTGTGTGTGTGTGTGTTTTTTTTGGGGGGGAGCACGACCTTGCATTTCAAATGCTTCTTCTGTAAAAAGGCTTTCGTTTCCTGCTCTAGAGGAGATGTAGTCTATTATGCTAGTGTGTGGGCTTACGTCTCTCCATTTTAGATGTCAATGGTTGAAAAGTTCTTGTTGCTGCTGCCAGCTAATAGAGTTGCTTTTCCAGCTCCCTGGCAGAGACAGGTGCTGTCTCACTGCCCAGCCCATTTAATTACATCATTACAGTCCACGGTGACTGTTTAATATAGCTGTAGAAAGTAATTATGTTGCCCCACTGCAGAGCTACTGGTGCTGGAAATCTCTGCCACAGGCAGTGCTCGGGGAGGTGGCATCTCTTCAGAGTGCTCTGTGGCTGTACCCCACGCGTCTGTCTGCTTAAATACCTTACCTGACAAATAGTGTGTCCTGGTATCTGTGAGAGAAGAAAGTTCTGTCGTTTTGACAATGTCTTCAAAACTTACCAATGTGGGTGGTAAGTTTATGTAGTGTTAACAGTTTCTTCCTTCTGTTTTATCTTGATGTAACCTTAAAGACAGAAATGATGTACGAGCAGGCTGATGTGCCCCTACAAACTTGTATGCAAAAAGCACTGTTGCAATTTAAACAAGCATCTTCTTTTCCAAGGTGAAGTAATACTGTTCTTTGTCATTATGTCATGGCAGAGAAATGAAAACATTTTGTTGGTATACTCAGTTACTCAGTACATCACCACAATAGGAAAAAAATTCACAGACAGAAATGCTGCTGTATTTCTGTGAATAAGGTGATATCTAACATGGACTGAAAAGCAGTTGGATAGTTCCTCAGTGGATGCAAAATCTACAAGCTCCTTGGTGCAGAATCTACATTCTGAGCTGTTTGGCAGCGGGAGGAAAGAGACCTCTCAAACATCTCTCTCTTTTGCAGGACTGGAGCCCCTGTCACCTCCGAGCACACAAGGAAGGGAGGCACCAGTAGGACGGGCTCCACTGAGCTCCCCGGCCCAGCCAAAAGGAAATGAGGATGAACTTGACCCAACCTGTGCAGCTGCAACACTGAAACTTATTAGAGACCAGCTACCCGAGTTACCACCTCAATACACAAGGTTATCCGTGCTTTGATTCTTTTAAAGATTGCTCTCTATTACTTGTATTTGTTAATGACAAAAGCACTCAGAAAAGTGCATCCTCATGTGGAAAAGGTAAAGGTTAAGGCTATGTTCCTTTCACTTTAAATGTATAATTCTCTAACTTAGATGTATATTCACTTTTTTAAAATTGGAGCTTCAGCTAATGATTGCACCAGGATTTTCTGAAATCTTTAGCTAATAATTTAGTTTAAGTTGTATGTAGTGTAAGTGGCCACAAGAGTGGAGTAATTAGTTAACGGTAGGTTGTTCCAAAAAAGGCACTTCTACACTGTCCAGGGAGGAAAAAAGCCCCGAAACTTAGCAAACTGGAAGATAATCCAGAATATAGAAATAGCTTTATTCCATTTGATCTCTGGAGTATTTAAGTTTGCATTTTGCCTTTAATCTGAAAAACCCCTAATGTTTCAGAAAGGATGACTAAGACCAGTGAACACTATTGCAGAATACCTGAGGTAGTCCTAGTAGTTTGCTGCTTTTTAAGGCCTAGTGGATTCTAAAGTGATACTGCACAGTGAATGCTATAGCTTTGGGCTCCAGCATTCTTTGGTCAAAGAAAGGAAAGCGAATTGCAATCACTGCTTATTCTGCTTATCCTATTTGTTTGTTTTGCTTCATTTCATTTGTTTGTCATATATATCTAATCCCTTTTCTGCCCATATACATGGAAGTTATACAGGTTGCTTGTACAGCTTCTTTTCTCAAGCATTTTTGTCCACAAGGAATGCAGTGCTACACCGCGCTGCTGATTCCATCCGTATCTTTGCAAGAGGCCCAGAGAGGTAGGGCGGCATGCTGCCAAAAACCCTGCCCACTGCAACCTCCGCGCAGACGGTACTGCAGAGAGAGGGAGGGAACCCTGCAAGAGGTGGTGGTTGCCCTCCTGGAGCTAAACAAAACTTGGTATTTGTGTGAGAAGTTAATGGAGACAGAGGAGAAGTTGTGGTTATTTTCTATTGACATTTCATAAACTTTCTCCAGCAAGTCTGCAACTACTGAGCAAGCAGCTTTGGAAGAGCCCGACAGCAAGACAAGAAAACGAGCAGAAGAAAGAGCTAAAGCTCCTGTCCTGCCTTTCGGATTAGATCTTCACTACTGGGGACAGGAACAGCCAAATGCTGGGAAGATTCTCAAGTAAATGCTTTTTTTTTCTTTTAAGACAAATTAAATAAACACATAGATTTACTTGTCCTCAGAGGCCATGCAGAAGGGTGAATCTTACTGCTTTAGGTAATTATTTTTCTTTTCCCTTTGTGTTATTAGACCTGTAAACACAGTCAGAAATTCTAACTTAAAATGATACTTCCTTTAAGAAGATGTGATACTAATCAAATACTCTTTGATAGTTCAAACCACATTTTTCAGCTCTTTCTGTGTTTGTGTATTTGCAGCATGGCAGCACTTCAGTTTAAATTGGTGCCTCATTTTGCAAAGTCCTATGCAACTGCGCAGTAGAAGTTGCTCTGCTAGAGTTTTATACTCTAAATAAATAACAGACAAGGTAGGAGAAAGACTGATGGGGGGATGTGATAAGGGGCAAAGAACTTTTCCTGACTTCACAGAGCTCTAGCAGGAACTTGATACTGTTGCTCAGTTACACAGGGGGTATGTGGCAGTGCCAAGCTTTGAATTTGGATCCCTCAGCTTTGAATTTAGTTTTCATTTTTGTCTGGGAAGGTTCTGTGGTTTCTTGGACACGAAGCAGTGCTGGCTTTGGGAAAGCTTTAGCAGTGCTGGGGAGATGTGATTATAGCTGTACATCATGAACTTGTTTCTAGAGGTTTGTTTTTAAGGTCCTTTGTTAGCCCTTTCTGATACCTTTATACAGAGTCAAAATTCTCCTTTGGATTTTGTTTAAATCTGCTAGAAGTTTAGGATCAGCCTGTACCATAATTGGCTTCAAGTAAGGTGAAAAATCACTGGGTGTCCTGCAAATCAAACTTACCTAATTGCAACATGGATTAGAGTAAGAATATTGTATAAGCAAACCCTAAATGTTGCTGCAGCATAAAGCCCAAGTAAATATCATCAACTTTTCCACATTTTCACACTGAGGAGTATTGGTTTCCCTGGCACAGGTTCTTCTCTTTTGTCTGAAGTTTTAGGTAATGCTAAAATATTTCGTATGATTATTTTCTTCATCTACCACTTCTCAGAAGAGTAGCCAGGTGGCTGTTACCACACTTGACATCCTCATTTGCTGGCTTCCAGTGCCTTTTTGAGGCAAAAAAAAATCAAAAAAAAAAAAAAAAAAAGGCACTAAATGGTGTCATTTGGATTGTTTCTGTCACAATTCACTCCTGCTCGGCTTACTTCTCAGTGACAGCATTTGCAGAAAGGAACAAGAGGAAGGCTCTGTCCCTGTGCTTGATTTTATAAAATGCTGAGTATGTTTTAAATTTGATACAGGAAAGTGTTTTTAACACGTTCACTCCAGGCTTTGTGTTCTCTCTGGTGAGGTGTGAGTACTTCAAGGCCTGTAAAATGGTTAAGATTTTCAGCAAGGTTTTAAGAAGTATTTGTCTGTGATAATGCCAAAGAGGCAGAAAGGGTTTATTTTACATTGCAAATGAGTTATTCGAGTCATAAGTGAAATCAAAATCATATTTCACTGCCTGCCTTGTGCTCTACTGTTTTATTTTTATGCTTTCCAATAAAATAGAGGGCATACTTCTGAACCTTATAGTCTATAACTACAGATATGCAAATCTAACAAAGATAATTTAAGTAACTCTGTGCACACAATACCATTGACCCCAGATATAAAATATATTTATGGAAAAAAATAAGGTAGTCATTGGGCAACTCACTTAACTTTTTCTTTATGCATGCATTCCTTTTTTTTTTTTTTTTTTTTTCTTTTTTTAAATTTCATATAACCATTATCTGTTATTACCCCTAATGCATAAGTAGGTATAAAATTTTCATTAAAGACTCTGTCTAGCTCAAAAAACACTCATTCCCTGAGTGTGAGTGGGGTGTTGAGCACCCAGCCTATCCCTTCTGCTGATCCTTCTTACAAAAACAGTTGTACTTATCCCATGCATCTCTGCAAAGATCTCTTGTGTTTTTTCTGAGCCTTTAAAGCATTGCTTAAATTAGAGGAACAGAAAACATTGGGATTCAACACTGCTTTGTGCTTTTCTCACCTACTTTTAAATGTTTTGGGGAAGAAGATATTTATGTTTGTAGTAAACATTAGCACTTATGAGTATCTGTGTAGGAGGCAGGCTGTTTTGTGTCTAGTTCCCAAATACTGATCTGTGCTGTATAGGGTAAAACATAATTTTGATTCCCTTGAGATCTTTTGGATGCAGATTTTGGCAGGAGGGGAGGTGGGCGGGGGGGGAGAGAGTCAAAATATTGAATAGAACTCTCTTTCTCATAGGAAAGGTTGACACACACAACAATTAAATGTTTCATCATTCTCCTTGTGGCTGTAATTTTGGTAATTTAGAGGTGAAGTGGATGTTCAGGCTGCCATTGGGCATTAGAGTTTTACCCCAAAATTCTTTGAACCTCTTTGCACAAGCAAAATGCCATATGGCATCTTGGCATTCTGCCTTCCTTGTGCCTGTAAGGTTATTACATAGAGTTATTAACATTTATAAAGCTCAAATACTGCACCATTCAAAAGGTTTTCGTCCAAGGATCCTTGCTTTCTCCTCTACATCCACAGACCTGAATCTTCTGTACACTGTATCAACAGAGACTATATTTGTATATGCTTGCCTGTAAATATAGGTGATCATGGTCACTAGTTTTAAAGTAGCTTTTCAGGGGGTTGCACTTAATTTCCCAGAGGAATTCCCTATAGCCCTGTAAGTTTCTTAGAGCTATTAAATTAATAGTGTACAGGAGAACAGTCTGCTGAACCTACAAGAATCTCCTCAAGGTTCAACTGTTGTGTGGTGGGTTTTTTCTCTCTCTCTCTCTCATTTTTTTTATTTTTTTGTTAGCGAATATTAACTACAGAAGTACATACAGAGCTAATTACTGTAACTGAATATTAGATAAATGACTCCAAATGCCAGATCACAAACCAGAGCTAAGACTGGTAATAGGTGAGAAGGATAAATGAGAAATTGGGATGGGGAATTCTAGACCATTAGTCTGACTTTAGTAATATTTAAAAAAAAAAAAAAAAAAAAAAAAAAAAATGCTTGCAACAGTCAGAGAATATTGGATTCCTATTTTTTTTTTATATACAATTCACTGATAAAACTTCCCCTTCTTTTACATGCAAGTTGACTAAAGGATGATGCTGACATCTCTAGGTGCTTTCTAGTGTACTGGGCTTATGTCTGATTCAAATACTGCATCAGGACAGAGGTGGAAAGGCACAACTTCACACATAGACAAATAATTTTTGTTTTCCCAGACTTTCTTCTCAGCATCGATTTTGGGCACCCGGTGAAGTGGAGGAGGAGGTTGAAAATAAAGAAATCTCTGAAATGTTAAAAACTAGATATATAACATTTGCTGGGGAGTTTGAACCAGTGAAACATAAATGTCGAGCACCGATGCCTCATGGAGGTCTGTGTGAAAGACAAGATCGTGTTAAGGTGGGCACCAAGCAACAGCTTCCAAGATATGTGCTGTGTGGGGAAGATCTCACCAAAACATTTTTACAAAGTTTTATTTCAATTCCAAATACAGCTAAAAGGAGTGAATGAGCTGCTGTTCTGTTGCAAGTGCGTTATCCTTTCTATCAAGAAATTGTAGATGTTTAAAGGTGTCTTTTATTTGGCACTAGTCATAGATATTTATATTATTACAGTGATATTTGCTTCCTTGTCAATGAGTTGGTTGCTGAATAGTCGTCCTCATTTAAAACCATATTGGTTATTAATTATTTTTAGAAGCATAGGTATTTGGTAACAGAGTCAGATTTTATTTACAGATTAGCTTTTATGAAAGATAAATCCTATACAACCTCAAATGATGAGAGCTTTTCAGCAGAAGTGTTATGCTTAAATACTTGTAATTTTCCATTCCTTCCTGTATTATCTAAGATTGAAGGATTGGAACATGTTAAAATACTTTAAAAGGGATAGTTACATGATAGGGAAACAGTTTGAACAACAAAATGCGCCGTAGCGTAAGTTCCAGAGGTGATATTACCTGCCCTCTTGAAAATGAGAATTCCTCTCATAAAGAGCTTAGCTCTTTGGGATTATGCATATACTCAATGTATGATGTTTAGGAGATCCTAACGCTTTCTAATGGGAACTGGGAATTGTCTGTAAAGTTGAAACATTTCATTCCAATGTCTGTCTCTGAGTTGCACTGAACTATTTGAGAAAGTTTCATTCAGAAGTTTTGAGAGTTTTTTCTTTCTTTCTGAAGTGCCCTTTCCATGGAAAGATAATTCCTCGGGATGAATCTGGGATTCCTCTCAACTCAGAGGACAGAGCCAGAGAAGAAAAGATGCAGTTTGAGAAACAAGCAGCCCAGCCAGGTTTGTATCTTAAATTTTATCTAAAAAAACGTGTGAAAGTAGTAGATTGAGGTGAGAGATAAGCCTTGAATATAAGCATAATATACTAACTCTTTAAAAACAAAAAACAACAACAAAAAAAACCTTCACTGAAAGCAATTGCTTTATGGACATAATTTACTTGCATCACAGGCAAGAGTTTGGTCAAAAACTGTTCAGTACTTAAATGCAACAGATACGATGGGATCTTGCCCCTAATTGTGTAAAAAGGCAGCCTCTCCCAAAGATTTACAGGTGCGAGTGCTTTGTGGTCAAGGTGGCAATAGATAAAATTTTATAAACTGAGGCTTCTTTATAGATACTGCCCAAAGTGATTTTGTTTTGCTTGCATTTTTTTTTAAGTTGAAAATCACCTCTCTAGCCTTAACCTCAGCAGCTGTTGCAGAGCCTGCAGTGAAGCGGGGCCCCCGTGCAGGACAGTGCAAGCCCACGGCTTGCCCCTCTGCAGGAAGATGTCACGTGGCTCACGCAGGAAGAGTTAGACTAGTTTTAAACAAACTAGTTCAGGGGTCAGTATGAGGTTCCTTTCATCAGGCTTTGAACTGCACGGATCTCCTTGGTGGTCCAGTTCACTCCAGTGGTCTCCAGTGGCAGAGGTGCCTGCACAAGCTGTAATCACAGTTTTGGTGGACAAGCAGGTTGCTGAGTTTGGGATGTTCTTGAGGATCATCTTTCTTTATTGCTGCCAGGATTTATATTTTTATTTGTATATTCATTCACCATTTCACAGTGTGACAAAACCAAAATGTTTCAAAGGATTTTGTTGTTTGCTTGTTTCTTTTTCTTCCATGAAAACCAGCAAAGGAGACAACTGAGATGGGGAGAAATGAGGAGAGAATAGAAAGTTGTAGGGGAGCGAGAGAGGGAGAGTGATCAAAAGGGAAGTTACTTAATAGTCAGCCCTTCACCTGGGGTCTTGGAAGGTTCATCTCTTGCATCCCAAGAGAATGTGTTCAAGCTGTTCAGTGGATGGATGTTTTTATTTTTTGTATTTTTTATGTTTTCAGCAAATAGAATCTGGAGTTGCTGAGCCTTTCTCAGAGCAGTTCTGCAGAAACTGAAATGCTCAGGTGGAAAAGAGTGTTTTGATGCTTTGTCATCTTTTGCAGAACCACATAGAATGTTTCCAAAAAGTGATTTAATAGAGGGGGAAAAAAAGGGGAAAAGGAGACTTTTGTGACCATTGCTCACTGAGTTGTGGTTACCCTGGCTGAGGATTAGTACCTAAAATAACTTGTAAAATCATTTGTTGTTATGTTAGATACTGCTTGTAGTAGTAATTATGATTTATGTTGCTAGTATTTCTTTTTCTAAAGGCCTCTTTGGCCTGGATTCCATTGAAGTGTCAGCACTATGGCTGTATCCTGAAAAACACGGCTTTCATTAGACCAGAATTGGTTTTTTAGCTTTATGATTATGAAGAAAATGTTACACGAGCATAACTGCTGAGAGGGTCTGTAAAAATAACTTCTTCAGGTAAAATTTTAATTTTTAAACCTCTGGTGTTGAGATCCCCATGCTAATTCCAACCTAGATGAGGGATTCTGTTTGTAATTGGATTGATGCCTTCATCGACACAGAAACTCAAGAGGATCATATATATCTATATATATAAGCCAAAAGCAGGGTGAAATATGATTTGTATGTTGGGACACATAGGTAACCTAAAAGGAGAAGAAGAAACAGGGGTGGGCAGGGGAGATCAACCTTCACGAGACCATTGGGCAGATCTCCATCACTGCTTCTGATTTCTAGCTTCATTCTTTCATTTGAATTCTTGTTGATTTTAATTTGTGGCTCCTTTGCAGTAATTTTTGCTTGTGTAAGATTATATGTGTGTGTATGTATATATATGTATACTAAGAAAAAGAAAAGCAGTTGCAAAGCTTACAATTGCATTTGTTCTTTATTTCCAGTAGTTCTCGTAATGTACCTACCACTTTCCAAACAGGTGAATTACATCCTTTATCATGAGGAGCATGTCTGTTAAAAACAAATATGCCCGTTTCCTGGGCGTCGCTTGATAACAACTGCTCCTGTGCTTCTGAAAAAAAAAAAAAAAAAAGGCATCTAACCTTGCTGGTCCCTAGCAGTTGTGGTTTGACACATAAAGATAATAATTTCAGGGTCACTGTGTGGATATTGGTGGAATCTTTCTGCTGCAACAACATGGAACTTATTTTTCTAATATCCGCTTGTTAGTATTTGCTTTTATGTTTTAAAAGGAGAACTCTCAGAAGTTTTGGGTTTGTTTTATTTATTTATTTTGCCGTGCTTCTTTGCAGATTTGCTAGAGAATGCTCACCAGCTTGGGCTTTCCTGAGTAGTTCTGGTGCTCCAGCTGGTGTGGAAGCCCTAGTGGGAACGTTTGCGCTGGGGTGGGAGCAGAGGCACCTGTGCTGGGGACTTGTGTGGTTTGAAACAATTCTGTTTTAAATAGCGGGAGTTGGCAACAAGACTGACTGGTTGCTGCTCTGGAGTGGAATGTGCTGGGGCAAAGACTTATTCGTCCCCAAAGGAATTTGAACATCTTTAGGTGGAATTAAGCTCTGGAGGGCCAGGCAAGGTGGTGCCCAAGCGCAGGAGTGGAGAGGTGCAGGCAGGAAGGCTTCCCGGGCAGTAGGGGCTCCTGTCCTGCAGCACACAGAGGCCTCGTTGGCACTGGACAGGAGCAGGGCTCGTTGAGCCCCGGGAGGCTCCTGGGAGGTGAGGGCCTGCGAAGGAGGAGTGCCGAGAAGGATCTAGGCAGCAAAGACAGTGCGGGTAATTGGCGGGGACAGATTTGTTTTCAGAGCTTTTATTAATCTACCTTCTCCCGGCAGGTCTTAGTTTTCTCTGTTTTAAATTATTTGTTATGGTTGAGTATTCTGTATTGTAATCAAAGCTTTCTCCTAATTAGGCTTGATCATTTTGTTGTCTGTTAGAGTGCTCCCTTCAAGGAAGAGAAGCGTTTCTCTCCTTCAGTTCTGGCCAACTCAGGGCTTCCATGTTAGTCTCCGTGTTCGCTATAGTATTAATGAGGCACCTGAGCTTTTCCATGAGGCCTCCATGGATCATAAATGACAGTAGTTGGTCAGTTTTTCAGAAGAATAAAGGTACATTTAAGCATATAAACGATTGGACTGGTTTTCCATGGTCCCAGAGCAGCACTGTGTCTGCGGCAGAGCGTGGCTGAGCGCGGCGCTTGCACTGCAATGTCTCGCCAGGGTCCCTTCTGCCCATCTGGGGTGATGATGAAGAATCTGAGACTCATTGGACAAAAACGAAAGGTTTTCTAAAGCCACACTTAAACAGATACCTTTGCGTATCTATCCCCACGGCTTTGCATTTCTGACACTTTTTTTTCCCCTTGGGCCTCCATGTGTGCAAAGGAGTGTGCAAATAGAGACCCATTTTCTACAATAAGCGTTTGGTTTTATGATCAACAGCATCACTTACTAAAAACTACAGTGTAAAAAATGTCAAACGTTAAAATTTAGGCATCTGTTGCATGATTAAATTACATAAAAGTTCTTCCTATTTTTTTCTGCTATTGGAGGGTGCTTTTGTTTTTTTATCCTTATGTATCAGAATGGGAAAACAATTATGCAAAATTAATACAATTCATGTGATAATGACTAAGTTTTGACAACACAATGACTGTTTTTTCTTAGCTTAGTGTAAAATCTTAGATGCTCTCTAGTTGTCCGCAGAATGGTGCTTGGGGCTCTGTGGTGCTGAAACAATGAATCAGGGGGGATTACGCTGACCTGCTAATCTGCAGCGTTCATCCCTTTCCAATAGTTCACGCACGGGAGCAAATTAAGTGCCTATTTTTTGTGTCAACCCTGAAGAGTATCTGGTTTTTCAGCCCTTAGTGACTTGTTAACAAACAGGTATCAGGACAGGCTGGTGAAGGCGGAGGCCGCTGGCCACTCAGATGTGAAATAGCATCTCTTTACTAACTGCGGTATCGATTCCCGCCTCCCCCTGCAAACTGTGTAATTTTCTTTTCCCTGCTGCTAAACTCAGTAACAATGTATGAAGAGCTTTAGGGGCCCATCAGTGCTCAAAAAGGCTGCTCTTCCCTGGCATCCTATTGATTTTTCTCAAAGGCTTTTAAATTGCTCCTTCATTTTACTCAAATGCTCATTTCATCTCTACTGGATGCCGGCATTTTTTCCTTGTGTTTAAACAATTGCGCCATTCACTGGGTTCCTAAACTGTGACGCCTTCTTATTACTGAGAGATAAACTGTTTAGACAGTTTTCCTTAATCTTGGATTAATCGTTCCTGTATCTGAATTGTGCTGTTCTGTATTCCTTCACTTCAAAAAAAATAAACTCAGTGAAGTCTTATGATCTATCAAGTATATGTGTTCTATTTTCTCCTTCTATATATCTCCTGCTTGGTTCTTATAACAGCTTCATTTTTCTCATCCTTTTGTTTGTGTTGGATTTTTATTCTGTCCTCACTTTCATATATAACACTAGTAGGTTAACCTTTCCTTGGAGAATTGCCGTGGTGCTCCTAAACAGCATCTTTTTAATATCATGAAGTGGGATTGGCCACCTTGAGAAGCCGTTACCAATATTTGTCACAGTCGATGACCAACTTGGTATATAAGTGAAATTGTATTGTGATTGTATTGTGATTTAGCACGGTGTTTTTTTTTTTTTTTTTCATGTCTACATAGATGATTAATAAGCTTACTAGCAGTTTGGTTTTACTGTTTTGCAAGTAGGAAAGGCTGAATGACATAGATGAACTTATGTAACAAATGGTTGGCAATTACTGGTTATTAAAATCCAGGCTTCTTATTTATGCTGAATTAGAATGATGTTACTCTTTAAAGCAACATTTGTTATTTTTTCCCAGCCTGATTAAACTGATTAAGTATGGAATACTTCAAAAGAAAAGCATCTTTTTTGGGCACAAAGCTAGGCATGGGGAAACGGGGTCATATCATCTTATTCAGGAATGCCCTTTTCATGTCAGGTACCAGTTGCATGTTTTGAAGCAAATACAGTTCTTTTGTACAGAAATGTTACAACACCCAGCACCGTCCACTCTGCATTAAAGTTGACATATTCTATATTTTTAAGTTTGCTTATTCAAAATGTATTTCTGTGGATAGATCCTCAGCTGCATTGTTGGCATTTGATTCAATTTATAAATGACGATCACTGTTTGCCACCTCTCCTACATGGAATAGTCTCCTTGGAAGTTTGCTACTATGCTGCTGTAAAAGTTGATTTAAGTCTTCCTGCAGACCATTTTGTCTATAGCAGTTGATAACAGGTGCAAATCCCTGAGTGGAAGCATTATTTCATCAAGATCAATGGTTTTGGCTACCTGTCTTATCCTCCCCTTCCTTTGTGTATTTAA
>VZSV01000009.1:296095-311304 GCA_013398735.1 Nothocercus julius
GGATTTGGTTACAGTTGCTGCTGAGAAAGTCTTCAATCCAGCTCTTTAGAAGCTTTCTTAAGGAGCATTGTCTATTTTCAGGTGTTTCAAAATGACTATTAAAAGGGAACAGTTGCAGAGAGCGCTTGGCTGTAGAGGTGGACAAGCACCTCATAGATGTGGCTGCGGGAGCTGAGTTAGAATAGCGCATAGGGCCTGATCCTGGAAGGAAAAACAAAGAAATAAGCTTGTGCTCTCGGCCTGGTGGGTGCCCTGTTGTCATGTGTTACAAGCCAACTTGGAGCAACCTCATGGCTGATGTAGAAAGGCAGGTGGTGGCAGTGTAGAGTCCAACAGATTTAGCAGTAGGCTTGAAACCATTTGCTTTGTCGTGGGGTGGAACTTGTGGACTGAGCTGGTGTAAGAACTAAAGCAGACACATCAGTCAGCACTGTTTTCTGAAACTGGATGCAGTCCCTGAAACGGTGCCCTTAGCTGGTTACCTCCCAGAGGAGTGCTAAGAGATCAGTCCTCATAAAGAGACAGGGTGACAACTTAGTACACTTTGAACCCCTTCTGCCTCCTTAATCAAAGGATGTTTCCACCCACCCTCCCTACTCCTTGCAGGTTTATAAAAGCCTCCTGCTGCTTCTCCTTTTCTTGCTATCTAGGTCTTCTCCTGCATCAGGTTCTTGAATTTCTTAGCTGCAAGGATCTCCACTCATAGCCCTGTGGAGGGAAGAGAAGCGTGTGTCTCTTCACGCAGTTCAAAACCATAGTAGTCAGTCCCCAAAGAGCGGGGTCTCTGGGCACTTTCTACCAGGAAGAAGCAATGGCAGCAGAAAGAGTAGCAATTTAGGGACACACTGTTCTCATTTGATGGCACCAGAAAGCTTAAGAGCTCCAAAATTCATTCCTTAATTTCCCTTTTTGGTCTGGAGAACTCTGCAGCACAGCAGGCACAGCACGGGGCATGTGGGCCTGCCCCTCACCAGGGAGTAACTTCATGCACTTCATGTAAGCGTATTGCACCGGGCATGTTGTCCTCACTGTGATAAGCTCTAGGCACTTGACTTTGCAGTATTAACTTACCTCTCTAGACACATAACAATTTCTACTGTTTTCTTAAACCACTGTTGGATTTGCCTGTTAGTTGCCGCTCAGGAGCGGGGATGGTGGTGGTGGAAGTCGCACAGAATCACAGAACGGTTGAGGTTGGAAGGGACCTCTAGAACATATCTAGTCCAGCCCCCCTGCTGAAGCAGGGACACCTAGAGAAGTGAGTGAGGATCTTACACTGCTCATTACTGATGAAGCATTTGGTAGAACTGTCTTTGAAAAGAAAGTTACTAAGTGACTTACAATTATATTAATTGAACAGCAAGCCCTTTCCTTACAAAAAAAAAAAAAATTGTGTTCTGTATGTTGGATTTTACAAGGCTGTCTGAGGGTGGATATTTTTGGTTTTTTAGGTGTTTGGTTTGGTTGGTTGGTTTTTATTCTTGATAGGGGCATATAGTTATTTCTTTCCTCCTAGAGGAGTTGCTTTTGAAAGTTCAGCTTCAGATAAGTGAGTATCAGAAATAATGCTAGGAGGGTGCAGTGCACAGCCATTAAACAGAAAGACTTTAATTTGTTTACTCATGTTAATAAAATCATTGCTGAATTAAACTATTTGTATTGCTGCAGCTAATGGGGTTAACAAGACAAATTTGTTCAGCCTCATCAGTGCAGTGTTCAGAAGCCTGATCGTGATTAATCATAGTTCTTTTTTCTCCATAATATTCATAAATGTTCTCTGAGACTGTATAGCATCCACATAACTTTTTTTATATTCTTTTTCTTTCAGAGGTGCCATGAAACGAGTGGTAAAAGCAATGAATCGAGTGGACCAGAGAAAGCATGAGAAGTTTGCCAACCAGTTTAACTATGCACTGAATTAAATCATAACAAAGTAAAGGGCAAAGAGGAGGACTAAGGAGTGTTGCTGTATAAAGCCTTTGTCACACACCTTCATATTTAAACTAAAATATTGTGCTAATCGTTTTTACTCGGATTATTTTTAATTGTTATCTACTTCTAACTTATTTGATCATGAACATGAATTTTGGCAAAGATGTGGTGTAACTGAAAAAGTTTTATAGGTTGTATATATTGTCATTAAAATATTCACAGATTTTTTTTTTGTTCTGAATGGACTTGTGCAATTTTTATCCTGTTTGTCAACACGTGTGCTTGTACTTTCTTGCTTGTACTTGACTTTCCTTCCTTCAGAAAGGTGCCTTAAAAAGGATTTATACATTGGGTAGCAGTGCAGAGCTCAGCTACCCAGCATTCTAGAAGATGCATCATGGCAAGCAGCATCCCAGCTCCTGCAGGACTCCTCAAGCCCTGCTGTGTGCCCATGACAGATCCTAAGGGAGTTGGTGTCTTCTGGCAGTGAATGGAGTCAGCTTTGATTGCAGCTAGTTCAGGGCCTAATTCAGAGTCAGAGCTATGGCACCAGTGAGAAGCTGAAGTGTTCAAGTTATTCCTGGTCTGTCCCTTATTTTACCAGGATAGTCTTCCAGTGTATTTCATAACCAGCTGCAGCTGGAAAGCATGATCTGAAAGGCAGTAGGGAATGTGCTGCAGTTTAAGTCATACAGAAAAGCCACAACACAAAGTGAAAGCATGAAGATTATAGAAATTATTCAGGCATACTGCTCTGCAGGAGAGCTGCCTGGCCTGAATTGGTGGTTAAAACTACCTCACTGTGAAGCCTAAGAGTGCAGCCAAGGACCTGAACACAGCTGGAGCATCTGGGCACTGCTCCTGCTTTGGAGCCTTAAGGCAGAACACCAGTTGGAATGGATTCTGTACAGCACTGGCCAGCCGCTCACCTTCTCATGCAGCAAGAGACTGTTTAGGAATTAAAAACTTCAAAGTGTTAAGTGTAGCTTCTGATCATCTCAGACAAAGGTAATTTACAGCTCTGCCACATACCTTTTGACTTATGCAAGTGCTGCTGAGAAAGCAATTAATACTGAATCGTGATAATTTATCTTGCAAAGCTCTGCTGTTTGGAGGACTTTCTCCTCATGCAGATACTTAAAATATGCAGTTCCAAACCCAGCACAAATGAAAACAGCTAATTGAAAGCAAGAATTCCCGATATCTCTACTGCTCTGGAAAGCAAAGCCACTTCCATCAGTCTAGCCAGTTTGTCAGTGAGGATTTGAGGTGGATATGTAGAGAAGAACAACCCATGTTCATCAACAAGTCAGTGGAATCAACACTAAACTGATTTTATTTCTTAGCAGAGATAGAGGCAAAAAATTACACGTTCATATGCAATGTAGGTCATTGCATGTTGGTATCATAGAGCAGCCTAAATTAAGCTGTTGGATTTTTTGCAGATTAGCATTCACATGTGTCCCACTGGTCTTTGTGACACTGTTCCAGAGATTTTTGAGACTGCAAAGACTGACAGTGTTCATTTATAAAACATGCTGGTTTTTTTCCTCCCTGTAAAAAAAAGGAGAATTTTTATATGGTGCAGTGGCACTTAAATCATCTTTACTGTGGACCTGAGGTCCTAAAAATGGGCAGAAAGCAGGGTGCTTTGCTGCACCCTGTAGTGTTCTCATTTTGTGTTTTAGTAAAATTAAAGAAAAAAAAATCCCCAAGATGGAAATTGGATAGGAAACTTAAAAAAGTTATGGTAGTAAGTTACGAGGAAATAAAGCACTTGGCGAGGCAGGCTGTACTGTGAGCCACTCAGGTTCTTGCCAGCTCTAGAGTTACAAGGTGAAACTTACCTTAGACCTGAGCATTCAATACAGCAATTCAAATGAATATAGAGATAAATGAAAATAGAGATAACAAATCATTCATCTTTACACAAAGTGGTGTTTTTCTAGATTGTTACTTTCGTGTGGAATGAGAATTTGCAGAGTTGATGTTTCTGGGCAAGTAACTGAGACACAGGCACATGGATTTGGGACTGGGTTAGTAGTGACAGACGTTGTTCTTTCAAGCTACTCTTTTGTTTGTTTGTTTTTGGTGTTAGCACTTTCCTTGTCAGTCAGGGAATATATAATCATTTGGCTAAGGTTCTTTTTCCTTCCTCTTGCCCTTGCAATGTTAATTATTCCCTCATTTAGTCAAGGTATTTCCTTTCGTGAGGAGAATTTAGCATATATACATAATAGATTTCAAAATACTTCATTTCTGTAACTATTCTTAGGGATTTAACCTGTCAGAGGTTCATCTTGGGTTGAAACAGTGGTTCCTATTTCAATTAGATCTGGTCAGACATAATTCAGAGTACATTTTAGGAGCTTGCTCCTTTTTATGTGTGGGCTGTAGCTCTGCTGGAGGCAGGTTTTTAAAAAGCCATGTGACCAAAGATACAGCACACCTTTGTTAAATAGAAATCCTCACAGGTGCAAAATGAGTTAATCCGCTTTCTAGATTCATCAGAACTCCTTGGTGCTCACCAGCCGTTCAACATCTTAGTTCTTGAACTGTATGACTTTTCTACCAGAAATTTCCTATTCCTGGCCTCTTACTGTTCATAAAAAATCATCCACAAAATACCATCCACGTAGCATCTGTCGTGGGTTTGTGTCTTTATAACTCGCTCGAATGGCCTTGCAATCGCATTATAGCCTATTCCTAGTCACTTCTTGGGGATACTCCATATGCTTTCCAGGTATTTAAACATCTTAGAAGATTTGGCCCTTAGTCTCTATTATTATAAAGGTCAATAGCTGCACTAAAGCTTGAATTTTCTGTGTTTTTAAAAGGACATGGTAGCTCTGAGCTGGAGTCAGCTCTGCTGGTTCCTTCTTTTGGAACAAGTGCCATTTCAGTGGTACCGTAAGAACTGAAAGCAGCAGCTTCACCATGATTATTCTTACCGAAGCACATGGTCGCACATGGAAGAAAAGCCTGGGAGAGACTCTAGTGTGTATGGATTTAGTGCAGCTTAAGGTAGGTTTGGCCCCTGAGTGCTTCCTAGGGCCATGCAACACATATTCTGTAGCCTAAAGCATATGCTGCAGGCCTTTCAGGTAGGGTATGGTACTGCATTGTGCTAGAGTAGGTATCTGATGAAAACAGGTAGGATTTTTTTCTTTGATATTATTTGCCTATTAATAAGTAATAGATTAATATTAATAACTATTAATTAATAATTTGACTACAAATAACTTTTCTAGAACTTTTGGGTTAGATCTCAGGAAGCTCAGTGCCAAGTGACACTGACTGCCTTCAGTTGGCAGCATGAGGAAGGAGGACAGCAGTACTTTGTTGAGAGGAAGTCAGAAATACGTAGAAACATATATGGAGAACATAGTGACATGAGATTAATGTGGAATTTATGAGCAGAATTTCAGAATTAGAATAATCTTTCAGGACATCTCCTTTTAAAGTTAGTGATGTGAGACCACGGGCCCGTACTTTTCTTTCACATAATATCTTGCTATTTCATGATCTCTAAACCTAGATAAACCATCAGGTTTGGCCTTAGCAATGCAGTCCTGACTGAAGAGTTTTACTAGGAAGCTCTAGCCCTTAAAATCGCATAGATAGGATCTTGAGGAGTTTCCATTCTGGTTGTTTTGGAAACAAAACTAAGACCCAGAATTTGTAATGTTATGTCCATGCAGAACCATTTATGCCATGGAAAACATTTTCAGGTTTGAGGTAGCAGCAAGTTCAAAGTGGAAATTATTTAAAAAAAAAAAAAAAAGTGAAATCTGTTCCACTGAAAGGGGTTGTTGAATTGGCTAAGGATGTTGCTGCTATAATGAGCTATTAGCCAGAAGCAGGAACAGCTGAATCTCAGGAATCCAGCATGTATCAAAATAATTTAGCAGAGATAGCCATCTGGTGGTCTCGAATACTCATGAAAATACCTGGCTGTTCAAGCAGCTCTTTGTAGCTTATCCAGTGCTATTAAACACATTATTGGCCGTAATCATAGAAGTGATACAAATGTTCATGCAAATTATGCATCAGATAAGGTAAGGACACCTGAATGTTACAGGAATGCTTAGAGAATCAGTCATTTAAATCTATGCTTTTTTTTTTTTTTTTTTTTTTTTTTTGTCAAATATTGATGCTATCATTTAGAAAACTTTGCCCCTTTATTGGGTAGCCTGACTATAGATCATAGCAAGCAGGCATAGAAGAGGACTTTGCAAGGGGCTTAGATGCCCAAGTCAAAAATTGTGATCCAAGAGCTGCTTAAATTACTTGGACCTCTTAAGAAATCCATGGATGTCTTGGGCTGCACTGGTCTTCCTGCCTGGACCATGCTTCTTTCTTGCATCTAATGGGACCCAAGGGGAAAAAAAAATAAAGTGACGGAGAAGGTCTGGCCTGCCAAGTGTTTTCCCAGGCTGCCTTCCACCCGTGTGAGCTCCTCACAAACATGAGTTTTTATAAAGAGGCAGTGGCAGTATCTGTTCCTGTTCAAGCACTCCACAGCTGTAGGCTGGGACACGCACTCAGGGAAGGAGTTCAGCTTCCTTCTCAGCTCCTTATAGATAAACACCCAAATGTCCAGCCTCGGGAGGCAGCCCAAGCCACAGGCAGCTAAACGCAAGGGAACAGGAACGGGACACTTTTCCATTGCCCGTTTTCTTGTGGGAACAGAAACTGAGGCTGAGCAGAGCAGCTTCATGTAGGAGACCAAGGGAGAGGCAGGAAGGAGCCTGAGCAGTTAAAACACCCGGTGCAGAGCAAGGAAGGACTGGGTCTTCATCCTCATTCCCTAGACACCTACCACTGAAAGCACTGCCCACGTTCATGTGTTGAAGGAAGAGCTTGGAGCTCCCTCACAGCAGCCATTGTCACCAGCTGGAAGATCAGCTCTGAAGTCTTCAGCTGGATACCAGTTCCTAGGAGAAGGGTCTTATCCTGGTATCTGCTGGGTAGGCATTCAGAGGAATTGCTCTCATGGCACAGATTGGGGAATCTGCATTTAAATAAAAGCAAACTAATTAACAGCATTCTGTTCTTGGGCAAATATAACGACTGCATTTATGTCTAGAAACACAGAATAGAGTCCTGCACCAAGTGGTGTCAGAGGGGAACTCTAACCAGTGCTGGGGGTGCACAGTAAAGTCCTTCCAAGGCAAGGTGAGAAAGAAGGACCAGGATGGAAACACCAGGTGAGGAACAGAGAAGGTGACAAGGCAGCCAGGGACAGCAACCTTCCTGATGTGGAAGCCCTGTAGTAGCCAAACAAGAAGAGCAGAGCAAGTCTGGTGGCGTTAACCAGAGCCAGGCAGCAGTTGAGGGATCAGTTGAAAGGCCAGAGAGACAAGGCAGGTCCAAAGTGAAGTGAGCAAAGCCAGGCCCAGCAAACCTACAGCATAGCTTAAATACGGACCCCAAGTGGTGACTGGAGGATGGAAGTGGGGGAGCCCAGAGCAGACCCCCTGCAGCTCCTTCTCACGTGTTACCTGTTTTCAGGTCAGTCTGCTGCTCTGTGCCATATCAAAGCAGATCCTGGCAGGGGTATGGGGTGAGGGCATCAGGGAAAGCTGCTTAAAGGCTGCTTGGGGCAATTAGAGCTTCCTGGTGCACTCCGAGTCCTAGGAGCCTCTCAAGTGGATGTGGTGATGGTCGGAAGGAGCTGAAGGACTTAAGAAAGAGAAGGGGAAGTGCTGACAGAGGCAAAGGCTTCGGAGCAGAGTGGGAGCCTGCATGAGGATTTCCAGCCTGGACCCTCCCCATCTAGCAGCAACTGGGAGAGATGCTAGAGATCCCTAATCTCTAAGTAGTTGCAGTCTGCCTAGCAGCTGGGCTTCCCCAGCCTCCACAGCAACCTGTGGGAGGAGGTTTTTGGCTTCCAGCTCTTGGAGGAGAGGCTGCCTCTAAAAGCAGAGGGTTTGGGAGCTGTTAATCAGGGAGCTGTTACTCATGTTTCTGAATTGGTTGTTTTCTTCCTCTCCTTCAGAGCTATGTCTCCTTTACCCCTTTTTAAATCCAATCTCTGCGAGCGGGGAGCGCACTCTGCAGTGCTCAGGAAGCATGGTTTACTCATGAAGGTCTTTAGGGTATCTTGCAGCTGGAGATGTTTGTGGTTTAGTAAAAAATCCTGAGGGTTGATCCTGACCTTTCTTTGCAGCCTAGCAAAGGCTTGGAAAGCCTGGCAGGCAGGTCCTACAGGCCCCGAGTATAAGACAGCTTGTGTTCTCCCCCTGGCAGCTACCACAAGGATGGAAAAGCAAAGGAAGAAGCAGATTAGAATCCTCGGAGGGTGACGAGATGGTTGGACACTGGTCATACTCTTTTTGGGCAAGTTCTGAATAATGTTGGCTCGCTCATAGGTATCCTGCCCTCACAGACATTTTGGGGGTTCCACCAAAGAAGCAAAGGCAATTTTTGGAGTGTTTCTTTTAGGCTGTTGTACAAAGAGAGAAGAAACTAGGCCTGTTGGGCCTTTTGTGTTATCTAGGCTTGGCTTTTCCTCAGCTTACCCATAACGTCATGCTACTGCCATGCCTGACCCTCAGCAAAGCAGGTGCTGCAGAGGCTGCCTGCTGCAGCGTGGACTGCTTTCTGTGGTTTAGGACCTAAAACACCAACATTAATAAATTAAAATCACTTTTTGGATCTCATCCTTGCTCCTTTCCTAGAGCAGTGGCCGGATCTCCAGCCGCACAGGTGGGTGTGGGTGGCGCTCCAGGGCAGACGGATGCCACGGCAGGAGGGCACGCTCTAGGAAGGGGCTGCGAGGAGCTGCAGCAGAGCTAGTCTTTACTGCAGTGCAATGTGGCTGTCCATCCATACGTGTCTCTGGCATAAATTCTGCTCTAGGGGTTGCCTTCCCTCACTTTCTGTCTGCTAGTGCCCCGAGCAAAACCCCAGCACTCCTGCATAAAGTGCTGCTACAGCTTTGCATTAGCATCAGGAATTCCCTCTGTCAGGGTTAAGGAAAAAGCTTATTAAAATTGTTTAAATGTGGTGCTAATTAGTTTAGATGTAATGAGCAGCATTAGGCGTCTGGTTACTTTGAAAGGGGCTGTTGAATAACCATTTGTGCCAACACTCCAATTTGCATAATGACAAGGTGTTGGCTCTGCATCCACCATTAATTTGCTATATTTATAATGCCATTATGGAGCATGCTTCCCCTCGCGCACTATAAAAGGTATATGGAAGTATAATATATGATTCTGCTTGTTTGGAAATTGCTTTTGGATATCTTGGGATTTTTTTGTAATAGTATTCTTGTCAGAATGAGGAGAGTCCACCACAGGCTGCTACCAGGGCTGAAATGAGGTACACAAAGCGCATAAGAACCTTCGTCTTACAGAGCGCTGAGGCAGCAGTGGCGAATGGAAGGATGTGGTATGGGATGAGGTGTGTGGCAGAGCATAGGCAAAGCAAAGAGACTTGGTCCCTCCGATGCTTCCCACCCAGGAGCAGTGCTGGTGCTCCAGGTTCCAAGGAGTATTTACTTGTAAATCTCAAAATATTTAACAGATCGTAGAGAGCATAACTTGATACTACAGTCTCTCCAGCAACAGAGCCTGCTGAAAAAGCCCAGCCTGTAGCCCATCCGAGTGCTCTTTTCCTGCACTCCTCTCCTCCCATGCAGTCTCAGGGGACCGAGTCAGGGTAAGTAAGGCTTGTCGCCCTACGGATGTTAAGGGTGGAGAGATGGGGAAGAGCCCCTTGATGTTCAGCTGTACAGGGCAGGGTGTCCCAATGAATATTTATGGTTGTAAAAAAAATGGAAATGGGCAATAAATGAGATATTTGCACTGGGTTTAGATGATTCCTTTCCTTTGAGAAAGCAGTAGTTTAAAAAGGGGGTGAATCTGTCATCAATCATCACCTCACATAAATATTTCAGTGTCTTGCAAATTTTTGCTGTAGTGTCATCTCTCATTTGTTGTTATTGTAAAATGTTACTGATCTGTGACATTATGGTGAAGAAAATAGAAAAGATTCTGTGACGTTTTAAAATAAATTCTAGCATTTGGGGGCAAAGGACAAGTTATAACTAGTTGAAGACCTGTCATAAAATGAGATTAAATTAAGAAATCATATATCAGATTCAGATGTGTTTTGTCACACTGCCTGAACCTGCATGCCCAAATGTTCGGGTGCTGCTCATGAGTTGGCCTCTGTGTCCTTGGTGTTTGGCAGCGGGTGCCAGACGCAGCTTCCGTAGCATTTTTCCTGAACGGGCACCACAGAACAGCTTCAGTGCCAGCATTTTCCTGAGAGCTGATTTAGCAGCTTTGGATTTCTCATGCTGCGATAGCATCTTGATCTGGCTTTGAAGCCTATTCTGTACGATGAATCCACATCTCTGACAGACAGGATCAGAAAAGTTGAGGAAGCTCCTGCTGTAAGTGCTGTTTGTATTGGAGCCACAGTCGTTCTATCCACCTTAGACATCTATGTAACGTAAGGATGAGAACACAGCACAATGGTCAGAAGGAAAAAAATATATATATTTTACAGAGCACAACCAGTTGAAGAAAACTCAATTTATGTAGAACAGGTTTGTGAGGAAGAAAGAAACGAATTAGGATCCGATTTGTTTACCTGGCTCTCCCTTTCACCTTCGATGTCTGCTCTGATTGGAGCCTTGGTTTAAATCTCAGAGCCTGCCAAATCTTCCAACATCATTAAAAAATCTTATTTGTTCTTAAGGAAGGCTCTATAACAACTATATCCACTCACCTGCTCTTTGGGATGGGACCACAACATCAGACTGGACATTACAAAAATCCTTTGAGTTTTTAAGTTAAATATGACTCTGAGCAGGATTACTTCCTACCTGTAGTACGTGAGTGAGTGGGTAGGTATATTTGCCAACACAGCAGACCTTAAGCAGACATCATAGGGCATTTTCAGGAAATGGATTTGAGTTCATACAAAGAAAAGTTTATTTTAACATTTTGCTTCTGTACTATGAGAAGAAAAACATGTAATGTGACTATGAGTTCAAGGTCTGAAACAGAAGGTGTGCAATATGTATGAAAAAAACTAGGATGCTACCCCTAAAAACACATGACGTCCTGCTCAAGCTGGGAGCAGCATGTGGGAATGCTTAGGGGGCAAAATTAGTAAATACTAATTTCTAATCATTTTGTGTAACTTTTGTGCATAAGCAAGATCTCAAATTATTTTCAGTTATGTCCCAATCTTTTAGAATGTATTTACATGATTTTTCTGGTTTTTGTTTTGTTTTGCTTGGAAAACTTTTTGCTGTCATTTATTTGGTGAGTGTAAAGAACTGAAAGTTGTTTCAAGTGCAGCGTAAGTTGAAATGTTCCGAGTGAGGTAAAATAGATGTGGTTTCCTTCTCTGAATCATTTTTTACCAGCACAGGCTCGCACCTTTGGATTTAACATTGACTTTATGGGAATTAAATCAAAAATATGCTAATGTGACACCAGAATCAATGCTTGGATTTTCTTTGGTACATGCCAAAGACACTTGAAAATACTGAATCACACCCTGAATGTGCTACTATATTTGAGATAAGAATTTGTCCTCTGGCAAATGCTTTGCTAAAGGTCCTTTTGAATATGTTTAGCATTATGAATCTCCTCTTTTATTAATGAAAGACAAATTATTTTCAAAAGTTAACTCACAGAATGAACCCAGAGCAGCCACTTCCTTCTGGCATTAATGAGAAATGACCGGCTTTCTTTCAATCAGTCATTTTTACTCTTAGTGTACCAGGCTCACCACATCAATTTGGTGAGTTAATCAATAACTCATCAAAAACAACTGAATTCCCCCCAAAAAACTCCATGCTGGATGAAGTGTGGGCCATGGTACACAGGTACATCCCTGTATGGGAATCAGCCCTGCTGGGAGTCCAGGTGCTAAGAGCCTTTGGGCCAGAAGAGGCTGGCATGACTGTGTAGTGTGATCTCCGTAGGGTGATCCCTACCTGATGCTGCATCCTTCTCTTTCGGTCTCCAGAGATGCAGAGCTACCAGGCGGGAACGTGGGCAATGGGGCTCGGGCATTCAGACGAGTGAGAGATTTTAGTTTTAGCATCCTGGTCACTGAGCATCCAGACCAGAGATGTTCCTGGTGCGGATAATATCAAACTTCTCCCTGGCAAGTCTGCAACTGCGACAGGCTGATCCAATTCACGAAGCAGCAGCCAAGCCGTGGCCCAGGGAGGGGGAGCTGAGAGCTAGTTCCTTAGGGCAGCTCTTGCTGGCACCGGCCACCGCACACAGGCCGCACACGGTGGCTTGTGGCGTTAGCGTGTGGTGGGCTGTGCACTGCTGCACGCTGTAGTCTAAGCACTGCTCGTGGAGCTGTGAAACACCCGCACTGCAGCCCGGGGGGTCTGCGCCCGCTGTACGTGGCTGTCAGCCCTGCGCGGCCTCGGGTACCGTCCGGACAGGCACACGCAGCTGTGCACGGCGTCCGCCACTGGCCCCTCTCTTGGAAACAGCATTTTGAGCAAGCCAAGATAATAGTTTGAATAATGCTCTTAGTTGCCTGTCAAAATGAATTTCACATTCCAAAAGAGTTGAGTGTTCTGTATCGGTATTGCTTTTGCATAGTCCTGCTTGAACTATCTGTGGCATTGGTCAGTGTATTCAGGGAGAGGGCTGAAGTGATAGCAGGTGGAAAGATCCTGTCACCAAATAGCCATAAGCCGTATCTGTAACCTTAAAGGTTATAGAAATGCCTTTTAAGGCACTCTTTTTTTCATGTCTTTTTCGCTGTAAAATTACTTCAGGACATCTTTTATCAAACCGTTTCTTCTGTAGGCTCATCCTCAGGGACACAAACAAGCCTGGACCAAAACTTTTGGCTTTCGCAGGGGTCTGAGCTGACCTGGGGAGCCGGGGTCCTCCCATCCGCACGCCCCAACCCCGCGGCGCGCCGGGGCCCCGCGCCGCCTCCCCGCTTCCTCCCGCGCCCCCGTTAGCGTTTCGCGACGCGGCGCCCGCGGCACGAGGCCGTTTCAGCGTCGGCAGCGGCCGCGGCGGCGGGAAGGGCTCGTCAGAGGAGGGAGCGGGCGAGGAGGGCGCTCGGGGCGCGAGCGAGGCGGCGGCCGGGGCCGCCACGGCCACCGCGACCGCGACGGCTCCGGCCGCGCCGCTCCCTCCTCCTCCTTCCCCGGAGCGAGTCGCCGCTGGTGGGCCCGGCTCCGAGGGGAAATGCTGGAATAAAAAAAAAAGAAGAAGAAGGATTAAAGTTACTAAAACAGCCTTGGCTCTGCCGAGGCGGGCGGTGAGGTGCGAGACGCCGCAGGCAGCTCCGCGAGCGGCGCTGGAGGGAGCGGGAGGCGCCGAGTCCTCGGCTCGTGTTTCTTGGAACCGCGGCGGGTCCCGAGAAGGGTCCTCGCCCTTTTGCGTGGGAAACTGAACAAAACTGGCGGAAAACTTGTGGGAACTACCGCTCTCGGCGCGTAGGCTTTGGGATCATACAAGGAGATAAAAGAGCGGTTTTAGCATTGCGTTAAAAGGTGTTTGTACAGCCTGTAGAGTTTGTACAGTTTGTACAAATTGGGATGATTAACGCGTTTGATCTTTTTTATTTTTGAGATTAAAACAAAAAGTAATAATGATTATAAAATACTGACTTTTAAACTCTCTTAAAATAGTGGAAATGCGAGGGAAAGATTGGTTTATTTTTTATTTTTTTAAAGTGGTGGTATATGAATGAAATAGTCGATTTATTAAATTTACATAAATCCAAAATATCACACTGCCCGTCTGCGGAAACAAAGGAAAAGTCTCGGGTCCTCTACAAGAAGAGGAGGAAGGTTTGGGGTCCTCCCCCCTTAATATTGCACAACAGAGCTCGGCAAAATCAATTAAAAATTAAATAAAAAAAAACAAGAAAAAAAAAAAACTAAGAAGGGAAATGCCCCTCGCTCGCTTACAAAAAGAATAAAGTTTATTTGTGTGTAATAAATATCCAGCATAGCTCCCAGAGGGAACGAAGCCAAAGGGAAGGGAAGGCGGGGAAGGACACGGGGGAAACCAGGACTCGCCCCCGCGTCCAGACTCGCCCCGTCCAGGGCACGGAGGGACGGGCAGCGTTCGGCAGGCAGACCGCTCCCTCCATCGCGTCCGAGCGCTATTCCCGCTCCTTGTACGTTAAAGTTTAAACTTTTTTTTTTTTGGTAACAACCATAATATATATATACAGAAATGGTTCCTTAAAAAAAAAAAAAAAAAAAAAAACTCTGCTTTTAAAGTCTAACCCCTGCGGCCCCTTCTGGCTCTGCAACGGTTCATCCAGGTCTGGCTTCACGCGAGGGAACGGGCGTGAAAAATAATCACCGGAAAGGCGACATCGCGAGCGGAAAGGAGGAGTTTTTGTTTTGTTTTTTTGTTTTCTTTTCTTTTGCCTCGACGGGGTCGAGGGGTGACACTGGGGCTCTGCTTCACCCTGAGTCAAATGGGTACGTGATCTTTCCGGAGTCTCTTAGGAGCGGCCAGACCGGAGCAAAATCAACCCCAAAATAAAACAAACTAAATAATAATAATAAAAGTAATAAAAAAAATGTAAACACGAAATACAGCAACGAGAGATGGTGGAAAAAAATATACAGGTAACGATAATTTACATCTACTTGTATGTACAAGGGGGAGGAAGGTTCTCCTCTTCCTCCCGCCTCCAGAAGCCCAGTCCGGACACGTCGCGTATAAAAAGGCTCGTAGAAAGGACGGGGGGTGATGGAGGCGTCCCGCGGCCGTTGGCCATTAGGCGCGGGCGGCGGCCGTTACAACCGTTAACCGTCAGGCGCGGGCGGCGGCCGTTACGACCGTTAGCGGGGCGTGAGGCGGGCGGGTGGGCAAGAGGGGAGCGCCGCTGCGTCCCCTCACGGCCCCCCCGTCAGGCGGCTCGTCCCGTCGATCCCCGTGTGGTTTCAGCTCCTCGGGCCTCCCACGTCGCGGGGGGCAGCGCCGGGACGGGCTCGTGGGCTGCGGCTCCGCGGCCTGAGGTGAGTGCGCGGCGCCTGAGGGGAGCCGAGGGAGGAGAAGGAGGAGGAGCGGGGCGGGGGGTTTATAGGTGCGGAGTGTAGAAAGCCGGAGCGCCGTAAGTCTGCGAGCCCAGCACGAAGGGCGAGAGGACGGCGGGGCTGGGCAGGAAGGGCAGCTGGGCGGCGCACACCAGCCCCCCGGCCGGGTGGCCCGCGTAGCTGCCGGGCCCGTGCATGGAGAGCGGGTTGCCCATGGGCGGCGAGTGGCTGAGCGGGCTGAGGCCGCCACCGCCCAGGGCGC
>VZSV01000009.1:315793-330793 GCA_013398735.1 Nothocercus julius
GTTGAGCTGGAAACTCCTCCCCGGAGAGCGCAGGGCTGCGCTGGCCGCGGCCGGGAGCCTCCGGGCACCGCACGAGTCACCGGGCGCTGCTCGACTCGGAGCCTTCGAGCAGCAGCTCCTGCCGCTGCTTCTTCCTCCTCCTCCTCATCATCCTCCCCAGGCTGCGCCCCCTGCACCCACCCGCCTCTTATTTATGCATTGCTATTTAGCACAGCGCTGTAATTGGCTACAAATTAATCCCTCGCTCATAATAGCCTGGAATCTTCACGGCAGGAGGAAAGACAGCGCGAAAGTGCGAGCGGGGGCAGCAGCAGCGGAGGAAGGCGCCGCCAGCGCCGTCCCCGCGTCCCTCCACTCGGCTCGAAGAGCCTAAATAGCCTTATTTGGAGAAGTGGGAGGGGATGCTGCTTTCTTTTAAATAATTGCGGGATCAATATAAAGAAGATATTGTACCCGCAAGATGGGCCCGTAAGCTTCTCCCAATAGCGGGCTTGTAGGATCAAGAGGGGGTTGCATGTGTGCGTTGCGAAGTGTCGGCCCCCAGCACCTGTTTTCCTTCACCTTATTAAATTAGGGCAAAAGTGGGGGAAGTACGAAGGAGGGGAGCTGGAGTAGGGCTTTTGCCCAGTCCTCTTTGCCCCGGCTCGTTAATTACAATTAAACATTAAACCGAAGCGCCGGGCAGGGGCTTGCAGAAAATTAACGCGTTGAAACAGCACAAGACAGAACACGACGATTAATGAATTCGAAGTTACTGGGGGGAAAAAAAAGGGTCTGTTACCTTGCAGAAGTAAAGCAAGGGGCAGCTCTAACCTCCACTTTCGGGGAAAAAAAAAATAAAAATAAAAAAAAAGAAAGTCTTATTAAAATTGTGTTTAATTATGGAAAAAAAAAGAAATAGAGTAATCCATGAGTTATACCCCCGAGATTTCTTTCCCTACTTAATGTCACCCCTCTCCGCATAGCCGCATGTGCCTCGATCATATCAATTTCATTCTTGTTTCGGACGCTCCGCTCGCTCCTCAGTTTGAATAAGCTGCCAAGGAGAAGGGAGAAAAAAGAGTGGGAAAATAGAGAAAGCATAAAAGGAAAATTAGATTTTTTTTTTTTTTTTTTGTCTTTGAGGCTGGTGACACATACAAGGACAGGTCTTTTGCAATTACCGCGGGCAATGATCCTTTAGAAAGAAGAAATTAAAAGTTGGGAGAAATAATGGGTAAAACAATCAGCCTGTAATTTTGGTGGGGCTGGGACATGATGAGTCCATCAGCGCACTGGGCCCAGGGGAGCCCCGCCGCGCGGAGTCCCCGCTCATATATTATACAGCGGCCCTCTGAGCTTAATCAGACACCACAACAGTGGCCTTTCCCTTTTATAGCTTTATTATGCTTTATCTTTAAATTATAAATCACCTCCCGCCTTGAAATGCTATGTGTGATCTGGGATCGTATGTAGGAAATTACATCTCCCCCTTTCCTGACCTTACAGGAACCAGCACAGAGCGAGGGTGAAGTTTTAATCTGCATCTTCATACTCGCGCTCACTCACACATTTATTTGTTTGGTTGGTTGTTGGCAGCTCCTGGCTCTTCTCCTCTTCTGTGACTATGGCTTTGATCCGATCTTTTGTTCCCGATCCGTTTTTCTCCCATTACTTCTGCCCGGAGCTCTGCAATATTATTTCTGAAAAGCAGACAGTAGTTTAGGCGGGTGACAATGATTTGGCTTTAGCAGATTTGCTTTGCTAATTGCCTCTGTTTGTGCCTCTTTTGGAAAGAAAAGCAATTTTTTAAAGGGGGAGCTGGCAGGAGGGAAAAATATGAAGCCCAAGGGCGCTGACAACGCCAGGCAGGAAGAGCGTCCGTTCCCGGGCACCCGGGCCCTCCTCTGTCCCCTACGTCCTGGCAGGTCCCACGCGGGTGCCAGGCCCGGGCGTTCAGCCCGCCCAGCGCTTTTATTCGGTGCCCTTTGAAGGCGCGTTATAGAGATGTCCTATTGCTCCTAATCACAATTGATTGTCAATTAGAGGCTCATTTGCGCGATCTCCATCCATCTGCCATCTATGCTTATCTGCTCGGCGCCAAGTTAGCGCCGCTCACGGGGCGCGGGATGGGCTGTGACAGGTAATATCTGCGGTGGCGGCTGCCCGGGTGGTCCTGCCGCCCCGAGGGGACACGGGAGGGACCGGTCCCAGCCTTCTGCGAGCGAGGAGCGTGACAGGGCCCAGAGAGTGGCCGGCCGAGCCCCGCTACGCGGGGAGCCCCCAGCCTGGTCCCGCTCCCGCGGCTAGGAGCGTTTTATGCACCTCGCGCTTAATTAATCAACGATTAATATCAAATCAGATTGCACCAAACTCCAGTTCAACAAAATAGCCTTCCTTCTCTCCCCTCTCACCCCCTTCCTTTTTGGCTACCGCTCCCCGGCGTGCCTGTGGAGCTCCCGTAATTAAGGGCATTTACTGCCGCACAATCGCCCCCTTTCGCATTTTAGCATTTGTTTTTGCTACCGCTATTGTTGCTTTTAATATTGACAAGATACGAGGTTTCCTAGGCTGCCCCGGAGAGCTCGACACCCCTCCCCTCCCCCCAGTCAGAGGCAGGGCATTAATTAATTCTATCCAAAAAAAGCAAATGATTTAAGGAAAAAAAATCCACCCCAAACTGAGAGGCATTCTGAAGCAGATCTCGCCCTCTATCAGTGCAGTGTCAGGTCCTCATAGTAGAAGATTTAAAAGCCCTGGGGATTCCAGGTTAGGGTAGTAATGAGCTTAATTGAGGTTAATGCTTCCTGCACAGCTCCTTGATTATTAAATTAATATTATCACACACATGAATCATAATTAGAAGTTTCAATAGTGCTCTGGGGGCATCGCGCGGGGTCTGTTATGCGGCTTCCTTCCCCTCTCCGTCTCCCGCAGGTGGGTACGGCAGACCGGGGGGGCGGGGATGTTCCCCATTTAACCCCCCCCACCTTATCTCCCGGCAGCCGGCGCTTTATATCAAACACCAGCAAAGTGGCACTTATAGCGGCTGCCATCGCCTTTGTGGGGGCTTCCCCCCCTTCTCCCCCCTCTTTTTTTTTTTTTTTTTTTTTTTTTTTCTCTCCACACATCCCGGGAAAGTGGAGCCGTTTTGCTCGCAGAGGGAGTGGGGACCCCCCCCAGGTCCGACCTGGGACGGAGAGGCCCGAGCGTCTCCCCTCCCCTTGTCCCCCTTCCTTGCGCCGTCCCGCGCACGGCGACCCAGGCGAGCCTGGGGACAAGTGGCTCCTTTCTTATTTAGTTATTATTATTATTTTAAACGAAAGGAGAGAGCGGGGGATTCCCGCACAGCCTCGCTGCATTCACGGGAGCTGCACGCCCAAAGGGAAAACAAAATAAGAGAGAAATCAGATGGGTGCACGCAGGCGGCTCTCGCTCACTCTCCCTTTCTCTTCCTATTTATTTTCCTCTCTGTTGCCGAAACATATTGAAGGCGGAGAAAAAGGAAACATTAAGATCAACTGTGAGCCTTGCCGACGGTTTAACGATTTCAAATGAGCTCTGACTCTGGTGAAAATCTGACAATTACCCATCAGGATGGCAGATGATGGTTAAAATTACCAGAAATCAATATTCTCACCGGGTGTCCCAGCCTGATAAGAGAGACCAAGACAATGTTGACTATTAAAGTCGACAGCTTGAGATATTACACTATTAGTTATGCTATTTTTAATAATCTATAATATTTGGGCTATAATTAATTAATTATACGGGTCAGATAATATCTGGGGCTGGAATGAGGTCTGAAGGGTCTATTAAGGTTGGTAATGAGAAAGGAGAAATCTAATCTAAGGACGAGGAGCCGTGAAGGAACAAATATACAAGAGGCTTCAGCTGGAGGGAGGAGAGGCTCCCGCAGCCTCCGTGAGTGCCTCCGGTCCCCCTCCCGCTGCAGGGGCTGCCGCGATGGCATCTCCCGACGCTCCTTCTTGTGGGGATGCTTCTCCGGGCACCGAGTTCTCCCTGAGCTGCCACAGTCCTTGGGGAGGCAGTGAAGGCCCAAACGGTTTGACCTGCATGAAGGAATTAAAGATAAAGCAAATGCAATTAGCAAATAACTAACTAACCAGTAAGCACTCCCTGTCCCCCTGGCCTGCACAGCGCTCTTATCAGGGGGATGAGGAGACTCTTCAGACAGTCCCGGAGCTCAGACCTCCCTCCAGATGCTGCCAGAGCCTCCTCGCAGCTACAGCTTCAGCCTTGGCACCTGAGCAGCCGAATGCCCCGACTGCACCATCATTTAAGACATATATCTACACTCATGCAAACTGCGGCATGCAGGTGAGCATGTACATTGTGTCTATAGGCACATTGCATATGGATGCTTATTTTCTGAATATGCACACATGTTTATGTAAAGAATGCATACAAAATACAGTTGCACATGAGAAAAAAATAACTGCATTGTAATGTACGCATGTAAACATGTCTGTTTATCTATCTAAAGTGTTTATGTGCATTGCAAGTATCAGCTACATAAAACGACATCATTCCTTGCACTGCAAATGAACTTCAAGTCAGACCCTGTGAATTATAAACTCTCCTCTTGCTCAGCGTTACTAACCAATATTCTAGGTGTGACACTCAGGGCTCTACCTATTTTACATTGATTATAAAAATCACTTCTGCTACTGCTACAATAATTCTTTTTCTAGGGGTGTATTATTTATCATATTAGTTCTACCCTTATTAGTTACAGGAGGGTGTGTTGAACAGCATCCTTTCACGCAGAATGATGAAAGAACCACATTTTCTAGTTATGCTTAGATTATCTAGGGTATTAATCCTTTCCTTTCCCAAGTAACATCTTAATTTCAGCATTTTCAAGGATGGTCTCCTGGTTATAGTTTTCACAGCTCTTTATTTAGACAATAGTCCTTGCCAAGATTGACTGGAAAGCACAAAGTATTTTTAAAAAGAAAAAGCTTGGAGGGGCAGAGGTCCACCTGGGAAACTGTATTTTATTGAACATTTAGGTATCGCAAAAAATGATAGGGATCACAAAAAATGATAGCCAAGAACTACCCTGTGAGTAGACAGAGGTTCTTCTTCCACTAACCAGGGAGGAAGTGAGAAAATGAGATTTTCCTTTTTTTTTTTCTCCATTGCTTTCATATGTAAAGAAGTCAGTGAACAGGAAGACCAAGATGGTTTAAGGTTTGTATTTAAACAGCAAGTTAGCGGTGCTGCCGCGGCTGATTAGCCATGCTGGCTTTGTGACAATGTCCCCAAGTCCTGGTGCTGCCCGTGTGAGTTTCAAATGCAGCAAAGCTGGGCATGTGTGTGGGCATGGGGCAGTGGAGGGAGTCCCAGCTGAGACTCCAAGTTTTTTGAGCTTAGCAGGAAAGGCAGATGCCAGATCTGCCGCCCTATTAGCCTAACTGTTGAGCAGCATCAACCCAATGAGTTCAGTGAAGGCTGCCACGCTCCTGATGTGCCCATATTGACAGAGTGCTCTGGTTGCCGCTGTCAGCGATGCTCTGAGCGCCAGGAAACCGCGCCAGAGCACTTCCAAAACCCTGTCACCTTGTTCGCAACCTGACCAACTTCCACTGCGTCCCAGACTTCTTCCCTCCTGTGCAGAACTTTTTGGGAAGGGCTGCAGTGCTATTTGCCATGAAGCCTCTATTGTGATTTTTGATATACTGTGCTAAGAAATGAAGGTGATAGAGATATGAGACATTCAGAGAATAAAAAGGCTGCTCTTTTAGATCTAATCTAGAGAGATAAGTCAAAGGGTCAGTCCTGCACACAGGTGCAAATTAGACTAGCACTGTCAGCTGCTTTACACCTGTAGGGAATCTAATGTAAAATTGCCCGATGCTTTATTGCAAGATCTCTTTGGTATCGGAAATCCAAATTTGTCGGTACAGAGAACCTTCCTGCGTAGAGAAGCAGGAACATTGAAGGCCCCACGGTGCTTTTTTAAACAGGGTTGGTTAGAGTGATCTAAGGCACTCTTGGCATGCCCTTACTCCTTCCCTTAATGTTCCCAGATGATGTTCGCTATTCTGTCCCAGACTGGGTTGGGGGGAAGGTAAATTTTTAGGCTGCTATAGTGCATGAAAACATGTCCTCCTATTTATACCCAGGCCGAGTGGGTGAAGCGTAGAGCACTTCCGAACCCTACTCTATGCACTGAGAACAGGGGCACAGAACTGCCCCAGGCTGTGGACACACTGGATACCTCAGCACTAGAGAGAAATATCTCTTGCTTAAACTTTTGGAAAGCCCGATCTAAGCTACAGAATCCAGGTTGGGACTCCTATTTTAGCTATATATTCAACTTGGAAATTTAGACCTGAACTTAGAGACGGGCCTGACACCTTTGATTCCGAATCAGAGTGAGCTGTAATTTTAGACTTATTAAAATTAAAATTAAAAAACTATTCTGCAGAATTTACCAAGCAAATTAATTGCTCCAACAGATCCAAGCAATTAGACCGTTGTGACAGATCAGAGCTGACCTGTATTTCCAGGGAAATCTATTAGGCACCCAATACACGGTAATGGCAGAGCCAAATCTGCAGGAAGAAAGGCTTGTGAACGTCATCAACCAGGAAGCTTAAATGTGAAAGAAGAAGTTATAATGTGTGGTAAGTAATTGGTTGACAATACTGTCATTTTTAGAAGTGAATCCCTATGGAAAATACTGCATCTTCAGTATTTTCAGTGATGATTAGGGAAAATTGGTGAAAAGATCTGCAGATAAGACACAAACGTGACTGAGTTTAAAGCCAAAAACAATGAAGCCTGTCCTGTTCATACATATATGAGTATATATGAACAGAATAATGAAAAGTGTCTCATTTACTGTCCTTTGTAACCAAGTAGCAATTCCAAGAGCTTTAATAATAAGTGTCAGCCAATATAATAATCTCAGTTACAGAAATAAAGAAGACTGACAAAATAACGCCATCAGCTATTTATAATTGAGGTGCACTGTGTTTTGCTTTGAAAATAATACCATTCTGTAAATAATATCATTCTATGCCAAGTAGAATGATTTGTCAAACCCGGAGCCCTTGCTTAGGTTTAGCTTCTATCCTTGCAAAGCTGTCATGGTTGGATGAGATTTTGAGGAAAGCCTTTAGGTCTGCAGCTCTCAACAAATGTTGAAGCCCACTTGCCGTGTACTTGTTGCCGTTAACACTGGCGGTCAGGCAAAGAAAATACATCTGTGGTTATGGAGGGCTGGCAGATTCCAATTGCTGCTGCCCCGCGAGAGCAATCGAAGAGGACAGTGGTGACTTTTGGAAGAAAGTAGCAGGAAAGGAAAAAAAAAAGCTAATATAAGAATGTGTTTTGTATATTGGCCTTCTGGTTTAGCGTTTCCAGGAATCAGCAGTTGCCTTCCAGTGGGTTGGGGAAGGGAGGCAGCACAGAGTTCAGGACATCAGGGCAGTCTGGGCTTAGCAAAGCAGAAGGAAAACATCTCTGTTCCTCCGAGGTTTTGTTTCTTGTGTCTGTGCCCAATGTAATTGTACTTCTGGAAAGGGGCTATTGTCTTCAATACCTCTTGCATGTGAAGGGCCAAGACTTACTGAGGTTTTGTTGTGCTATGATGCTATTGCAGGATAGGTACAAGAACAACCCATATGATGTTGATGGAGAAAATTGCTTTTATTATGTACAGCAATCAAACAAAACTCCCAACTGTCATTTTTTTAAATTATTATTATTATTTCTGATGATAAACTTCACTTGAAATATAGATAAAAATGACTATGAAACACAGATGAGGGAGGGAGAGTTTCCAAAATTACAAATTTTATAAGCTAACTTTGCTATCCAACAGTTTTCTGCTCTGAGTTAGTTACCTGTGCTGGTGCCTTAACTACTGAATGGAAGAAAATGTTTTCCTGGACCATTTAATTCCAGCTGTCTTTGATGCCTTAGGATCTAAGGCCATACAGAGAACTCATACAGATGGTAAACAAACAAACAAACAAAAATATCCCCCCTCAAAAGCCCTGTTCTTTTTACCTCCTCAGGCACAGAACTCAGACTTGGTTCCTGATTACAACTTTTAAAGACAGAAACTCTAGAACTGTTTTTTTCAAGCTGTTCTAGGAGACCGAGTGAAGGACAGAAGCTTGGAGGAAATCAGTGGTTTGGATATTTTCTTTTTGCTTTAAATCTACGTTTATTTCCAAGCTGCAATACCAAGATGATGGATTTCCATTGGATGCATCCATCAGTTTAGCCCTATGCACAGAGTTGCACAGAGGGTGCAACTCTAAACCTCACTGAACTGAAGGGACTCTTGCTTTTGGTGGACTTTGAATCAGTCCCAAACAGTTTCAGGTCTTTTTTGGGGGGAAAATCAATTGCTTTAAAGCTGAAGACACTAGTATCTTTATTAGACCGATTCCATCATCAGGATAAGTTCACTTTTCACCCGCTCTGGTTGCCAAACACAATCCGATTGACTGATGTCAGCTCCCTTTCTTTGCATGATCATTCTGCCAGCAGTCAATACTGAGGTTTTTTAAGGTATTGACCAGAGAGCTATTGGATGAGGCAGGGCCATATGACCTGCTGACCTAAGACACTGTAGCAAAAGTGGTGAAGATATGAAATCAATAGCTTTATTGAAACAAATATCGTAGGTGACACCTTCTGCAGAAGGATTAAATGAAGAGGGCTGTTGTGGAAATGGGCCAAAGTCTGCATGGCTGATTTATATAAGAACCTCAGTTGCATTAATGGCAATTTACACATGAGTGAGAGAAGCAACTTTGGTCCAGCATCATGGATTACTGGACCCAAATTAGGTTTTGTGGCGCCACAGAGGAACATGAAGCAGAGGACTAAGGAGCCAGGGTTTAACTGCTGGAATAACTCTTTGTGACTGCCTATAGAGCACCCCTCTGTCCACATGGATTTGAAACCAGGTAGGGGACTTTGGAGATAAGAAGCAATGGAGAACTATGTATAGATTTGTTTCAGGGGAGATGAGAACTCCCAGAAACTGCTGGAGTGCTGCTTCCACATGGCAGGGTTGATCTCCTGCTTCTCCACTTGTCTTTGAATTACTGATTTGGGCTGTACCAAGGGCCTGTCGCTCTATATTCACAAAGTCTTGACCATCTACTTTTTCCCCTGACTTTAGGGGAGAGCTCAGGATGACCTGAGGGAGAGTTCACTGATGTACAGGGTCTGACTTAGCAGCCTCTCAGGGACCATATTTGTGCACATCCTTCATTTTCCATTTGGAATTGTTTGTCTGGCCTCACAGCAATGGAGAAGTAACAGTAAATACATATCCTCTGCATAAGTACATACATACTATATCTACAATGTTAGCCTTTCAACTTTTATGGGTATTTTAAAGCAGTCAGCATAGCCTTGCTGTCCTTGCTCAGTGATGAAGGTGTTTCCATAGCTGGGTTTTACTTTTCACCCTTAGCTGATTTCTCCCTAATGCTCAAGTAAAACCACAGGCCTTTAGGTGAATCCAAGCATTTCTTGAAGCACAGACTGTTGTTGTCAGCACCAGCTAATATATAAAATTTAGCCATCAATTTAGCATGGAACCACAGGAACAAGAATTTAATGAATAACTTATTTTACTTAGCCATAAATAACATTTTGTTTGATTGTGAAGCAAAAAGTAAAAGAAAGACTGAAGAAAAGCTCAATAAACAGCCATTTTATTACTGTTGCTAGAAATAAAATAAGGGTAAAGGAGACTTGGCCACTGCTTTATTGTTGCCGTGAATTCACTTCTTTCATTTAAGTGTCTGTCACATTAGTAGAAAAATACAGGCCACTCCAAAGTGTGTACACAGGCAGTGGCTATGCCCATTTTTCATTTTAAATAACTTTCAGCTATTCTTTCCTTTCCAGAACTAGAGGTGGCAGGTTGGTAAGGTAAGTGTGCAAAGCAAGAGCCTTTCCAGGAGCTTTGGGTCAGAATCTGGCTCAAATATCTTGCTGTAGTTTTGATAACTTCAGTGCAATATATTCTTGGTTTAACAGAAGGAATTTAAATGAAAATAATTCATATAGATGTTTATACTTTATTTAATGCTGCCACATTATACTAAATTTAACAACAAATGAATTTATTCACAAGTAATTTCTCATTATTGAACGTATGTTTTGTGAACGGAAATGAGTTAGCTATGAAGTCCCTTTGCATCGGTGCTTTTCTGTGTCAGGCATTTCTCTCTATACTGCAATGCTGGAACGATGGCTTAAAACTTATGCCTAGTAGATATATGCAAATTTAACTAGCTTAATTATGGAGTGAAGCAAATTCAAAGTAGGCCTGTAAGATATTTTGTTTATAATAAATCTAATGCTTAATTTATAAGGAATAATACTGTTTTATTTAATACACATACTTGGGAGATGAACCTGATAAAGAGCTTCCAGTGATTGAAAACATGTAAGAATTAGGACGGAAAATAAATAACTTAATGAAATCAGGACAGGACTTAAATTCCTGCAAGATATGGAGCATGTTTCCTGTTCCTCTGCAACATTTCTGTAATAGTCTCATTTAACTTAGTCTGTAACATCCCTCTGGTATTATTTAAATAATACCAGATGAGACCACCCTTATTTCACTATGTGAAATCAATTGGGTCAGTTATAGAGCAAAACACTGCCAACTATGAGGAGATGCAGCAGAATGTGGCAGAAATGGACTTCAGAGTTACACTAAAATGATAAGCAAGAGCATCAGTAATATTATGGTACTTGCTTCACATATGATGAGGCATCAGGAAGGGAACATGCACCTGTGGTATTTATCTTTTTATATATGTCCTTCCTTCATGAGGTATGTTTTATTGTACCTTCTTCAGGGTATGATGGGAGGTAATGCATTTTTTTATCATGTTCTGTACTATATTGTATATCTCTGTGTGTAAATATTTCCAGATATCCCCCAGTTCAGCAGTAACAATGATAATAGTTGTCGTCTCTGGAGTTCTCAGTTGATTCTGTCAATTATATTTCTTTGAATTTAAAACATGAAAAAAGGCCTTTGCTATGTTCTTAATGTCAGCATCCAGTGTTAAAAACGCAGGACTTTAAAAGACATTCATCGGTTTTCAGCCACTGCTCGCTCTTAAGAAATTCATCCTCTTTATTAACTGAAAGCCATGAAAATGAAATGGAGTTATTAGATCTTGTTCTTTGTCATCTCCTGCATGGCCTTTTCTGTGAAAAGTGGCCCCTGTACAAATGCCGAATTCCAAAGCTCAACAAAAATGTGGCTCTGGGGATGGCACCTGAGCGTTGGCTTGAACACTGCAAGAGGCAACATCATTGCCTCACTATAAGAGGGAGGGAAACAACTGCCTTCTTTCTAATCTGAATTTCAGTCTGAATTCCAGCTCCACTTTTATTCTTTATTCACTTCCTTCTTCTTCTTTTTTTTTTTTTTTTTTTTAAGAATGAAAGGGCCTTTGGCACCTGGCATATTTCCTTCAATTTTACTTACTCTGATACATGTAAAATTGTCTGAGAATCTTTAGGAGAAATAATGTTTTCTACTTTTCTCCTTTTCCCAAACCCAACAAAAGTAGTTGGGTCTCACGCGATATGTGGGGATAAACAGACTGAAGTATTTTTCGTCCAAAGTGGGAGAGCGAATGCTGCAGATCAGGGACTTTCCTAGAAAATGTCCTGTTGGCATCTTCTCATTTATTCATGCCACAGCCTGGGGAAAATGTAGATACTGTCAAAGTCACCAGGCATTTGGCATTCAGAGACTCAAGGGCTGGGCAATAGCGTAAACTATTTGCATTTCAAGTGATCTATTCTTATATAGATGCTGGGGAAATACTTCGTAGCTGTACATTTCATGACATACTTTATGTGGCATTATTATTTTTTATATTCTATATGGCTTTATTTTCTATACTAAACTAACAACAACCCCCCCTAAAGTTTTAATGTTATAATAATGGGGATCTGGCAAGACATCGATCTTTTTGATTTCCACATATATGTCTTTTTCACTCAAAATCTTTCTGTCATGATATCATGTTCTTCCTGCACGTTGGTCTCTGAGCCCTGGTTTGTAGCTGTGCTCCTTGTCTTGCCGCCACTGTAGTCAGCGACAGACTTTGGTTCAGAAGAAGTTTGGGCTTTGGCTGCTGGTGGGAAATCCTCCCAGGGAGCGAACTTTGTAGAAAGGCTGTTTGAATTAAATTATTTATAATGAGCATGCATGGCAATTGAAGCCTTGTATTGCTACCCAGCGGCTGGATGTGTGAAATGAATACATTATATTCAAATAAGGAGAAGAAGTCATAACGTTTCTGCCGCACGCACCGTTTGCCAGTTTATGGTATTTACATTCTAGACCTCTTATGCTTAAATGTTTATACCTTAAAGATATTTTCTCAAGATTGAGAGACCGTCTGATATAATAGCAGGTAATCTGTACTGAACCCAAGCATCAACTGATTACTAGGCTTGCTTGAATTACTATATGCTATTACAGTATTTTAGGAACCTGTAATATCCACCATTACTTTCTCTTGTGAGAGTCCTTAGACTGACTTGCCATTGCCATTTTTCCCTCTTTGGCAAATAAATATTGTAGTGTATCCAATACAACCAGCAGAGTGTAACCAGAGTGTATGAGTTTTTAGTACAGATAATTAAAGCCCAATGTTCTCCACTGTACCAATTACAAGTACTTGAGCAAACAATGACAAGGTCATGGTGTGAACGCAGCCATCAGTCAGGGCATTCGCTGCCTCAATAAAACAACAACCCACTTGGTTAGAAACTAAGCTACAAAGGAAGCGACAACAAAATAGTTTCCTTGGACATATGTTCCCTTAACCACATAAATATGGAGCAATGGCACATGTAGTATGTTTAGCTAATTAGGGCCGATTGCTCTTATCTGCCCCCAGTACCCGAGAGTTGTGACTAACCCTTTTTGTCAGACTAAGAAAGGCCACCCGCGCTGTGTGGGTGCAGGGGGGGAGCCCTCATCTTCCCGGGGAAATGTGGTGATGGGAGGTTCCCCTTGGACGCAGTGTGGGGACGCGCACGCTCCACGGGCAGCCCTACCTTGCTGTAGCTCCCTGGGAACACCCAGAGCAGATGTGATAACCCTCTTGGATAGATATTGCTGCCACCACATGGTTCATGTACAAATGCGTGCTGAGGTGTGGATTTGGATTGGAAAGAGAGAGTTTGAGTCTGAGAGTGCCACAGCCTGGGCCGAGGATCTGCCTTTCCACGGACTGAGTAGACCATGGCCAGCATGTCACACTTAGGAGCATCACAGGGATCCTGGGCTTGTCCTTTTCTTGGCTCCGTGTGGGCATTTCAGCTGCGTCCCCTTATGGTGCTTCCAACAGCCCCTGAAGCTGACCTAGCTGGTGCACAGAGCCTGGCCGGTGCTGGGGGCTCGGGCAGCTGCGGACGCTTCATGGAGGGAGGGAGGCAGTGAGTCTGGTGCCTGCTCCGCCCTGTCCTTGAGGCCTTCCAGGGGAGTGCTCAGGAAGTCTGAGGTTCTTCCCCCCTAGGAGTGACTGCACATACAGAGAGCCCACGAGGCTTCGTGGCTTCGTGCATTGTGCTGCTGCTGTACATCCAGCTCCCTTGCGCTGGGGGCATGGTGGGCTCAGGCACAACCTTCACCTGTGTCTAGGGCAGGGCGGGAGGCTCATCACTGCCTGCGCTGGGGCGGAAGCTGCATCGGCTTCTGGAAATAGTGATCTGAACCGCAGATAAAACCTGTTTCATATTCTTGCTTTAGAAAGGTTATCTGAAATAAGTTACTTGTAATGAACATGTGAAGCAATTACATGTGACTGTGAGTGTTGCAGTCCACTGTAATGAGCTAGAGCCATTTGGAGCATCCTCACCTCCAGGCCCTGAGTCCTCTGGGCTCCCTGACCCTCACAAGCAGAGTTCCTCTGCCAGGAGCAGGAAAGCTGCCTAACCATGAAGAAAAGAGCCCGGGAGGGTGGGCACAAGCTGTCTAGCACAAGCTAGACAGTTCACACTTGCTTACAAGATTACTTTTCACTTTGCAGTCTCGACAACCACCGCAGGCAAAACGTGGTTGCTTCTGCCTTGCTGTGGAGGAGCAGGGGCCTGCGGCCCTGGAGAGTGTCGTAGCAGCCTGGGTGGGCAGAGCTGGAGCAGGAGCATCACCTCTGGTGAGCAGGTCTTGGTAATTCTCATGGAGCAGGTCAAGTCCATCTTGAGTCTGTTCTCTAGCCAGCTACTGTGGAAGGAGAATAAACTGGGCTTGTAGCAATGCCTTTCACACGCCAGCATCTGGGTATCGTGATGCAAGGAAGCCACTGAGGGACTGAGACAGGTCCTTATTTCCAGGTGTGGCACACCTAGTCACAACCCAGTCCTTTATAATTCACTCTTTTCTGACAAAATGCTACTTGACAACTACTCAGCCAGCAGAACCAGTAATATTAGAATATTTTTGTGAGAGATCAAACTAATTAAGTGATTACTAAATGAGACTTACAGGCTTTTTTTTTTTTCCAAGACTGCCTTTAATCATTTTAATTCTCCTTAAGAGGAGAAAAACCAACAAGTATGAGGACAATCAAGACTTTCTGAGCTTACAGAAATTATTTTTGTCTGCCATTATGTTTAGCTTATAAAATGCAGGCAAAATAACCACGGCATATTTTAAATAATAAGAAATTAATTTCAAGCAGCATCTTTCATCTGAGTACCTTAAGTACTCTATGAAGCTAAGAGCTAGATAACAAGTGCTCAGAAATCCAAATAGCTCCATGTAGTGGAATGGGACTTTACTGGACCTGCCTGAGTACCTGAACAGACAGGGTGGTCCTCAGTCTTAATGAGGGCAAAATGCAGCCTTAATGCAGGCAAGATTTCTACAGCAAAGCTATTAAACCCCAGTTCTTAAAACTTTAAAATTTGTATGTGTTAATTTTTTTTCCATTTTGAAAAGCTGATATTGTCTTATATAAATAAGAAACA
>VZSV01000009.1:335793-371880 GCA_013398735.1 Nothocercus julius
TCCAGTTTCCAAGCACTCCCCATCTGTTCCCAGTGCCACAAACCATTGCATGGGCAAAAACACCCTTGCTTTGAGCAACTCTAGTCTGATAGAGTGCATTAATACAAGGCCTATTGTGTGCGCAGGCTGTGGCACAGCTCTGCTAAGCGTCTTATCATTCCCCTGCTCAGTGGTACTTCAAAGTGCTACTTATTGCCTTTCAAATTTCAGGAGTTTCAGAGTGTAATCTTCAGATCTGCCCCACTTTCTATTGATCTGGTTCCAGGTTGGTTACCAAGATTATTTTCTAGTTCCAGTTCAGATGTGCCCAATTGGATGGAAATTTCGCAAGAACATCAGAACTTGTGAGATTTCCACAGGTCTGAAGTTTCTGCCATCTCATCTAGGAAAGTTTCTGCCATTTGGAGTTGAGAGAATGCTCTGAAGATGGTAGGACACCTGGATTTCAATCCTGGCTCTTCATTTGGTTTGCATGGGAGGTGAAACCCTGTCTTTTATTTAAATGTAATGTGGATGCAGATTCAATTGCTGTCCCTGGAATTAAGTAATAATTAAAAAGTGAAGTCTTCACTCTTGAAGAACAGTTTACATTTACCACTGAGTAAAATGTTATTTTTTTCCGAAAGAATACTGAGTTCTTTTCCCTGATACAGGTGACTATGCAGTCAGATGCTTGCAGAAGTGCTACAGAAGAAAAAAAATAATTAACTTTTCTTTTTTAGAAACAGGCTTTGGTCGAGTTCTTGAAGAAATCATCACTGTAGCCAACAGCTGCTTGCTTAGAGCTATAACTGGGGATGGCAGGAACAGCCAAACACATCATATTTTAAGACACTTTTCAGTTGTGCTAGTCCTGGCCCCCCTGCTTCTGTGGGGGAACAGCTTCTGGTAGCAGAGCTGACATTTTCATTCCTTTGAAAAGATCAGAACCTGGTTTTCATTTAAATGTGTAAAATTATCTGAGTTGTTTTTCCCTCGATAAGGTTTACAAGTGTCTCTATATCTTCAGTTTTAACAGAGGGCAGTTCAATAGACAGTTTACGAAGTACTGGTCAGGGAGATAAATTACCTTGTTGAGCTGCACAATCACCATTCACAATCTCCTCAGTGACTTTATAGCCAATGTTCGTATTTTCAAGTTCATAGAAACTCACCAAAACATTTCCTGGTATTTTTTTTTTCTTCTCCCAACAGCCATTGCCACTTAAAATATAATCTGTGTGGCTTCTGCTAGGGACTGAGGGTTTCCTTTGATGCCTTAGCACCCATTCAGCCAATCTTAATTTCTAGAAGCTCTTTGGGATTCATGAACTGGAAACAGGAATGTTTCAGGCTGGTGTGGCACTTCGATGCATCCCCTTTCCAGGGCTCCTACCTAGCCCCAAACGGTGCCTTTGTGCTTCTTGAAAAACTTGAGTTTTGCAGGGTTTTTCTGTACAGTTTTCATCAGGCAACAGTGTGATTTCATGCTTTCTTTTAATGATCTTCTGGGGTCAAGTTTTCTCAGGCCCTTAAGTCTTTTGGGATGGTGGAATTTCAGCCCATGATGTGCTCTTCCATAAGCCATTTACAACTTGACGGGGATACAACTTCTTCCAGTTGGGCACGCCGTAGATTGGGCAGCATCCGTGGCAGAGAACACCTTGGACTACTCCTCAGCTTCATGGTGCTTTTCATGGTGCTTTTGCGCTGTATGTGAAGGTTGCCCGGAGACACTCTGCCCTGTTTCTGAATAACCAGTAAGCCCTGGCAGGGCTGCAATGACGCAGCTTTCCCAGCTGTAGCCCTGCTGAGATGACTCTATGCAAGAGCCAGGTAAATATGGTAAGATGTCCAAAAGGAGGAAATTTTCTGGACCCTGGGCTAAAAATCACAAAAGTGATGCCACTGAAGGCTCCGGTGCAGCACAGGGATGATCAGATGTCACTCAGCTACATAATTAGTTGGAGGAAATAAAGAGTATGGAAATTTTTTTGTTACCGTGGGTGTATATTCCTATGTGATATGATATGGCCATTGCTTCATAGCTGCTCAGCATCTACAGTTAGATTGGGACCATGCTCTGCACTTGAGTTGCTGATAAATATTGACAAATGATAAATCTCTAACCACAAATGACCCCAGCGAGATTTGCTGAAGCAGTAGTACACGCACTGAGTGCAGGTTTCATGGCAATGCGGGGAGCTGTTTTCTGCGATGGTGACTTACTGATAATAGCACAGTGACAGGTTGGACCTTCCTCTTTTGGGGAAGAGGTTTAGAAATGATGGAGATAGGAACAGGCACAAGTACTATCCTATTTTAAGACCTTCCAAGAGATGCTTCTCAATAGTCTCAATTTCTCAGTCTGTTTTTTCCCCTCATATTCTGGCTCGCCAACTTCCTGTTCTAAACGGGCTATATCTCTCTATCAAATAATAGCTGCCAGCAGCCCTGTAGATGCTTTACCAGAAGTTCTAGTTAAGGGAGTTTCCAGAAGTAGATGCCTCATGTGCCTCCATCCCCAGAAGCCTTTGAGCTGCTTGTTAGGAGGCAACTAGGAACACCTGTAGGGTTTAGGTAGGTAGGTCTGGAGCGATGGGGATGTTGCTGCCTTTCCTCTTTGTTGGCGAGAAACAAGAGGTGCTGGTCCCACTCAGGAAAGGAGTCCCTCTCACTGGAAAAGGAGTAAGTTATTCAGATTGTTGATGCTGAAGTGCCTGATGTTTTAGTGTTTTCTTTTAAGGGGGGTGGAGGTGGGAAAGCTTCCTCTTCTTGTTCCTGTTGCTGTTCAGGCTTCTCCAGGAGAGAAAGCAAATTGTGTAACCACAGACCCTGGTAGCTCTAGAGTTGTAGTAAGGTCCTTCTGCAGGACTTAACCCATACCCACTGCTGTTGGAAGAGCGGCAGTGAAATGGGGGGGATTAATAATCACTGTATGGCAGGGCATTAATTCAGCAATTAGAACATTTTTCTCGGTTCTTTGTTTCACTTCCAGTATGATGTTTTGTTCTTTCCCTGGTGTGTGATTTCTTTGCTAGGATTTACTCGCTTTGCTGTTCATTCCTCAGAAAAGAGGTATGTGTTTGTGCACACTATGTCACGTTTCTCATTTGCCGTTTTGGAAGTATTTGGTTTGAGACCAAGTGGGATCTTGGTAGTTACTGCATTTACTCAGGCATTTACAGTGCTTCTTGGAGCTCTTCCTATGGCCTCATCCTGCTTGCTGTGAGATCCATGGCAAATCCTTTCCTGCCTTTCCAAGCAGAGACTGCTTTTTTCACCTCTCTGTACATATTTCCCTCCTGTATGTAGTCTATTAGCCAGTACAGACTAGGCAGCAGAAATTTGCAGAGGTCTCCAAGATATTTCAGGTGTCTACTTTCCCAGTGCACGAAACAGCACATGCTGCATTGTGAGGGATGTGCTTCAGACTGGGACACGGAGGGGAAGAGGCCATGGAGGCTGCTTTGGGGGCAGCATGCACATTTGGGGCAGTGTTTTGGAGCCCAGGGCCTGGCCTCATGTTGCTGCTAGGGCGTTGCAGTTGCCTGGTTGTCTCCATCCAACTCCCACAGCAGGGTAAGGGAGCTGTTGCCTCAGTGGAGATGTCGGGTTTGGTACTTTGCCTACGAGATCATAGCCAGCAGCTTAGTAAAATCATTTGAACATCTGTAACCGTCTATGTCAAAACCTGAATACAAATCATTGCTCAGATTCCACTAATTGATGGTAAATGGAAAGAAAAATAACATTGGAGAAAAACACTCCTAGAAACAATCAATAAATTAAAGATGCTTGGGGATATAAATTCAGCAGTTAAATGAGATACTAATGAAGATGGGAATTTAATGGTGAGTACTCTCATTACATTGTTTTTAAAACACTCCATTTGATGTAGATTTGGTACGGGTAAAAGGGAAACGGCCTTGTGACAAACACCACGAGAACAAAAGCTGATCCAACGTATGGACAAGACTACCGCTGTGTGCCACGGAACAGCTTTGCTTCCTCATTTCTGAGCTATCACCCCTTGCAGGATCTGAGGGGGGTGTGTGTGGAAATTGTGGAGCAGTTAATTAAAAAACAGCTAATCACTGTTCCACAGGGTCACTCTGCCTCTCAGAGCCTAAAATGTAGGGGATATTAACACATGTATCATTTTTCTGACACCAGAGGACAATTGCAGAGCCCAGCCACACTGTTACTGGTTTTAAAGCAGGAGTTATTGGACTTCTGGATAAAGAAACCTGGAGTGGCCAGATTCTTGCCTGGCTCATGGACCAGCAAAGCTCTTGAAGAGACAGAAGAAACAGAGCAAATTCCACCTCTGTGCATCCTCCAGCCCCGCTGCAGTGGGGAGAACATGGCTCGTTAATGCCTCTGCTTTGCCTTGACACCAGTGAGGCATTTTTCTTGTGTCAGGGTGGAATTTGGAGAATGTGCTTATTTTTCTTTATCTCACACTTATGTTTAAACTGCATCTCTGCTGGTACATGCCTCGTTTTGATTAATATTAAACTTCCAGATCATCTTTTTGAATTGGAGCAATTTCTTACAACAAATAGTCCAGAGAGCCAGATTTCTGAGTGATTAGTAGCAGCCTGAGAGAGCTGGGTGCTTGGGGAGCTTAACGATTTGTGGCCAGATTCATTCACCATGGTTAGAGTAGTGGGCACGTCACAGCTGCGAAACCTTTGGCAAAACCTCAGCTTGAAATGATTTTAAATCAGGAGTTGAGGTTCCCCCCCCATCTCCCTTCTTTTCAGGCTAGCTGCCTCACCTCAGCTGTTTGTGTGTATGCAAGAGAGGCAGCTTTCCATTCTATCATATAGCCAAAAAAAAAAAAAAAAAAAAAAAGCTCGCTATGAGGGAGTGCTTGGGCTGTAACTCTCTCCTATTTCCTCTGAATTTCTGAGCAAAGTGGGAAAAATTCCAACTGGCTTCAGTGTTGTTCCTAGAGGATGTTCATGGAATCCCAGGGTAGGGCGGGATGCCGACTTGAAGGCAGCACGGTTGTATTTCCTTTTGTCTTAGGGGGAAAGATGGAGAAGAGTGGATATCATGAGATATTAGAGATATCATATATAATATCAGGAGAAAAGAAAAATTTCATTTGTGATTTCAGCTGTAACCTGTGGGTTTAGCCTTGGGTGGAAGTTCTGGCTCAAAGATTTTGGGGACGTAGGAGTGATCCTTTTGTGATGTCCTCTCTAAATATAACATGACAAAACCATTGTCCTGAATTTCAGAAGTGCTTTCATGCATAGAAATATTAATATATTGCCAGTAGGTTGCAATCAAGGACCTATAGAGCAGTTTCAGGGCTAGACAAGGCAGTTGCTTATTCCATGCTGCTCCATGCTGGATCTCAGGGTATTCTGTTACCAGGATGCAGAATGAAAACTAGCATGTGTAGCCAAAATGATGCTGAAACCTTTTCTTAGTGCATGAACAAGCTGCTAGCAGGCTGTACAGAAAATGGATGTTCGCATGCAAAAAACATAGCTGTGAGCTGAGGGTGTTTTGTCAATATGGCTCAGATTCTGCAGCGTGGACACTTTACCTTATCTACTTTCAACTCCGGATCTGTAAAGCCTTGTTGATGCTCAACCATCAGAGAGCCAAATGCAGATAACCAGGTGAGCTCACCTCATACTGGGCAGGAAGGCAGTGCTTTTGGGACACTGAGATATATATATATATATATATATTTTTTTTCCCCTACCAAGAAATGGGAAATGGTAGGGAAATAGATGGAGAACTTGGTTTCCATCACTGTTGATGCTTTGGACTCGCATGTTCCTCAAACTGAATTTATATTACAAATGTACAAATGACCTCAACTGAAGAAGGCTGGGAATTCAGCTGAGACTTGAACCGAGATGTTTCAGGTTGTTACAGTGCAACAGATGCACAGTGCCCTCAACAGAGAAAAACTGGCATGGGCCAGTTACGTCTTTGGAAAACTTGCTGCTGTGGATTCTGCGAAATGCTGAGCGCTTGCTGAATAGAAATTTGGGATTTTTAGTGATTCTAGAGACTGGGTATGAGGTCTTGATACTCTATTACAGAAGCTCAGAAATTACTTTAAGATGCTGAACATTGATGGTGCATTATATCTTGCTGTGGAAAAGGTCAGCCCTGTTATTTGTAGAGGGAGGGTTGCCTTTGCTTCATGGCTGGCTGACTTTGGGCTACATGGTATAATTCATAACTACTGATTGTTTGCAGACACAGGGCTAAGAATATTTTGGGTGTGAAACTTAAAATTCAATCTGTTTTAGTTGAATACATAGAATAAAATTCTGTTGTCCTAAGGTAGATTGAGACATCTGCTCTTGTCATCCTTGGCTTCCTCTTCAGTAAGCAGAAAAAAAGGTACTTCTAGGCCATGAGTTAACTTAAAATAGCTATAGTTCAGATGCACCATGCTCCAGAGACACTGGGAATGCAGGCAGGCTGTGATTCCCTTGCATGTTGGCATCTACAGTGTATATGTTTTTTGCCAAGGCAAATCCTATTTCCTGGTGTCTTGCTGTTTCCTGAGCATCTTATGTAAAGCCAACTTCTTGATGTTAACGGACATGAAAATTAAGAATCTACTTTGTGCAGGGTTTAGATGCTTGAGCAACCTTCTTAAAATTGACCACCTGCTTGTAGCAGTGAACTTGCCTAAAAACATGAAAGAATGTAAATTCTTTAACAAATGCAAAACACTCCATCATATTTTTGGACTGTCACCCTCAGAATTTGCAGTTCCATGCAGAATGCTTAAAACTACCCAGAAATGCATTAGCTGTCACAGCCCATTTCTTCAGTGCAACTTGGTTTTTGAGTAGCATGGTTACATTTTTAAGCTAGCTCCAGGTGCTGTTTGATACTATTCTATATGAGCAAATGAGATCAGATCCTCTTGTGCAAGTTACTCTCCAAATACAATTTAAGAGCTTTTATTGACCTGAAGAGCTTCCAGTTTCATTGCATGAATTGTACTAAGAAAAAGTATTTCCCCTTTTTTTGGTGTAGGGAGCTGACTTTGGATTCCTTGTAGCTGTTTGCAAATGGCACAGGCTGCACTTGCATTGGTGCACACAGGAGCCCGGGTGCCTCCCTCTGGTCCTTGGCTGGACTTTGCTCAAGATCCGGAGTGGCTGTGGCCTTGCACAACAGCTAATCTGAGCAAGCTGTGGGCTGCCCCTCTCGCTCACCTCCAGCCTTATGTTCTTGTCATTTGCCTCACGTCAGGTCAAGCAGCCACAGGAAAAAAAAGCAACCCCAAAAACTAATTTTCATCTTGTTAACAGGTTGAATCAACGCCTGCAAACTTATGATCACAAGATCCTACCTGTGGGGTTGGGAAGCCTGATGGCTCTCCGCTAGATTAGCGTGTGTGTGATACTGAGTTACACCAGCAGTCTCTCCATGACTGGTCCTAGCACCTCAACTGCAAAATCATCTCTCCCAAAGAACCCAACTTAAAACAGTATCTACCTTTTCCAGGCAATCTGTTCAAGTTAACAAATGGATAGCTTGCATCACAAAGCCCTCATTTTTATCTGCTAGGATGAATTTTACTATTTTATTGTCATGGGAATGAGTCTGACTTGCCTTGGTGTGTGATCAGTCTCTGACTGCATCAGCATGTGTAGATTTTTGTTATGTAAATACAAATAGTTTCCTAAATGCAAACTGAGTTTTTTTTTTTTTTTTTTTTTTTTTGTTAAGGAAGCAGGGTAGCCAAATTAAGCATAGACTCCAGCCACCTTATTACAAATTAGCCAGAATATAACCCAAATATCACCAAATAAGACTTAAAAAAAAGCACTGCTGTTAAAACCAGGACACTCTTCAAGGCTTTAAATTCATTGCAGCTGACTGAGGAATCCCTATTGACTAATTCATTTTCTTGTCTGACAAATAGCCTTTGAGATCACATAAAGTATATATAATGTGTGTACACGTGAGTGGCAGGTAGAGAAACAACACAAATTACATTCTGAAAGCATAAGACTTAATCTATTACTTCGTTGTTATAGCTGTGTGATTTCAGTGCCCCCCAGGAACTGACATTTGTCCAGATGTCACAGAGATGCTGGTGGCCTGGCCAGGCACGAGCTATCCCAGACAGGAAAGCAGCAGCCAGATCATTTGCTCTCAACCCCCGGCCTGGAGAGATGGTGCCCGAGTGACCCCACCGAAGTCTCATAGGGTCAGTACAAAAGCTAGGAGGAGTTTGGTGATGAGACAGCATAGGATCACAATAAACATGAATGGCTTGTTCCCCTGGGAAAGGATCAAGAGTTTCTGGTTTCTCAAGGGAGCCAACCCGTGGTAGAGTCTCCTGATAAACCACCTGGAGGGGTCTTCTGGGAAAGGACACATTGACTGACTGCTATGGGAAGTGTTGTAGGAAAAATGCTTGTCTCCACCTGGATCAGTGAAGGAGTCATGTCCCTGGGACATGCAAGGGCTACAAGGGCAGCTGCTCCTGGGGATAAGCAGGGGGCCTCTTCTCCTTTTCTTTCTCTGCATGTAGCCTGCCAGGAACTGTGCTGCTGTTAGCAGAATTTGGCTCAAAGACTGAGAGAAACAACTTGGGAAGGAAAAGGGGAGATAATATCAAGTGGCTGTTGACACTTCCTGCAGTATTTGCCTGTCTTCACTGAGATCTTGGGTATTGACAGGCAGATAGATGAGGTCCAATGGGAAATGGCAGAAACTGAGTTTCACAGAGGTCTAGAATTCCAGAATTTCCTAGTAGTTCTTGGTTTCATACATCCTTCATTTAAACAGCAGTATGAATAGACCTTGAAATAACTGCTAAAAATGTGAGAGGCAGGATGGGCATTAATGGCAGCAACTTTAAAGACTGGGCCTTTTCAGATAAAACACATGCTTCTTTATGGGTATGAGACTTCTGGGGAGGGCTCCTCCTCTCTTGGGCCTCCTCTGTCTGTGTAGGCACCAGGTCTCACTTGTTTCTTGTCACAAATTAAGGAGACTGCTGAAGTCGAGCACGTGCCATATGGGCTTCACCTGCTTGGCTTAGCCGTCCCCCGCAGCCCCTAACTAAAACTGAGCTGTACAACACAGTGGCTTCCAGGTGTAACCCAAGCTAAACCTCAACACCCTTCCCTTCCGTGGCCTTTGCTGTCGGCACTCACGAGAGACCACCGGGGGGGGATGATAAAAATCGACTTCTGTTCCACTAGAAATATTTCTTCCTTTGGACGCAGGGGTTTGATAACAGTAGCTCACAGGAGGCTCGAGCTTATCTGAAGACCAAACAGTAAATTTCTCATTTCCGCTTAGTGGTGAGGTGTTTAATTGCTGCTTAGTTTCGCCAGTCAAGTAATTCACATTGACGTGCTAAAAGCAGCCACGAGCAGTTAAGGCTGCGTTTGGGGGGCTGTGGTGAACGGTCCTGACATATCTGTGCAGGCACCGGCTCTGCAGGCTGTTCAAGCTTCTCCTCTCGAATGGGCAAGCAATCTATAGAAAATTAAGTCTGAAAAGCCACGAGAGGTTGAGAAAGGCAGTTTAAGGAGAGCAGCCCTGTTGGGTGAAATTTCTTGTCCTGCACAGATTCAGGTTGAAAAATTGAAGTGTTACAATCTTACTGGTAATTTATAAAGAAAAGTTCAATTTAAAGAGAGTGAAACAGAGAGTTGAGCAAGGAAGAGAGGGTATCCACTCCATAAAATCCATGTGAACATATATCTAATGATGTAAATCTGTCCTTAAGGCTGTATCAATGTATGGAGGTAGGTGCGTATGGATATGGCAGTACAGAGCCTGTAACTGTGCTTATTGGGTCTGACTCTGTCCTCACTTGCACTGCTATGAATCAGGAGTAACTTTTTCAAAGTCTAAAATGCAGCCGCTGAAGGGCCCGATTCTCTCCATTGCCCCATATGTTTATTTGTACTTGCTGGTAGTGGATGTAAAATTCTGGTGCAAAGTTGCAGGGAGTTCTCACTCGGTAGCAATTTAAATCTGCATTTCTCCGCAGAGTAAATCTGCAATCGCACCTATGCGAGTAATGTGGGCGGGATGGTCTGATTATTTTCCGTATTTATTTATTGTTTCCTCTGCCTGTTTGATACCACCAGTCTTGTGTGGGAGCCAGCGTGCACGTATCCGAGCACCTTCGGGTATGGAGCCCACGCACCTTGGAGGTGGATAAAGAGTTTATTTTCATGAGTTAGAAGTGGCTGCACAACTCCGGAGTGCAGAGCATTGCGGCGCTGGTCCCTGACACAAGAGTGCACCCAAGGAGGGGAAGTAAATTTTTACCACAACCTCCTCGCAGCAGCTGGTGTGGTAGGTGGGGAGTTACAGTTTGTAGCACCTTGGGATCTGTGCGTATTTATTACGTTTGCTAGAGACCTTGTAGTGTTATTGCGGTATTAATGAGCAAACACTGGCTTTTAGGTCACTATTTCTTGGTTGGCCACGAGAGCGATGCTGGAGCAGTGCTTCAGCAAAGGGCAGACTTTGTGGCTGCGGTTGCACTCAGGGAATCATTTACTTATTTCAACTCTGTGGCTGGCTGATTAACATGTTGGGGTGAGACTGCTGTAAATGCAGCTAGGTAATAAAAAGCTGCCATTCATTTAAAAACTGGCAAACACTCTTCTCCAACTCTAATAATGCAAATAGACACAAATAGATACACCAAGATCAGTTGTCACTGCTGTCTGGTATTCAGACTACGGCCAGAGGGACTTTGAGGGGATTACTCCCAAAGAAGGAGGTTGTCAGCTGAGGAAGGTTCATCACAGGCTCTGGGGTTTCATCCAGGAACTGATCACTGGTTCTCTGAGCTGGTGTAAAAGTTTGAGGGGAAAAAAACAAGGGCTTTAGAGTGCCCAAAGCCTCAAATACGACCTCCAGCCTCATGTAGTTCTTCCTTTGTCATAAGTAATGTTTAAAAAACTTGTGAAAATCTGAGCCCTCATGTGATAGCTTAAAGAGGTTTGGTCCTTTTGCCATCAAATATCATGTCGACTGGAGCTTATGAGCAGATGTCAGGAAAACAATAATATAAGCCAGTGGTGACAAGGCTTGTCTGCCAGGATTGCACGTGTTCTCTCCTTGCTGTCTGCACATGGGAAGAGGTGCTGCAGGATAAGGGGTGCCCACAGCCCAGCAGGAGGCTCGAATGGCTGCCAGGCTGCATGGTTGCCAAATGGCAGAGTGTCTCTCCTCCTCTCTGGCCATCTAATTACTCTGTGCCTACTTCTTTGGCTCTCCTTGCCCAAAGCACCATGCTCAAACGTGCTCCGTGGTCTCTGAAGGCCAGGCCCGTCTCTATTCCCGTCACCTGGGCTATCTTCCATGTCATTCCCCTCTCTGTGTCCTGTTGTCTTTCTCCCACTCCTGCCTTTGTGCCTCAGTCAGGCTGAGCTCTGTGTGTGGGATGACCACGTAATGCCCCTGCACCCCTGCTATCTGTGTGCTGCTGGAACGAGCCCATCTGCCTTTCAGCTCTCCTCATTCCAGTGTGCTCAGACCGTATTCTGGAATGGAGCGGGATCGCCTGTAGGGTGGCTGCGACACTGCAGAGCTGCTGTGCCCAGAGCTGCACCTGGCCTGGCGGGCACCTTCCCTCCTTGACCTTCTCCATTCTATTCCTTAAAGACTGTGGCAGAGCATGTGGTGCAGGCGAGGCCTTTAGACCAGGGGCATGTGTCTGGATGAGCACCTCATCTTCTGACCTCTGCAGAAGGGTTATATTTATTTCCATGAAGTCCTTGAAAGCAAAGGGATGCAATTCCTTGGGGAGATACAGTACATGTACTGGTGAGGCTGAATAAATAGACTGAGTCTTCACCACCTGGGAGCAGGAGATAATCACAAGACTCCAGAAGCTCACGTTTGGAGCAGGGCCTGTAACTTCTGCTCCTGAACTCGGCTTCCTCCATGTTCAAACATTGCAGTCCACTGTCGCTTGGGGAGACATACCTGACACTTCCTTCGTCTTACAGAAGTTCGTAAGTTGAAAGGGAATGGTAGAGTGGTTGACTTGAGCTATTGCCAAAACCAAAGTTTATTTGCATGTTTTTAGCTCTGAGTAGTTTGTCAGTTTTTAAAAAGCAAAACAAATGCTAATTGGCTAAACCCATAGAGCTTTCTCATGCCCCATTCCTAGGTGTTTGCATTCATCTGAGTTTAATGTTTCCAAACTGCAAACCAGAGAATCAATATCATGTACTGAGCACAGCACAGTATAAACACAATCAATTAATTCCTTTATATGGAAAAGGAATTGGAATCCAGCATATCTTCTTTCTTGGGCAAATTATCAAGATAAGAGAGCTTCCTTTAGCTGAAATCAGAAGTGCTAGCTTTCTGTGTATTTAACCTATGATTCCTTATAACCAGCATGGAATTAAGTGAGATGCAGTTGTATTCACAAGAGTTCCATTATCTTTACCCAGATTTTAATTTTGTATCTAATTGTTTTGTTCTTTTTAATATGTTAACTATCTCTCTCCCATGTGCATAGCCAAAAGGTGAAGAATTCAATATTATGTTTACAAAAATACTCTGTGAGAATAATAAAAATATGAATACACTACTTCTTTTTAGAGGTAGAAATTTGAACTGTTTAAGCATCTTTCCCTAAAGCTTTAAAGAGTAAAATGCTTTACAGAGTAAAACAAACATTTTATGAAACTGTAATGAAACTATCTGTGAAGCTAAAATCCATAGTGGTAGAAATAACCTAAGCCATTGAAATTAGAGAAAAGGTACCTTTGAAAAGGTATGATGGCATGGCTGATGGCATCATTTCTGTTTGAGATCAGCTCTTGAATCTTGATCCTGTAACATGCTAGAATTCAAGAAATGAGGAATTTAAGGAGAGTAAACCAATCTCTGCAATCACAGTGAAATGAGCCCCAATGCATCGGTGCAAGGATGCCTTCCCGGAGAGGTGAAGGTGTGCGGCAGTGCACAGGAACTGGGCAGAAGAGCAGCCTTCCGAAGCGTGATGCCCATTACCGGGAGGGAGAAGCAGTTCACGGAGTGCATCTAAACACTTCATTGGAACCAGCGGTCCAAGGTGGGCACTTCACTTGTCCAGTTGGTGAGGGGATAGAAGCAAACTAATAGAATGATCAAGAATTTTTAAAAATTGTAATGTTTAGAAGATATTTCAGTCATCTTTGAGTTAAATGATCCAAGTGTAGTTTTCAAATAGGTAATAGTGAATACCTGATAGCTCCTGTTACAGCTGAGGAGGTTATCTACTTTTGGGTCCCTAGGCTCAAACTGTGAGCCAGGTGATTCATGTAGCACATAAGGAAAACCTTGCCATGATAAGGATTGTCAGATGCTGGAATACTGTAGCCAGGGAGGCTTGAGGGCCTCTGCTTTCTGAGCTGTTTGAGAGGTTAGATGGCTGTGTCTCAGGAATGACACAGCTGGAGCTGACCCTGCTTTGGAAAAGCAGGATAGATTCAAGGGCTTCAGGTGGCTCTTTCAAACCCTAATTTTTCACAGTTTGGTGGGGGCAGCTCTCAAGGCTGAGATATTGCTGGGTTTGGAAATGCTGCTGAGCATCTCACAGGTGTGGTGTGACCTGGGAATGTTCTCGCTGTAGGTTTGGCTGCCTTTGCGTTCCTCTGCTTGAGGAAGAGCTCAGACTTGCTCAGTGTGCTCTCGTATGTCTCCTCTCTGCTTTGACATCTCAGTCCCAGCTGGTTACAGATTGCCTGATTGTGGGCAGAATATCTCTATTATTATTAGGTTGGTAGAATCTAAGAAAATCTTTTCTAAGCAGGTGAAAACAGATATTTTTTCTGCCACAGCTTTTAACCTGGCAGGTCTCCAGGATTATGGTTTCTTTGGGTGCAATTCACCCCACCTATGAAGAGCAAGTTGCTCCAACACGTGAAGGTGTCGCTGTCCAAAGAAAGAGTTTTCCAGCATGTTACAGTCATTAAACTGTGCCTGTTATTCTTTGCCTTTTCCTTAAAAATTGTTGAAGCATTTTAGCTTAAATTTTCCACAGTTTACCAGAGACAAGAAAAATTGAAAGGGCAAAAAAAAAATCTAGCCTATAGAATTGAAGTTTGCCAGAATTACGAGAAACTGGAAGAAGTTTCTACAAAAACAAGTGTTGGTAGACCTTGACAACTGGCAAATCCTGGGAGTTCCTAGGTGGCATTTATAATATATGATGGCATGTGCACCCTATGTCTCAGACCTTGTTGGGGGTCAGAGCACTGATAGCCGTACAGCTAAAATCCCCACCGCAAAGCAGGGGTCCCTCCCTGCCGTGTCCGAACTTTCCTGTTCGCTTGTCCCCTAGCAGTGTGTGTCAGTTGTCCCCCATACCAGTGGTGTCAGCAGGTCAGACTGTATCCTCCAACAGAGAATGGGAGGGAGGAACTTGATGCTTAGCAAGTGCTGCAACAGGGAAGTCTCTATTTTGTACCTTTGGAAAAAAACCTTGTAAAACCACTGGAGCGAAGGATTGACTCTCCCCACCCACTCCGGAGTATCTGTCCAACCAAGTATAACTGCCTCTGTCTAAAACCTCTCTCACTTTAGACATTGCTTTCTTGCGTGGATCTTTGGACTCTTGTCACTTCTGGTGGCACACGCTGGGATGGAAAGGCAGCTAAGGGGAAGGGATTCCCTCCTGCTGTTAGGGGGTGATGTTGCTTTTGGCTTAGGTCTGCAATTTGTTCAAGCTCTGTTGTGTCCCACTGGGGTAAAAGCTGGGTCCTGGGCACAGTAGGTGGGTGGGAGCCACCGCGGTGTCCCAGAGCCCATCTCAATCCATGGGATGCCGTGACAAGGGCTCGCTGTCCTGAGGAGGTGCTCAGCAGCAGTGCTTTAAAGCGCTGCTTTCTGGGGCACAAGGTTCCCGCTTGTTTTTATCAGGGCAGAGTCCCTTCCTGTCATCTGCCGCATGAAGTAATTGCTTCACCCGGCATTGATCAGCAGCTCAGGATTTGAAGTTCCTGAGAGATGTGGTGCAAATCCTGTCCTTTGTGAGTGTCACACTTGGTCACCAGCACCTGGCAGACACCTGGGAGTAGCAACAGGGGTAGTTCCCATCCGCCAGGCGCAGAGCCCAGCACGTTGGGTCTCCGCAGCCTTGTCCGTGGCTACAGTTACGTGTCCCAGTGACACAGAAATGCCCACCTGGAGTGTTCGAGCACTTTCATCTTGAGTCTTAGAAGTACCACACCTAACACACCGAGGGCCTGCGTCCTCACGAGTCTCAAGTGGGCGATGTTTATTTTCTGTCTCTTGCCTAGTCCCCTTCCTAAAGAAGGAAGATCAATGGACTGTTTCAGCTCACATGACCTTTGGGAATAAAGGATGCTGCTGGAGTAGCTTTATTTCCTTTAAAAAAGGAGGGGGGGGGGAAAAAAAAAGGTAAAGGAATAAGCAATATTAAAGGTTTAAATATAGCCTCTTCCCTGATCCCTTCCAAACCCAGTATTATTCTAATAAAATAACGACATGTTGTCTTTTTTTTTTTTTTTTTTTTTTTAACCTCAACAAGGACTGCGAGTTCATTTGTTTGTTTTACATTGCCTGCTCAGAACACTGTAGCTCTATGAGGTTAAAGAGATCCTCCGAGAAAGATCCTATTGATTTTAATTACCGAGAAACAGCCCACAGGGACAAAAGGACTTTGGCTGTTTATTTAGCCATCGCTGTGCTGCAGTATTGTGTAAGGAGAGATCAAATCAGTTGCCCTCATTATTACAATAATAATAAGGCAGAAAAGGTGCTTCAGGGCCTGAGGAGTTTTTTTTTAAAAGGCAATAACCTCCAGTACTCCTCCCACTAATAAAAGGCAGACTTGAGGAACAAGGAGCAATTACTATTAGTCAATATTAATTCAATTACACCCCTGTTATTTATATCATGAAAAGGATTGTTTAATATTTTAGAAATATTCCAACCCAAACTGGGAGCACATCTGTTCTTTTACAGATTGATTTTTATCGCTGCTAACTGTGCATCGAATGTTTTTTGCCTCCTTTGGACTGGGGCTGAAGTTGATTAGTTATTCAGCATAAAGAGCAGCCAAACCATGTAGAGGACGGCACAGCGAGTGTGGTAGTGCCTGGGTTGGGAATGCACCTGCTCAGGTGTTAAACTGGAAAGCCTTGCAGGGCTGAGCAAGCTCAACTTGTGTTGGATCTGCTGCTGTCCCTTTGGGCTAACTCCATGTCACCTTTACAGTGGTCTCAGCAAGAACAGAAACTGCTTTGCTTATGCTTATGCTATTTGTTTTTTTTTTTTGAAACTCTGGATCCTGTGTCTCTGCATTGGCCTCCCATCAGTGACTTTGCATGGGTTCCTCCATGAGAATTGGTGTCTCCCTAGGATGTCCTGCTTTCCTCTTCCTGAACGCTCAGTGCCCATGGCCAGTGGTGCCAGCCAGCCCCATGCCAGTGCCTTCCCTGCACTGTGTCCCCGGTGCCACCCCTGCTCCGAGCTGGCTCAATGTCCATGCAGCCGCCCAGGAGCTGATGTCACGTTTACAGGTTTTCTCTGTTTTCCTTTAAATCAAGGCACTATGAAAAGATTTCCCGATTCTTGTCCTGCTTCAGCTGATGCCTTTTTGAATGGCAGGAGATGGGGAAAATTCACTGGGTATAGCAGCATTCACAGGAGCTTGGTCTTAGAGGGTGGATGAAATCATTTGACTGAAGTTAGCTTAGCTTTCTTTTACCTTTATGTCAGCCTATTAATGTACTCTTTAATTAGCTATTACAGGAACCAGGCTACTTCTAGTCAAATACATTGTCCTATGCACATGTTTTAACCAAACCCTATTGCTAGTGAGGAAAGGAAATGGTACAAAGAAATTGAAAAAGTTGAGAAATATGAGCAGTTAGTAAGAACAGTCTGAAAATAAGGATCTGAAATGCGTCAAAGGGGATTAATTCATGTTAAAAATGAAACCAAAACAATCAGGTGTTCCAAACCCTAAAATGGGTTTAAAAACTACATTTTAGATCTTTAATTTCACACGATATTTAAAGGTTGCATTTTTTTTTTTTTTTTTCTCCCCCTGGAAAAGGGGGACTAGGTAGATACTTGCTCAGTTTTTCAGTGGTCTGGCTTATTAGTGAAAAAATCTCATGTCAGAAACTGAATATAGAAAGTCTAATTGAGTAAGGAAAAGGATAGAAAATGAGCTTGTTTAAGCTTATTTTCAATGTGATAACATGGAGGAAGAATGGAAGTTACTGCGATTTTGGGCTGCACATGACTATGAAGGAGAGGTGCCCTCTTCTGTGTGTTCCATGCAATTAATTGAGAAGAGAGAATTGGCTAGCAGAAGGGTATCAAAACCTCATAGTTCAGACAAAACTTATTTCTAACGGAAGATGAATACAGAAATGTATACAGTTCAGATAAGCAACTACCAAAAGGAAGATGTGTTGACAGTATATAAAAATGGCACAAATTTCAAAGATGATCAGGGTTTAGCCTGTGAAAGCTAGGGGTATGACCCAAGGTGCATGCTGTTTTTATGGGTATATCTGAGTTTTCTTTAATACCTAAACCTTTGTGGGTAGCTGGTAAATGCTAATGGAGTAGCTGTCGCATCATGGAGCACCATGTGGGCTAAGTGCCCCAGCACTTGCTCAGTTTCTCTGGTTTTGGTACCTGCATCAGCATGGTCACCTCTTTCAAATTAACATCCAAAAATTTTAAAGACAGTATGTGACAGCTGACAAGACTTATAAGTGAAATGTAGTATCTTTGGTTAACTAGTTATTGCAGGTTTGCATTGCAGAGCTTTCTCTCTCTCTTGGGCTTCTAGATATGTAAAGCTAGCAGCAATGTTCTACCTACGCTGAGATTAACAGAGGATTAACCATAAATCAGACTTGGCTTATGTCTTCTACTGTGATTTTGGATAAAGTTGGGGCTTAGGTGCCCACTGGTAAGTTGTGCTACCTCTCTTGTCTAAGTTTTGAACTTATTTCAGTGCTTTCTTGGTAGTACCTATAAAATGTTTTCGTCAGTCTCTCTAGTTCAGCCTTTAGTGCAGAGCGGTGCCTTCATAATCTGATTTGGGCCTCCTCGTCAATACCAAAGACTCACTTGTCTTTTGTCCTATTTGCAGCCCTTCTCTTGCCTTTTGTTTCCTTATATTTTCATCTCTGTATCTCTATCTCTCTGTATTCCAGTCTCCTATTTCATATTTTCTGCAGCTACCGCTCATTCTTTTCCTGCTCACCTCGGTTCCGTCCTCAGCTTGCTTGGACAGCTGTTTTTATAGACTGAAAACCTCTTGCCTCCTGCAATACTCATCTTCACACACAGTGTGGGTAACCTGTGGAACTCTCCCCACTTTGAGACAAGAGCTGGTTCAGCTGAAAGAGCCTGGGCGCGTAGAGACTGCGTGTGCTGGGTTTGTCACCTTCAAGCTTGCTTCTTCCCTGTGCTCCTCGCGGGTTAGCAAGCTTGTCTCTGCTCCCCTGCCTGCAGCTGAACCCTGACAGCCCCGCACACCTGAAGCCCCAGGATCACGGGCTCTTTCTGAGCAGAGACTCTCAGTTGCTGCCTGGTTGACTCAATGCACTTCTGCAATGATCCTGTGGTGCTGAGCACTGGTCACAGAACCCTGGGTTTCCTGGGGAGATGCTCCGAGTCCTCACCAAGCTTTTTTCTTGGTGATTTTGGGATTTTTTTCTTTTTTTTTTTCCCCTCCACCTTGAGAAATTTCCGGGAAGCAGTAAAGTCGTGTCAGTGTGTGGTGTGTTTTCTTTTTCTTTTTTTTTTTTTTTTTTTCCCAGTATTTGTAATGTTAGCTCCCTTGGTCTAATTCTTACCTGGGCATATGAATATGTATGTATCTTAGCTACCTGTGGTGTAAATGGTATTGATTAAGTGTTGCAAGGAAATTTTTCTTGTTTCTATGGAAATTTAGAGGCTGGGCTCCATCACCAAGAAGTTTATAGCAGATCAGGTTACTATGCTGGCATTGCCATATGAAAGCATTGCAGAATAGAAAATGTACAATTTAAAGTACCGTCATGTCATAAGGCGAGAATAAAAGGCTGCTACTGTTCAACCTCTTGGACGTGGCTTTTGGTTGTGGTCACAGCTTAACATAACTACCTGCCAAACAACCATGTTTTTTTTATGATCACATGTAAGGTGGCTGATGTTTGCATAGGCAAAAAAGATTTAAAGCTTTTCTCTCTCTCTTTTTTTTGTTTTTTTTGTTTTTTGAAAGCTACATTAACCTTTCTGAGGCCTGAGCATCTGCCTGATACTCGTTGTTTCCTCTGCAGACCAAGCAAGGCAATAGCTAAATACAAATTTATAGAACAGGCAAGCTCTAAATCCTGAACTTAGCACAGTATTTTAATGGGAATCATACTTTGTCAAAGGCACACGTATTAAATTTATTTGTCAGAGATCAGAGCTTGTCCGTATCAGAATTATTTAAAAACAGCCCCCCCCGCCAAATGTAACCGTCGATTCTTCATGTAGCTTTTTACAAACTATCAGCTGACTGCAGGGCGGCACACGTTTTTCATTCCTTTTGAAAGCATAAAATGAAATGTGGTACTTTGTAAAGGAAACCCCCTTTCTGTGAACTTGATGGTTTGACTTTTTTTTAGGGGCAAAAAAAAAAGCTCTTTAAATAATTTAATCTTTCATTTTATCTGTATTTTTACAGTGCTAACTGGCCAGAGCTGATTCATTATCTGCTGTCCCAAGTTTACCTGCTCTCAATAACTCACAAGTTCAGGTCACCCCGCAATCCCCCTTTCCACTCTGCGCCGCTACCATGTCTAACTGAATGGAATTGACCTGTTTAAGGCCTCTTCACTCCAACTAAATTATTTGATCATAGCCCCAGACATCTGTTTGGGGCAGTAATTGGTTCTTTATAAGAGCAGAGGAGAGCCACCAGCAGCGAGAGCAGCGGCAAGGCAATAAAGGCAAGGGACGAGCATGGAGGGCATGGAGACAGGTCCTGACAGACCACTGTCTGCTTGAGATAAGCAATGCAGATTAGTTGGATGCACCCTATCTCGGCACTGGGGCCTAATAATCCCCTTTAGCACTCATTCACAGTTAGGCAGCAGCCAGAAAACTAATACAGGGGAGAATCTGGTCCTCCTGCCTCACCACAAATCTCAGCGGCAGCCTCAGGAATCCCGTGGATTTTACCGTACAATTAGTTTTAAATGTCAATTTCATGGCAGCTCATGAGATGGAAAATAGAAGAATAGCAGGTAAAGGTACCCATTGCAAACTAGATTATTTTAGAGTGAAAGATGGCTATTCAAGATGCGCCTGTCACGACGGCTTCCTGGCTTGACAGCGACAATGTGAACATTGAGGTAAAGGGAATGGATGACAAAAATGGAACTTGAAGGGCTGAATTGCTGGGGAAAAAAAAAGTCACGGAATTATGGGGCTTTTTGTATACAGCAAGGAGACAATGTGGGTTTTAATTGATTTGCAAAACCTTGTTGCAATTATCCTGGAACACAAGGCGGTTGTGCTTGAAGGTGACTCGTGGTGGCAGGGGGCACGTAAGGGCGTGTGCGATGCACCGCGCTTGCCCTGCTAGAGCCACGCATGTTCTCCCTCTCCGTCAAAGCAAAACACACGACATCCTGCAGATGCTGCTAGTCAAGGCTTAAAGGAACCTGGAGGTGCTGGGAGTTCAGTAAGAGAGCTCCCAGTTTGCATTCAAACATTGAATGAGAGAACTTTTAATGACAAAAAAAATGTATTTGCAAAAGCAGAAATATGCCAGGATGAAGCTCATCTTACTTCAACCCTCCTCATGCAGAATGCATGAGACAGTATGTGATCAGACACTATTTTTTTTTTTCACAGCCAGCCCTAATTTTACCACTTCCAGGTTTTGATTGCTCATCTTTGCAACCTTAGCTGTTTTAGTTTAAATGTGCACCCAATACAGGTATAATCATGGACTTTATCCTCTTCAAAATCATCCTCTTTCAAAATCCATTTAATGAAATGTTGAGGACCCCAGCGTTTGTCACAGGCTGGTATAATATACCCAAACAGACACAGAATACCTGGCTCCAGCAACATGAACCGGGGATGGTGGTCACCCATGTCCTCCTGACATCCCAAATGTTTCTGATACACTGACTTTTCACTGTGCTGTGCTGCCCTGTATTCTGCATTTGATGAATTTAAAGAGAAATCTCTTAGGTGTTTGGAAGTATATTTTCATAACTTCATCTGGATTGCTAGTGTTTCTGAGGTGAAACACCTTATGGAGTTTCTCCTCTTCAGCATGGAGATCCTGTATTTCGAGATGCTTGATATGGGCAAGTGCTTTTAAGATCCCGGTTCTTATTAGCTTTATTTTCAAATTTAACTCCTGCTATTTGCCAGCCTAGGAAAGAAGAAAACATATGATATATGGACGGATGTTAAGAATGACAGATTCTGAAATGTTTGCTTAAATCGCGGAAAGACAGATTAGTGGGGCATGATGCTGGTGACAGAACCAAAGGCCTATCATAAATGTGGTTGTCACTAAGCTCTGCCGCTAACGACGTGCAGAGCTGACCCCTTCGATGTGCTGTAAATGTGTGTTCACACCCAAATGGAGGTGAGCAAATATCCGCCAGGAATATCAAGATCTCTGTGCTATAAAGAAAATGATTTTGGCTCCTCAATTTTTCAAGCCCTGATTTTTGCAATCTGGCAATTCTTTATGCAAATAATCATGAAAACTTATCACAGGCACCAGAAGGAAAGCAAATGTGGCACAAAGAAGAGAGGAAGCATTGTTTTAAGCTAGCTTCTTTAAACACCTTCCCATTGCTCCAAGGGCCATTCAGTTTGTTGGTATTGAAAAATTTCATATTAATAAACAGAAGCCAGCAAAAGGATCCACAGTGCATTATTCCACTAATGACAAAGTGCTGCACCTTGCTGCTAATGACATCTTTACTTTGATGTCCATTTATTCTCTTTATTAGCTGAGATAAACTTTCATGAGCGCAAACTCCTTTTGTGTCTTCAGCGTGTCTGCCTCCTTTTCACCCTTCCTCCCTCTGCATCCAGCACGGAATTAGGAACACAGCAAATCCACTTCTCTAGCCTGCTACTAGTAATAGAGGAAAGTAGTGCAGAGAAGGGGTCTCTCCGTTCTTCTTTGTGGTTAATGGAGGTGAAGACTTCTGCTGCTTGCAACGTCTTGTTATCCCAAATGACTCCCCACTACTGTTGCCTGTGCTCAGTTTTTCTGGGTGTCTTCTTGCTTCTGTCTTGGCTGTGTCCAGCTCCACGGGGTTTTGGACACGACGTTTCTGGAGGCCACCAGCCCTGGAGTCGTCGTCCTTCCTCCAGAGAGAGTTAAAGCCTTAGCTGCCTGCCCCGCACGCACTGGGGCACCCAGTCTCTGATGTATCTTACTGCAGTCGCATGCAGTTCTTTTTCTTGGTGTCTTCTGCATAATGGAAAGTGCTGACCTACAAGCTTGGAATTGTCTCCTCTGTTTAAGGGAAGGCTGTTTTTATATTCCTGATTAGTGTGCTTGGTCAACCTTCACCGTAAGTGAATATTCACAAGCATCTTTGGCCGTTACTGTATGGGGGAATTCTCAGATTCCAGTATCACGATTATGTTTTGCACAACTCCCTCTCCACAGGTAGGTCTGGGAAGCCCTGCATTTCTATCACAGATCTCACATGCAATCGTGGAATATGATTCAAAAGACCCATATTTCCTGGGATATATGTGCCTTGCATTTTTATTGAGTCGCTGTAGGTAATTATAGGATCTTCAAAACTCCCAGGAAGGGACAGGCTCCTCAGCCACTGTAAATCCACGCAGCTCTGTTGAAACCAGCAAGTCTTTGCTACTTTACATTAGCGCTGTGGTTTTTATCCTTTATTTTTTTTATTCTGCATTGCCAACTAGAGACTTACTGTGCAAGCAGGCAGTAAAACACAGCGATACTTTTGACTCCATCTACATGTCCTGTATTTGTTATCTAATTGCCAATAGACCAAACTGCAAAGGGACTGTATTTTTCAACCAAACGACCTGTGAGCAGTAGGAAATCATATGCTCTTAGCTCTTTGGTCAAGACAAGAGAGACCACATTTTACATAATGAGAGAAATCAACTCTTCTTTATCAGTGCTTTTTGTGCAATTGCAAATCTTTAGAACATAGCTGCCGCTTAGATTTAACAACTGCATCCCAACCCTCTATACATCACGCACATGCAGGTTGCTTTTATAAAGCTGCAATGAATACAATTATTTGTAACTGCACTGTGCTAAAACTGAGCCTCAGATACTTGCAAGGCGATCCCTGACTACTCAGAACAATGCACTTCTGTTCAAGAGGGGATTTCAATAATGAAGATTTTCACCTTTATTTGGCTTCAGTGTAGACATTTATTGTGAATATTTATTATAATTTATGAATTATAATAAAATAATACATTAGTAATATGAAGAACATAGGAGGAACCTGTGTCTCTGGCTACTCGAGACGCCTGAAGTGTTGCAGACTCTCCCTGCAAGTATCTGAATGGTAAAACTTAAGCCCTTGCTCATGTGCTTGGCAGCACATGGGTGTGCAACAGCACCTGGCAGCCCCGCACCCCAGTTCCTTATCCACAATCAGCACCTCATATGTGGAAGTGCGAGCGGATCCTGGATCTGATTTCCTGTTATTTCACCAGCCTTCCCCAGGAGTTCCACCTAGTTAACGTTGCAGCAGGGAACTGAGCAATAGTACATTTTCCTCTTGGGAAACCGTTTGGTGATTTGGCAAATCCCTCTGTCCCACAGCAGGATTCCACCAGGACCTCTGTGCTTGTAGATGAGGAATTTCTGAGGTAGAACAGGCAATGTGCTGGGAATTTTAATGAAATTATGAATTACAACTACAGCTACTAACAATCTGTCCAATACTGCAGTCCTTTAATGAATACTTTTGCCAGCTGGATTGCCATTTGTGTAGGATTCCTGGCAGTCTGGTGAAATGGGTAGATTTGCTAGGGTGTCTTGGTGTCTCTTTGTGACTAAGGCAATGGTTTGGTGTCTGGCTCATCCTCTGCTTCTTCAGAGAGAGAGTTCAGCTCAATATTCAGTTTAGTTTGTCAAATTATTTGGGCATGGGCTCCCAATAGCATAGATTAGTGATATCAGCAGGTGGACTTCAAATCAAAAATATAATAATTGATACCACATTGCCCACTCCAATCAACACAGGCTGATGGCATCTGCTTTACTCTGTGCTTTTGTACTGTGAAACAAATCTCCAAATTGAAGCAAGCCATTTCAAGGAGTTGTATTATCACCCCTTAGCTCCAAGAGCCCTTGTGAGCTCTCACTAGATCCCTAGAGATAGAGAGCAATATTCATTCTTTTCAGGTAAATCTAGTTTGGTTTTCCAGTGGGGAAAAAACAATCCAATGGATTCTGAACACTGTTGTGGTTTTGTATAGAATGGGTTGTAGTTCTCTAATTATTTCCTTGTGTTCCCTATGTTATTTTTATGTACACCACTTATTTTCTGATTCCCTATGCCATTGTGAACACCAGGGGCATCTTTTGTAGTGTTTTTACTTCATCTCCCTGAGGTGTTGCTGTGGTACAGCCAATTGGTGAAACCCACTGTATTGTTCATGGCATAAAGTTGGCTACTTGACTTTTAAATGCTTTTCAGAAAAGCTTACTCTCGTTTGATTTGTCTGCTCACATATATTATATTGAAGTGCAAAGTAAAGAAAGGTGAAAAATGATTTGAATGCTGGATTTGACTTTGCAGCAGACAAGCTGGCACAGGACAAGTTGAGATCAAAGTAAAACCTTTCTAAGGTGAGTTTTTCCTTTGGTGATATGGTCTTTAATCTTGATGATGATTCAGCTAATTTTTTGTTTCTTTTAAGAAAAGCTTATTTCACACAGCTTAATACATTTATTTCATATGTATTTGCAGAGATTTCCACTGGGACATCTCAAAAAGCTTCATTGCTTTTTACTTTTCATAGCCCCATTATGGGTTTGGCAAGCAGGGCTACCAGTTTTATAAGTGGGAGGGCCTGAGGCTGTGGCAATGAAATGACCTGGTTGTGGCAACTCAGCAGCTCTCTGACATGAAGGTCCCCGGCCTTTTGCCTCACAGCTCGGTACCGTAACCACAGACGTGACAGCCCAGGCAGCAGCAAAGACCAAGGCTGGTGCTCAGGTTCCCGCTTCCCCGGCAACGTCTTGGGAGTGCTCGGCTGTCCTGGCAAGGGCGACTTCCCTACAACTCCTCTACTTCTTGGGGAAGCCAAATAAATGGGAATTTGAAAATAAATAAATAAGTAAAAAAGCTGTTTTTTCACAACTCTTGCATCAGGTACTCCTCTTGCTTAAAAAATGGATCCACTTTCTATTAGTAAAGTTACAAAACTCTTCAACTTTTCTCTCTTAATTTGAATAAGTATGTATTTTCAGTGACATATTTACACACATGTACATAACACATAAGGAGATTATATATATATATATATGCTTGCTTTTCTGTCTACTGCAATATGAGATAATTGTGTAATAACAGAATTAAATTAATGACTTTAATTATTCTCCAAATTCCAGAGGGAATCAAAACACTAGACTGACTATATTTTACTCTGTATTGTATTGCTGGATGAATAATTTGGCATAAGGCATTCCCTTCTCTTAATTTCTAGTACTCTGAGGTCACTGTGCTGTGTCCAGACAAGGAAGGATAGCAGATAAAATAGTAGGTGGAAATCCTAATTATTGAAGGGTAAACCTGAAGGCTAAGGGCACAGCTTTTGAGGAGTGGGAAATGAGAGGTATTCACAATTCTGTTAGTAACTTGTGTTGCTACAGAGCTATTGGAGTTTTCTCAGCCCATAGATTTAAAGAGTTTTTTAAACTGAGTTCAATAAGATAGGAATTCGAGACCTTGGGGCCATCTGAAAATTGTCCCAGGAACTCCCTGGAGAATTAGTTTTGCCCAAAAAGTCCTGGAGGGCTCCCACATTCCTGTTGTGTCCAGTAGAGAAAACTACTGGGTGTCTTTATTTCAAAAATCTTTAAACTTTTTTTTTTTTTTTTTTTTTTATGAGCAGGAAGTTCTGCTGAAATTCCTAGAATACAAATTAAAACAAACAAACAAACCTTGCAACAGGGGACATAAAGAGCCAAGGCTTATTTATAAGGAGTGATTGAACTTAGAGCTTGGGAGTGGGGATAGCTGGGGGCTTTAATATACAGTTAGTAAGGCCAAAAGGGAGATCCTGGCCTCTCCCTGCTGCTGCATGTGGTCCGGAGGGTGGTGGTTGCTGCTATAGCTGAGCAAAGACTCAAAAAGCCAGGATGGGGAAGGCCCAGCAGAGAGGTGAGAGGACTTGCCCAGGAGACCAGGTGGTCTTCAGGCAGGCAAAATGGTAAAAGGAAAAGGGCCAAATTTTGGAGCCAAGTCTGCTTGGTGCACTCCTCTTGAGGTCAGCAGAGCTCAGCCTTCCAACACTGAAATGCACCATGTTGCTGCTGTTGGCAACTGCTCCTCTTCATATGTGTTGAACGGGAACCTTATTTCATAGCAGGATGCGGAGCTACATGGGGGTGTTATCTCTACAGCTTAACTCGCCCTCCCAGCACAGGCACATTGCTTTTAAACTCCAAGAAAAAGTGAATAGCTGGGAAACTCAGGAAGAATATTCATTTGTTTTACAACCAAAGGTGCCTTTATCTTCTGCTACTCGAATGTGAAAATGTATTTGTCTTCCACCGATGAAATATAATATTGATGTCGCCTCCAAGAAATATAGCGTAATGTGTCGCTTTTCTGCCTGTTTTGCACTTTATGTAAACATGCAAACACCAGTGACACCCCGCTATGATGGCAGCCAATAGACTAAACACTCACCCTGCTGCTGTTGTGTAACCATGGGCAATTTATCTAAGTCTCACCTCTCTTAAAACACTTTTATCAAAATTGGCGGTCAAACAGCACTGAACCATGGTGGCCTCAATCTTAAATGCTGTGGTGCAGATTTTAATTTGGGAAAGATTAATGCACTCTCAAGTGTTAATGCCACAGCTTTCTGTTATCTACATTGATGGGTGTCAGCTAATTTCTGCAGAAGGATTGTAAAGCAAACTGTGCATGTTGATGTTTCAGAAACCCAAGCTCCAGAATGGCTAGATAATAGAGAGGGGAATGGAACTATTTTCTCAAATTTCTTTTAAATTAGAAAATGTTTCCCCTGTCTTTCTAAAGCTGAGCTACTGAGTCAATTCCACTCAAGCTGATTCTTGAAGATATAGGGAATATTTCATTTAAAGGAGCAGTAAAAGTGTCAAAAGATACTTTATCAAGGTCGCTTTTAGATTGAGGATAACAACCCATCTTATAACAAATATAGACCCCCATAGGAAGCTTTGTAATTTCCAGTACAGTAAAAATGCTAAGTCTCTGTCTCCATCATCTCTCCAGGATTTTTCCCCTTTTCTGGCCACATACAGTGTTTTAATCACCACAACCATGTTTTTTTTTTTTTTTTTTTTCTCATTTAATAAAATGAAAACAGCTAGTGCAATTTGACTAGTTTATTTTTCAGCCCTGCACAGCTTAGCAAAGAGAGCTGGAATTTGGGCTTTGTGAATAGACTTTTGTAATTGTGGATGCGTCTAGAGATGATGCCCAGTAACTAGGAAATTCTTTCTGTACAGACTAATTTACAAAGGAAGGGGGGAAAATGCAATTAAGCTCATAAAACCTGCTCCATCCATGATCCAGGTCAAGGGGCTAATAGTGAATTGCTTGAGTAACAGCCACTCGCTCTGCCACTCTGAGCAGTCTTGATAATACAATCCAAAATACTCAATTATTTTGAGTGGTATGAAGAGGTGCTGTTGCTATTTAATAAATGTATATATGGGAAAATGGAAATGAAGGATATTTGGTAAAAAAATAACCTCAAAGGGATTTGTTGCAACTCAGTTCACAGTAAACTATTTTCATGCCAGAAGGATGCAAGAGCAATCCTTTAAGAAGAGTGAACCACATAATTCTCAACACTGACTTTTATATGTTCAACCATCCTCCTGGGGTGAGGGTGAAAACATACGCAACCAGGCTAAATTTTAAGTCTCCCCTCTCTCAAGAACAATTTCTTCCTCGGTTTTAAATAACAGCCTAGCCTATTATCATGGAATTCAATTAAAATGTTTTCTGTCTATGTGTGTGATTTTTCTTTTTTTCTCTTCCTTTTTTTTTGGCCAGACAGCTCTCTCTACAGGGCCTGGCAGACCGACCTGTTTCACCAGGTGGTATCCTGGTATCTGTATTTGTCTTTGCTGCGTGTTCAGTTCTTTCCCATGTCTGTGATCAGAACTGTATGAAGAGAGTCAAAATGCTGCAGATGATATTCTGGACTGCTCTAGGCTCTTAATTCCTTCTATGTTTGAGTTTTTCATCAAATTCATCATTATATCCTGTGCCTGGCAAAAGGGGCTCCATTTTTAAGCAGGAGCAGAGAAGGACATGGTGTAATCGGTGTGCCCGTGGCACAGCTAGGAAACGGGATCCAGCTCGTCCCATTCCAGCTATTTTCTGCAAAACTGCCTCTGTGATTTTCTAGTTCGCCTGTAGTGAGTGAGACAAGGATTGTACAACTGCTAGATGGGTGGGCAGGGAGGTGGTAGATACAGGTACTGAACAGGCTGGGTGAAGGAGGTGGTCAAGGGATGTTTGTTCTTGCCAGCGTCACCAGGCAAGCTGTGCAAGATCAGTGCTCATGTTGTCTCTGGACTTGAATTCAGTATTTCCTGGCTTTAAAAGATAGTTTATGTTTTTTTTGGCTTTGTGAATTTTTACTTGTCATTGCATCTGATCCTGCATATTTAAAATTTAAATCCACTGTAAAAAAAATTAATTTTATTTTTTAAAATGTATCCCCTTTTAGTTGTAGTTCAAGTAATATTTTGGAGATGACAACTTTTTGTAAGTATTTATCACATTTGTTTCATATTTTTATTAATTAGTGATGCAAAATAGAGATTAAAATTTTGCCTCCCCCACTTTATTTTTCTTCATCGTATTCTGATGGAGTAAATGGTCAGTGGCAACCTTCCAGTAAGGATGGTTTGTACTATAGCTTTGTGAAAGGAGATATTTAATAAAATGTCGACTAATAAGCAATTGAAAAGTGTTAAATGTCAGGATTGTTTGGCTAGAAATAGGGGTGTTGATTATTAGAGAGTACAGGTATCTACATTCATTCTTCGCATAAAGGAAGGATATTTTGAAGCTTAGTAATAACTTTAGAGGTTTACTTTTTCTTTTAATATAACTGCTGCATCTTGGCTCTCAGGCAGTAGTATTAAGGGTACAGTGGATTTACATCTCCTTCCCTCTGCCTTAGATCTGTCATTCTGGGCTCCCCAGTACAAGAGGGATGTGGAGCTGCTGGAGAGAGTCCAGCGCAGGGCTACGAGGATGATCAGGGGCCTGGAACATCTGCCCTGTGAGGAAAGGCTGAGAGAGCTGGGCCTGTTCAGCCTGCAGAAGAGAAGGCTGAGAGGAGACCTGAGCAGTGTCTGTCAGTACCTCAAGGGAGGCAGTGAGGAGGATGGGGCGGCCTCTTTTCATTGGTGGCCGCTGACAGGACTAGAGGAAACGGCCACAAACTGAAGCACCAAAAGTTCCACAGGAACTTTAGGAAAAATTTCTTGCCAGTGAGGGTGACAGAGCCCTGGCACAGGCTGCCCAGGGAGGCTGTGGAGTCTACTTGTCTGGAGATCTTCCAAACCCGCTTGGACGCAGTCCTGAGCCACCTGCTCTAGGTGACCCTGTGTGTGCAGGGGCGTTGGACTAGATGATCTCTAGAGGTCCCTTCCAACCTAAATGATTCCATGATTCAATGATTCATAGCATGTAACAAAATTCATCTGTTTGGACTCTGAACTCATTGACCATCAGAGGTTATTTAGAGCTTTTTACTTATGTCGACACTGAGCAGTCTTCTTGTGTTTGAGAACCAGAAGAGCCCAGAAGGGTTAAATTAACCTGCGTAGACCTTTGTTCAAGCTATGTCTCTGCACCTAGACTGCTTTAGACTGGTTGTGGTCTGTTTACAGTGTTGTTTACTGTGTTGACACAGTTTGCCGATGCCCTCCAACCATTAGATTGCAAGCTCTTTTGCTAGAGAGCATCTTTTGCTTGTGCACTGGAGTCTCTTATGAAGCAAATGCATCTAGATGGTCATGGTCTGGCACTCAAGAGAGAAATGGGGATCTGCAGCTCTGGTAATTAAGCCATTTGGTCTTTAGTATTTGGAAAATCTTGATTTTTGGAATCTCTAGTTTGAAGGCTTGGCCAGTTTTGAATTCTTAAAACACATTTGAGAGTTTACAAGTAAACTGGGCCAAATTCTCTTCTTTGGGGTGCAAGGATAAAAGTATGGAAACGCTGCAGAGTGTAAGTGGAATTGGATTCCTACCGCTGGGATCTAAAAAGAACAGGGGCCACTCTGAAATATATCACTTCTGATATTGAACTAACTACAACAGTTCTCAATATTGTTCTTGGATTTGCCAAGCATGTGATGCAATCTCTGGCCTTTGAGTTAAAAATGAGCAATAGACTTTCCCAGAGAAAAAATTGCTCATGGTCTTTAAGATAGTATGGATTCTGGCAACTTGGGGCATGACTGTAAAAGGTCTGCTCTAACAGAGCGAGTGTTCATAGCTTTGTTTGCACTTTGAAACAAAGTATTCTGACACTGTATTCCAGACATTTCAAATATGCTGGAACAACTTGTCATAAAATTATGATTGAATTTAAAGTGTGTGTGTGTGGTTAGGGAGACATCTGTTAATTGCTCATGAAATTAATTGAATGATGACAATCTAGTTGCATTTTCATAGGATTTATTCTTAGGGGCTGTAATTGCTAGAGGTTCTTTTTAGAGGTGTCCTGCTGTTGCCTTTTAAAAAGAAAAATCCCTTTCCACCTCTCTCCTGTCAGCCTACACTCTGGTGTTGAAAATGCAGTTTTAAAAATGGGATTGTAGCAACTCTTCATATCAAAGTAAAATGCTTGTTTTTCATACAGGAATTACAGAGTGTAACATAATTGGGCTCACTGAAATGAATTCAGCATCTCTCAGAGAACAAAATCATTGAGCCTACAGACTAAATTTAACAGCCTAATAGAAATATACAGGTGAAGGTACAATTAATTTTAATTACTAGACTATACATTGTTAGTTGCACAGCCATGAGTAAAATTAAAATGGCAATCACAATTAGAAAATTGCAACCTCATTGTGCAACAAATTAGTCACAAATTAAAAGTCCAGGAACTATTATACACCCACCTTACTGCTTTATGACCATTATTGCCCTGATATGGATTTTATTTCTTTAATGTCTTGTCCACCTCTTTGCACCTTATCTTTGTTTAGGATCTCTGGCTCCTTACCAGGTTGTGAATCTATTAAAAGAAATAATACAAGCCAGAAGAGTATGACTTGCTTGTTCCCTCTTAGCAGAAACTTGTATGGGGCCCAGTCCTGCCTGCGCATGGCACACGGAGCAAGGTTTCTTGCACAGTTATTTCGGTGAAGTTTCCAGAGCAAAGGAAATAGTGTTCAGGGGGTAATGGCTGAGGTCTGTGTGTGCTGTAACCCTTTTAGAAAAGGTCAGGTTGCTTAAAGAGGGGAATCTGGAGGGAATCTACACTGGTGTAGGTTAGGCTTCCTCCTATTGCTCCCCTCTGGCTGGACATACTGATTGCCTGCGTGTGGTATTTTAGCTACTGGAGCTCTTGCTGCTACAGCCCCAATTTTTAGCTGTTCTCCACACTGGTTTATGCAGGGTAGCTTACAAAATGTCCTGTTCTCGAGAGCCTGGCACCCGCTCCAGGCAGACAGTGGAGTACGTGGATATAGGTGAGACTTGGAGCTGCCTTTTGGGTTGCCCTGAGATGGAGAAATAGCTGCTTCGTATCTGGAAACCTGTGCCCATACCTGGCACCAACTGCTCGTCTAACCAGCTCCTCTCCTGCTGTTGCGTGATCTGAGATTAACGATTACCACTGCCTTAATTGTATCCTGTGAGCTCTGCAGTGACACCCCAAATTTAAGCGTATTGCAGGGGCTGCTCTAGGTTGTGCTAGACAGGAGGATGGCTCACAACCAGAACTAAGGAGCCATGGCAAAGGCAAAAACAAGTCAGCCCTAAAATTACCTGCTCTGTCCTGGTTGCAGCTGAGGACCAAGAAAGACAAATTCTTATGGCAGCACCTGATTTATGTGCTTTGCATTTAGTCCAGTCCCTGCAGTTCTCCTGAGGGAGGGCAAGCAAGAGAATTGCATATATTATGGCTGGGAAGAGCAGGATGTAGCACGATAATTAATCAGAGTTTCGGGGGAGGAGAGCTAGGGACGGGGTTTAACAGCAAATCGGACCCCAGTGCAGCCGCCGCCTCAGCCTGGTGCCTGTTCTCTAAGGCCATTTCTAAAATCCCCAGCACCTGGGCCAGCTAGTGCAGCACCCAGCAGCGGTTCTGCGGTGCTCAGAGCTGCAGCCTGTTTCGTGCACGCAACTGAGCAGCTATCCAAGGGTAATGATGTTTAGTCACTACCAATTGGGACTGGATTTTAATTGATGACCCAGAGGTGAAAGTCTTTATATTCCATTACCTGCTATTGCCAGTATTTTCCTTCTGTAATCCTCTTTGCTGGAAACTGAATACTTTAAGATGAGGGAATTAAAGTGGAACTGAAGATATGTAGCTGTTTTGGGGAGAGAAAAAATATGCTAGATCCCTCGTTACCTATCCCTACTTAGGGCCCAACAGGAATGCATTAGTAGCTTAATTCTAAATTCAGTTGTCTGCTATTAAAATTGAACCAGAACATAAAATTCATCAGAACAACTTTGTTTTTAATTGTATATTGTTGTTTGCATATTGTTGTACATACAGTTTCTCCTCTTGATTTACATTGTTCTGTTCCCAACAGCTACGATGCCCTTTTATCCCAAGCAAGAATTGATCTTTGCCTACTGAAATACTCAGACCTCCCTTATGTAGTGCTGGGAGAGCGCAGAACCCATCATTTACTGTACATTTATGCAGCTCTTAGCACCTAATTGCAGTGCAGGGCTTACCTCAAAATACAAGCCAAGCAAAACTAATAATGGGATCAATGGGTGACTCAAAAAATTGTCTGTCATGGGTCCAAAACTTTCTTGTCAGTAGTATTCCTAGCTCTGACTTTTGTGAGTTTTGGAGTTTCTTGATATGTTCATAAGAATGATTTTTCTCTTAAAATTGTGGAGACATAAAATGGACTTTCAGCTTTAGTTTGTATTTGGACACATTCTGTATGGACTGTATTTTGAATGATTTCTATAGCAATGGATATATGTAAGATGAGGGAACATGTGCAGGTACCCCTGGTTGGTATTCATTTGATATTGTATGTTCTTTCCTGGGAAACAATATGTGTTGACCCTTCAGCATTAAGAATAGTAGTATTAGCACAAATATAACTTTTACAACTTTTAAGTTCAAAAGAAAGCCAGCACCTCAGTTTTTCATCTGTAAAATGGGGTTAAGGGTAAGTCAGAATGACATGCTTGTGATTATGTGTCAACCTTGCAAGAAAAACAGGAATATTCTCCTGCTTTTTTATTCATGGAGGCACAGTGCTGCTGAGACTCTTCTCTGAGCACTGTGTTTCTGTGTGTATGGTGCCAAAAGCACTTGGCATGTGGTATTTTTCTCACTTGTGCTCTTCACATGCTGATATTTTAGGGGCGGTATTGTAGGAATTGTGGTGAACTTGTCTACAGGAAAATGCTGATGTAGGGAATTACTTGCTTCATTTTCCTCCTGTTCTTTGCTGGGAAGAAATTGGCCTTGCCCGTGAGTCGGAAGGTTTTTGGTGTTGAAATGCATGGAAGACCTGCAATACAAATATCTTGTGATTTGGGTCAATAACTTTGCATTAATATTTGCTGTTAGTAATAAGTGGGTAAAGTCTCATGGGAAAGCTGCAAAAATGGAAATGTCTCCTTGTAGACGTGTGCTCATGAAACCAGGGTCTGCGGCTGACAGAGCAATTGGAGAGGTGTCTCTAGGCTTTACTGTTGGAGCCCTGAAACTCTATGTGACTTTTGAAATCCTTGGCTTGCCAGCGAGAAGGGGGAACTTGGCTCTCAGACTTCCTTTGAATCTCATAGATATTGCAAGTCTGTTATTAAACCACTTTATTTAAGCCACAATGAGTGTAAGCATGATTCTGTAGATATTGCTGGGAAGAAGCCCAGTGTGAACTAGAAGGTAGCCCTTTGCTTAATCTGAGCTACTCTAAAATGGTTAATTTCCTCTACAAAGACTTAATTACAAATCTACATAATAAATTCTTTTCTTGTCCTGTAGTCTAACTGAATTCAACAGAAAACATGGGTTTGAGCATGTAGCTTTGAAATTAGCTAAGCAATGTAACAACATTTTTTTCTTTTTAAAAAAGAAAAACCCTAGGAAACCTTCATCACTGATTTTATTTTATATTGTTATAGAGCTCACGCTTCAGCGGCTTCCTTTCATCTAGTCATTGGGCTGCAGAAATAACACAGCCAAGGAACCCTCTCGAGTATCAGACGTATACGGTAAATGGTCATTTCAGGGCCCATGCACCATGGGCCTCAAACTGAGAGTTTAATTTAATTGGTTGAAATTAAAAGACATTCATGCCTCATGAAATTATAACCTTTACCCCGCGTGTGTCAGCTACGTCTGACACTAGCCTTGTTGTTTAGAGACGAAATCCCTCCCCTATTTAAATGGAAGCTCCTATGGGACGTACGTAAGCTTTACAAACAGCAGAGGCAAGCGGCTGCGGTAGCTGGATTGCCGCTCCGATCGTGGTTAACGTCGGCAGCGTTTCGATGAGACGTTTGCTTGCCTGTTTTGGGTTTTTGTTTTTGCAACTGCGTTCTTTTGAAAATCATGTATATTTGTTTTCAGCATGTATAGTTTTGTTTTGAAACTTGCACGTTCACAAAATAAAAGGGGTGGAGCTACAGATTTTCTGGAGAGAAACTGGGAACTGAGGTCCAGTGTCTGGCCTGGCTGGTGATCTGCCTTGCAGCGCTCGGCCCCTGCATGCAGTCTTGTATTTGTGTGAGTGTTTTGCTGTTTTGTCTGTTTTGTTGCTTTAGATAACAAAGTGCAAGAATATTTTTTTATTCCTGCATGTCTGCACAGTCCTGAGGACTGTGGCAACCCAGGCTTCTTTTGAGACTGGGGCTGTTACAGTAATGCCAGAGAAAAAGGATTTTTAATACGTCATGAGGCACAGATGGGATATCCACAGTGTTTCAGGGTGGAGTTTTCAAGAGGCTGCAGAGAGGTGGTACATGTTTTTTTCTAAGTTTCAATGTGATTTGGGGGCCACAGTCTTTAGATTTCTTTGGGGGATCACAGTGCTGTACATTTGCCCACTGTATCTATGTATCATGTATTTGGTAGTGGGATAAAACCATTGCAAGCCTGTAGAGCAGTCTTTCCTCCACAGCAGGAAGCCTACTTAGAGATGTCCTAGTTCTGATGATGCTCTAGGTTTTAGGTGCCAGAAAAAGGCTTAAAAAAAAGTTATGGAAGTGATTTGGGATAAGACATACTTCTTATATGTAAAGGTCTGGACCATTTATTACCAGCAAAAGGATGAATAAGAAGAGAATAGCCAGGTGAACATAAAATATAAGGTAAATATATTGGGAACTTTCTTCACCTTTTTTCACAATAAGAGAATAAAGTGATGTACAATGAAAGAAAAGGAAGTTATCACATAACCAATAAATAAAACTCCTGCAATGGCAGTTACTTGTTGGAGCTCCTTGCTATAGGACATCACTGGCAGTAATTTGGTAGGATTCAGGAAACACTGAGCATTTACAGCAATGAAAAGAAGGCTCAGAAAGCCGTACATTGCTTTGTATGCACATTGCTTTGTGTTGTTTTAATGGAAGAGTTTTGAAAGAGATGTAAGTTTGATGCTGCGGCAGATCGCACTGCTCTCTCTGGCTGCAGTAGGATTCATCCAACA
>VZSV01000009.1:375920-465920 GCA_013398735.1 Nothocercus julius
AAAAAAAAAAAAGAAAAAAAGATTGCTGAATATACTTCAGGGTTACTGATTGTACCACAGGCCACTTAGAGTACTAGAAATGCTGTTCTTCTCCCTGTGTTCTTTAATAATAATAAAATCATACAAATTCACATTAACCTTTTCACTCATGTTGATTTTATTTATATATTTATTTATTTTTTTTACCTGCAAGTCTTAAGCTTTGGCCATTTACTTTCAGCCTCATGAAAAATAACAGAGCGATGGTTTATGGAGACAAGGCATGAAGTACCTTTGCATGTAAAAATGATGGATGTAGGTCAAAAAATCTATATATCATTTTTAGTGTTTTTATAATAATTTTCTTTAAATGGGGTGGTTCCCCTCTTCCCCTCTGCCTTTACTCCACTGCTGTCTTTAGACTTGATGACAAGATATTCTGATATACTCATCCTTGCAATATCTAGACCTATAAAAATAATTAACTTCTCCCACCTTAGAAATATAGAGACAGAAACAGGAGTGCTTCACCCGGTAATTTATAATATTGCAGCACTGTCCCTTAATGTTGTAATCAGGCCTGCAAAGCCTTATCGTGTTGTAGAATATAATGAACTTACTTATTCATTTCAACATCACATTTCATCTTAGTTGTTCTCCACATTACTTGCTTGTCCCTCCCCTTCTCTGGAACACTGGAAAGAAGTTTTCTCCTGTTCCTTTTCTCTTTCTTTACCTCCCTCAGTTCTGGGATTGAGCCGAGTCAACAGACCCCTCAAAGAGGCTCGAGGTTCTTTTGCGTGGGGCCCTAGGCATTTAAGTTTTAAATACTTTTTTCATTTTTAAAATTTATTAAACCTGTTTCCATGGCTTATACAAACAATTTCAAACCCAGCAAAACCAATTTATTGGACAAAATCTTGACTGGGCACAGAGGGAGAGCTGTAGGACTGGAACCAGAGGATGTTTGAGTTCCCCACACAACTCGTGAGTGCACGGTCTTATGCTATGAGCACTGGTGTCTCAGAGCAGAGAAGTGTTGCCATTGAGCCTTAAGTGGACTATGAGTGTCTCTAAGTTGATGGAGATTGGGGTCCTGGATCTCTCTTTCTGTGAGAACAGATCCCAGCAATCTCCTTTGCCTGGCAAATGACCCTCACCCTTGGACCAGTGCATATTTAATATGGGGCTCATCTAGTAATAGCTTATTCAGTAGTGCCATTTATGAGTTTTCCTGTGGGGAATATACTCTCTTATGCCTCTCTTCCATCAGTGCTTCACTCACAGCCACAAAAATCTGTTAGTCCTCAGCCATTTTCCCACCACAGTCAAAGCCTGAGTCTTCTGGTGGGTACCACCTCTCTCTGGAGTATGCTGGGAGTCATGGTCCCAGTGCTGTATCCTCTGTAATACCCCATGAGCAATCAGAGGAGGCTCAACCTGCTCTCCCGTTTTAGTTATTTGGGTTCTTGTTATGGCTTCCCCCAGCTGGCATCGCCAGGCTGGGGCAGCTGCTAGATGGGGCCAGGGCTCCATCCTGCCACCTCTTGTGCTCGCTGCCCAGGGCCTCGTGGGTGCGCGTGAGTGTGCTCACTGCTGCAAGAGCAGATGCCAAAGCCTTCTGGAGAGGGGCTGTATCCAAGTCTTGCCTCTCACACTGTGAGATCTCAGAGCCTGGCACAAGTCTCTGGCATGATGTCTGGCAAGTGTTTGAGACAGAATCATAGGATCACTATGGTTGGAAAAGACCTTCAGGATCCTCAAGTCCAACCATAAGCCCATCCCCACCCTGTCTGCTAAACCATGTGCCTAAGTGCCTCACCTACATGTTTCTTGAACACTGCCAGGGATGGTGACTCTACCAGTGCCTTGGGCAGCCTGTTCCAATGTTTGACCACTCTTCTCATGTAGAAATTTCTCCTAATATTTAATAATTTCCTAATATCTATTGCTAATAGTGCAGACATATGCAGGTCTACCCTCCAGCGGAAGTATATTGTGGCCTCACTGCACTTACTTTTTTTTTTTTTTTTTTTTTAATCCTGGATGTATAGGGTTAAGCATTTAAATAACTAGTGGGAGTTTTAGACCTGCTGACCCCTAGGCTGCCATTGACTTATATGCACTGGAACTATAGGTGTATAGGGGATGTTTTACAGCCAGCTCATCTCTTGATCAGGTATTCTGCTAATGTCCTCTGACAGATATTTTGTAAAGCAACATTCAGTCTTGTTATTGACCCCCTGCCCTCCAATGCATACATACAGCAGAGCACTCCAACTTATATTTAATGCTGAAACATTTGTAAGTACTGTATATCCTATGATCTATTGGACTAATGAAAAAGGAGGTTTATCACTGCAGTCCAGTGTAAATCTGTGGATAACCTTACTGTACAGTCAATTTATTCCTCTAACAGGTTTATTCCTTTATCAGGTGTTTGTAGAAGGTTTCACCATAAGTACGGCAGAGACATAATTTGCTGTGGGGCAGATTTATTTGTTTCACAGGGTTATTATTTTAACAGTCTGATAATCACTATGAGTATGTTTCACCATTTGGTATTTCGGTGTGTATATGCGAATGTGTGTTTATTCATTCCCTGAACAGGTTCATTTCCTTATCAGCTATTCATTTTAAAGAGTTTTATTACATATGCAGAGTGTGTAGGGTACTAGAGTGCAGTAATTTTATTAAGAGATTTATTTAGTGTCAGGTATTCATTTAACTGGGGTTCACTGTAACGCAATCGTACGCTTTCACCTGGCCAATTTTCTTTGTATCTTGTTGTTTGTTATAAACAAATGCTTCCTGGTACCACAGCCTCTCATCCCTTCTTATTTTATTTTTTTTCCCTTTTTACAGGGAACTCCCCCACCCTCTGACTTCTTTCGTTTATTTTATTCATCATTGTCATCTTTTTCTTCTGTCTGGGTTTCAAGGAAAAGGGCAGCTTGTATGAAGTGTTTCTTAAAATGAGTGGTTGAGATTCTTCTGAAAGGAGGAATTTTGGAAACACCTTTTGAATGCTGCGTGGGAATTGCTGATGCCCTAGTGCACAGTCAGTGACTGGTGAGAGAAAAGTGGAAGGCAGAAGACAGTCCTGAAGCAAGACTCTAGTTTACTCAGAAACTATTTGGCTTCACTGTTTTGTTATTATCTAGTCATTTTTACGTTGTGTGTATATATTAATTGCAGAAAAGAGCAGGAAATGTCCATAAACTGTAGGAGATGTCTGTATTTAGCTTAGCATGAAACAAAGCCCTAAAGAGCAGGAGAAATCCAGCTCAACCACCAAGCCCAATGCTAGGGCAGAATAGATGGTTTATTCTAATCTTCCTAAAGTCCAGATGATTTCAGGTGTAGCAGGGATCCAGGATTATTGCTGTGGAAACCTGGGAAACCAGTTCCCAGGGGCTTTGGTAGCCTCGAAGGACAGCATGTGGCACAAGGTAGGCAACCAGCGCCGGGTCCTGAGCAGGGACCCCAGGCTCTTCTGTGGACTGAGACTTCTGCAACCTCGTCCTCGCTCGCGGCGTTTGCTGAGCTGAGGTTACCTGGCGCGGGGTTTGTCTGCTCGCTCTTCGGGGTGGTGCTGGCCACCGTAACGCTCATTCCTCAGTGGCATCAACCTGCTGGAGCAGTTAGGCTTGGGTTTACCCCTCCGGCTCTGCAGCTGTCTGTGGGGAAGAAAAAAGACCTGAGTCCTCTTGCCTTGCTGCTCGGAAGCGGCAGCAGCAGGGGACACTGCATTGCAGGGAGCCGTGCTGCGTGCACAGGGACCCAAACGCAGCTCTGCAGGAAAAACAGTCCCTCTCCTTCAAAATGCCTTTGCGAACTTCCGGGCATCTAACAATTATATTAGCTTCAATGCTTGGGCCAATTATTTATTTATTTATTGAGAAAGCAATATTTTTATTTAGTGTCAATGAAAACCTTAGCTAGACAAACTTTTGATGTTCTATCGAAATTACATCTTATTTTTAAAAGGCGTGCTTGTAGTTGATTTCATTTCTCATGTTTATGTTGATTTCAATAAACAAAATACATTCTAATTCCCCAGTGCTTTTTAAGGTTTGCCTTGTCCCCTAGCTTCTCTGCTGCTGTTATTGTTCTGTCTTACTCGCCCTACGGCCTGAGTTTTCTCAGCCAGCTTTTCCTCAAATTGCCTTGAAACTTTTTCAAGTAGAGAGCAAACTATTAAACATGGCAGTAATTCATTCTAATAGAAGACCAATATAACTGTGTTATCAATACAAGATCAAAACTATTGATGAAGACACAAAAGTAAATCAACATTTGTCTATAAACAGAATAGTCCATTTACCAGATGCAATTATACAACTTAATGTTCAACCACAGCATCACTTACCATTGTCGCCTCCTACTGCTTTTTGCTTTTTACACTTGGATGTCCAGCAGTTTAGCGGGAACGACAAAGTAACCTTCTAAAATCTATTGGCAGTGATGGTATTTATTTCCCAGATAGAGTAAGGAGTACTTAATAAGGACTGATTAAGATAGAAGTCCATTTCACAGAAGTTTTTTTGAAATCTTTATAGTTTTGTCTTGCAACAAATCAGTCCTGCAAACATTTCCGCAAAGCAGAGCTGTGCTAAAATACCAGATGTGCATTGAAAAGAAATAAGTTTTGTTTTGGTTCGTCCTGAAGGTGGTCAGAGGGAGCATCCTGGATCTCTGAAACCTTTCTCCTTGAAATCAATATTTAACTGCAAAGCATTTTCATGGTGACAAAATGCATTTTCAAAAGAAAGAATGTTTAATTGAAAATGTTCTGAACAGCTCTACTCTGAATGAAGCTACCCATCAGTTTACTCTTCACTGACTCATTAGTATGGTATTAAATTTATGACTATACTGAAAAAAAGTCAGCTATGGGTAATTGAACCCCTATTGTAAAGAACCATGTTAAAATGTACTTAGTTATGCTCAAGGCTAATGTTATTTGTTGAACCTCCTAAGAGAGAATTAGCAGTTGAAGTTTTATTTTTATAGCATTAATTATTATTCTGGTGACTGTCATGCACCATTCTGGACTCACGGTTACTTTCCTGGGGGAATCTATGTGAGAGGTTTTCTTCTTCTTGGGTAAATAGCTCCATTAAGAAGGAGGCAAAATGGGACCAGGGATACAGGTGGACCTTGGAATGGGACTAAAGGTTCTTCAGCCAGATGTTGCTGTCTGCAAGGGGTTTAGGATTTACTAAGTGAAAGACCCAGTCCAAAGGGGGTTTGGATTCAGCTGCTCAATTTAATCTGTAGCTTGAGCTGTAAACTTATTTATTTATTTATTTTTACATAGAATAAATACAATTTGTTATGGCACTTAGGTTGTGTTAGCCCAGACACAAACCTTCATAAACTTTCAAATCTTTCCAGCACACGGATCAGAGGAAAAGTCCTGTGTTGTGTTGGCCTCATCCTACTTCATCCTGCACATAAAATAGCCTTGATTCTATGCAGAATTTGAAGGAATACTATCTAGAAATCCCTGGTCCTGTGGGAATAAGCCTGGGATCCGCAGTCAGACAGTTGGGCTCCCATCCAGTGTACAACCTCTGCTTTGGTTGTTGGTGCTCTGGAAAGGGTAACCAGTTTGTGCCTCTGCTCTTCACAGAAACACAGAAGTGAGGCCCATAAATGCTGACTGCGAATAGGTATTTCGGACAGAAATGTCCTCATTTAGAGCTAGCTGCTACAGCTGCTCGTTTTTGAGGCTTAATGAAACCCGAATGCACCTGCCTACAGTGTAAGTGCTGGAGCTCAAGCAGGGACCAGAAAATCTTGCAATTAATGGATAAGAGGGTCAAACTTCAGCAAACCTGAAAACAGTGCGAAAATCCCACCATATAAAGTGCAGGGTTTTTGCTCTGCTGTGTATTTCACACTGCATCAGATGACATTTCTATGGTCCACTGGATTCTTTATCCTTGTTAAAAATGTATATATATATGTATGTCTGTATATATACGTATGTACATTTGTGTGTGAATGTGTATGTATTGAAGAAAGGGGAAATGACTGCTGGGAATTATTTTCTTGCAGGCCAACTGCTGTTACAGTACAGATAAGAAAGACCTTTTTAGTAGCCTTGACTATTTTATTACCAATGAAAGATTGCTCCAAACTAGCACCTCCTTCAAAACGGTTTTTGGAATACCAAGCAACAGTCCATGCACACTTTCCCCTGGCAAATTATTCATGTGTATCTTCCCTGAGAATTTGGGGAATAGATAAGCAATGAGATTAGGACCATGCTTGCTTGCAAACTGTAGTGTTTAGGTTTTGTATTCATGTGAGCGTGAGTGGTTTCAAGAGAGCACCTCCACCATGTGAGGTTGGAGGGTGTCTTCAGCTCTCTTGACACACAAAAAAACCCTCTGCACAAGTTTTATAAAACTTCAGGTAGATTCTAGGAAAGTTTCCTGTTAATACCTAGACCCAAAAAGCAAGCAATTGTCAAAAAAGACTTTTGTGAAGTTATCAAAATGTTTGATGGAATCAAAGAACCTTAATAAGTAGCCAACTTCATGTAATTGTCTATTAAAATAATAATATATTATTACATGCAACTATATATATTAAATGCAATCATTATGTTTACCTCATCAGGGAACAGGACCACAAAAGGAAATAGTCTGCCTGGCTGTGAAAATCAGCTAGTATTATAATTTGTGTTTTCTACAACCCTGAGAGCAGTTCGGAGCAGGAGCTTTTGTTAAATGAAAGGCTGCTTCAACACGGAGGCTGTTTCTGCAGCTGAATCAAGCTACAGCTTTGTAATTGCGTGTGATTTACAGTATCAGTTTAAACCTGAAATGGTACTTGATCAGATTTGAGGATGTTAACTTCCACCTTCTATAGCACTTTATCTGCATCTGACCATGTCCTGCTGAATAACAATTCACTAAAGAACCTGTATCAACCCGAAATCATTTAAAAAGAAGAATTATGCAAATGCTCTCTCTTTATTTGGCTGTGCAGGGAGAGATCTTTCAAAGAAAAGAATAAGATGTAATTTCAACACACTGAGAAGTGGTGCTTCCAGGGGAAAAGGAAATCTTTGAAGAAGCAATTTGTAGGCAGGGGTATTGTGCTGGAATGTGTAAATTGGTGATTATTTACTAGTGAGCCTGTGAAGGAGAGAGGCACATGCCACCTTTTATCAACGGGTGGCTGCTGCACAAGAAGCAGAAGTCATGAGGTGTTTTACAGTGTCTGTTTCCACTTTCATTGCTTGCCAAGGCTCTAATACTGATCTCTCCATTTAAATTGCAAAACTAGAAGAAATCATTTAACGTGGCAGGTAGCTGCTCTGCGGAAGGTTGCAGGACTGGGATGATACCGCTTGGCAATACAGATTATATTTCTAAATGTCTCCCCAGATGATGTTCCCAGGTGTTGTCAGCAAAAGCTGCTGTTTGCACCCCACTGAAGGCCAGAGGGGGCTTTTAAGATCTGAAGAGATGAAATAAAATTAGATATGCCTGCTGTGCTCCCTATTTCCTATCACCCAGCTTTCATTTGCTTCCTCTGGTTAGCTTGGGGGTTTTGGGGTGTCCTGCCCTTCTGCTCTGCTGCTGTGTTTGGTTTTGAGGTATGAACAGTGAGGTTTGAATCAGAGGAACCGCTAACTTGGATAGTAGGAAGCGCTCTGAAAGTTCCTGGCTCTCTGCTCATAGGTCTTGCAAGGGCTCTCTCTGTAGCTCTCTCTTTTCCCTCTCACCACTGCCAGTCTGGTGTGTAATTCCACACCAAGAACTTGGGCATTTGATGCCTCAGCTGGTCCTGTCATCCTCATCTTGGACTTGCAGTAGCAACCAGCTGCCCAGGGGACGTTCTTGCACATGAGCCTTGATATTCCTTACAGCTGGCGATACAGCAGTGCTAAGAAGCCTTTGAAACCTTTACTTTTCCCGTCCTGGGAGAAGAACTTGTTGTAAGAAGCAGTGATTCAACATACTTCAGCACTTCTTGATATGTTGTTTTTTCTTTAAGGGCTTATTAGACTTTTTCTGGATTTGCCCTGGAAATCTAACTAAAACACAAGATCCAAATTATCACTACTGCAAGAGACCTTTTCTTCTGCTTTATCTATGAGAAAAATGCTTTCTTCATGCCAGTCCTCTGATGTACGCATTGCTGTAGATACGCCACAGTTTAAAGAATGGTCTGTTTACTGTCTGGATAGCTTCACAGAGAGAGGTTTTTTCCCTCTGGAACAAAGCTCTTCCTTAGCAAGATAAGTGCAAAGTGTTTAATAGTGCCTCTCTCTTTCACTCTCAAGATTTCTCCTTCTCTTTTTTTCCTTTATCTCTGCCTACTCATATGTATTTTAAAGGGGACCTGATACCCCTGTGTCATACATTCACACCAGTTTAACAAACGATGCTGCTTCCATGTAATTAATGCAGCAAAATTGAAACCATTAGGCCAGAAGGACTGAGCTCTATCTCAGCTACGTGAACACTCTCCTTCCCCAAAGACGGAGAAGGGGTAGGAACCATCTCTGGGCTTTCGTTTTCAAAATGCTACGTCTGAAATCAAAGGATGTCTTTCGTGGTACAGACTTGGGGACCTTGTTCCCTTGTTTGGGACCTCTGGTGTAATAAGCATGGGATTGTGTGCCAGTTCTGACTTCTTGGGTGCCTTGCCAGCCTTTGCTGTTCTTCACACGTGGCTTTCCCTGCCGCTGTCTCCCTGCGTTCGGCTGTGCGCTTTGGAGGGAAGGGACTTTGCCTGAGATCCTGCATCTTCAGACTTGGAGCGCTGCAAAACCTTGGTTGTTGCTATTTTTTAGTTTGGTTTCTGCTCCTGTCACCCTTATCTGAGAGGTAGTAGTCAATCTTACTGCCTTCCTGCATCAAATTTGGAGTCTCTATGAAAAAAACGGTGTCACGTTTGCCATCTTCCCTTCCCTTAGTGCCCGTGTTGATTGAACTGACACACTGTGTGCCATGCTAGGCCCCCCTGCAGGTTCAGGTTTTAATTCTCTCTTGGGTAAATCTCATGCCACCCTGGGATTATTTTAATTTTATGCATTTCCCACAGCATCTTCTACTGATTCCTTGTCTTAAGACTTATCCTGAGGTGCAGCTGCTGCACGGAGCCTCTTATGTCATGGCCACCAGTGCAGTTTTACTTTACCTTTTCATTTTTCCCTATTATGCCTTTTCAAAGACTTACTTTGCTTTTTTTAAAAAAAGTCTTATTTTTTTGATGGTTTCTTCTAGTTTTCTTTGTATCTATCCCAGCTTATTTTTGGTACTTTTAAGATCTTTTTAGTTGGCTGTGCACATTTACATGAGGCTTCAGAGCTGCCTTTAAGCAGTTAGTTTGCTGCCAGTGTTTTCTCTTCAGGCATTACAGTAACAACTTCCATGCACATTGATCAGATCATATATTCTATGGTGGACTACTTATTTTGCTGTCCAGATGACATAAGGTTAACCAAATCCATCTGAACAAGGTCAGACAGTTCTGGAGACACCTGCAGTCCATGTAGAAAATGTGTTAAAATTAAGATTTTCTTCCAGTAAGGTAATAATACTTTTGTTCCTTTGGAACCGCACTTGAACCATGAGGAAGAGGGACCAACCTGTGTATGGCTCGACTAGGATTAGGCAAGGGAACAACGAACACAAGCAAATATGACTCTCTTTGGCCAATTCTGCCTCAAGATTGAGGCTCCTGTTCGCAGTGGCTAAGAGCCAGTGGTAACTTAACACTGACCTTTCTGAGCTTCGCAGTGATCAAGGAGAACGTATTGTGTTTGGACTGACCTTCACTTTTTCCAAGCTTATTAGCACTGAGAGCAGGTTTTTGGTTGGACCATGTCTGCAAATAAACTGGAAGAACAGCTTAATCGCTACTGGCTTTAAATGCTTCTAAAATCATTTCCCTAAAAAAAAAAAAAAAAAAAGTAGTGTTATCTTGATATTGTTTACTTCAACAAAGCTATGAAAATGAATGGAAAACAAGGGATGAGCTAATACTAAAATGCTGCCATCTTCAGATGATTTCAAGTGCACATAATTTCAAGGCATTTTAATCTAAAATATGTTATATCTTATGAATTGAGGCATTTTAATAAAATAGTGGAATGCAGGTTAAGTAGAATTTTGGAATATAAGATATATAGTGTTTTCCCCCAAATTTTGTTGATGATTGAGAAGGATATCATATGCTTTTATTTTACTACATCTTTCATTTCTGTTCCCTAATCCTATATGTGCAGTGGCTGGTTCATTCAATACTATTCTTCATAGGAAGCATAATATTTTCCGTGGTGTCTTCTGGCTAGTTTTAATGCTTTTGCATTTTTTTTTCTATGGGCTGCAATTTCATTTTTATGTTCTTTTTACAAGGCTTTATAGTGATTGATTTTTTTTCTTTTTCTAGGGGCAAAATTCTTCTCTTTCATCAGCACTGCAGATCTGTTAACTGCAGTGGAGAACTCTATTGCATATTTTATGCTCCTTCCACATGCACCCTTGCCCTTGGGCTTTCAGTTGAAACTAAGGTAGGAGGGACTCTGGGCCACCTTCTGAGCTTAGTGGCAAGTGGCTGAATTCACCAGCTATTAATGATTTTCTTTGTACAGTACTGGGTCACAGATCACCCTTAAATACCCATCACTGCATAGTCTTGAGGAGAGAAAATGCTCTTGTCCTAGTTCTTGTCTTTCCAATCTCATCTGGTTCATGGGAAGTTTTTCTTTGTTGATATTTTTTCCATATATAATTTCTCTTCACTTTTATTGTAAAGCCTGTGTCTTGTGCACATGTGTCTTCTCCTTCTGCTTAGGCGCAATACAGTATGAGTAAAGAACCACTCAGCTGCAAGTGTGGATCTCGTCTTTCTGTACATCATCCCCCGCTGTTGATTGTGTTGGGTGCTGTTGTACGAAATATGGCCACTCTTGAGCGCATTGTTTATGTTTTTAAATCTCAAGAATGCTAAGTCCTTTTTCTTTTGGGCTATATTTTCAAAACTGTTGTAGCTGTGAGTTGATGGAGAACAATTGTCATGAAACTGAACATCAGATTTAAGAACAGCAACTTAGGCCTTGACTGCATGAGGGGATTCTTGTATAAATTCCCGTTCTTGCTGCCATTGCTTCTCAAGAACCCATCTAAGACAGAATCCAGATAAACTTTATATTTTATAAAAATTTTACCTTCAGATTTGACGAGAGTGCATAAGATGTCATAACCAAATGAAACAATGTGAAAGCAGCTTTCATAGGGATGATTTCAGGAAATATTGGAGGGCAAGGAACTGAAGAAAGAAAGTATTGTCTGGAGTGGCTCCCACTTGGTTGAACAACTCTGCCCGAGTTCAGTTAGCCTTGCAATCGAGGCTACAGAATATGCTAGTCTGTAACTCCCAGCTACGGATGCTCTCTTATTATTCCTGGCTGGAATGTCTACAGAATGTCTGCATATATATGTAGTACTAACAAGATAACATCATTATGTTTTTATAGTTTTTTATATATTAGATGCTTTTAGGTGACTAATGTTTTGTTGTACAGATAGGAAACTGCACATCTATAACTTGCTATTGTGCTGAGTAGATTAGATCTCAAACAGGTATTGTAAATGAATTAAGTTTTGATTATAACTGTATAAATGGACTCTATCAAGAAAAAAACTACAGAAATATTTCTCAGAAAGCGACAGAATTGTACATAGCTTATAAACACAGTCTTTTCAGTGTGCTGGAAATAACTAATCTAAATGTGACTCAAATATACTGATTTTCCATTAAACCAATAGAACATGAAACGTGCTGGAATGAACTGTCAATGTTACCCAAATTCAAAGTTTCCTATTAAGTCTGGCATTGAGAAACTTATTTCTTTGAATCTTTTGTGCGCCTCTGTATGTGTTGCTGCTCTGCCAGGGTCTAAACTGCAGAACTGGCAATATTAAAAGTGATGAGAAGCCAAATGGGATGTTAGGGTTAAGTTCTCTCACTGGACCTACAACAGGCTCCTGTTATTTGCCTTCAGCATTTGTTGAAAACCTTTGCTTAAAGTACTGTTGTTTTATATGTATTTTATTGTACTGGTTTGCTTCATTCCGTAGTGAAACATGATAAGCACAATGCTTCTTGGTTAAACATCACATAAAGACTGATTTCTATCTGTTTTTCTCACCTTCCTTGACCAGTGGTTATCAAGCTTTATGACTGCTCGGGAAAGCTGATACTTGGGCCATGGCACTGAAATATTTTGTCGGGAATGTATGTGTGTATGCAGGTATTTAATAGACATAAATAGCTTTTTTCGTATAGTGAAGTAAATACCTAAGGAAATCTGCTAGATAACAGTATTCTGTTTAAGCATTTAAGAGTGGGCTATATGTCCCATATTTTTATCTAACCAAACTACAAAAGAGGTGTAAGTCAAGATTACCACCTTGCTGCATTTTTTTTCCTGATGAATTCTGCCCAGTAGTCTGATATTTCAACATGTCTATTTAGGGTTCAGAATTTCTGCTATTTTTTTTTTTTTTTTCAGAATTATCATTGGTAGTGAGCCAATATTCTCTTTGCTTTCATGTATTCAAAGTCCAGTCTAAGAAACATGCAAAGTATTTTGAGTAGCTCTTGGAGAAAACCCTAAGCCAAAACAAATGAATGAGGTTTAGCAGAGCTGGTGCTTCTCAGGAGCGTTCGCTTGTCTCGTGTGCAATATAAGCATAACTATACAGGGAAATTCCTATTTTTTCCTAAACTACCATCAAAATAATTTGTGCTGCTGGCTTGCTGGCCTTCTCGTCTCTTGGAATCAAGCTGTGTTTAGGAATGAGCTGTGCACTCGTAGTTACAGCGGTAGCCAGAGGCAACATTTCCCAGCTACACTCTGCAATGGGAAGAACTAGGTGTGATCTGTGGGCTGGAAGAGTTGTCCCCATGAACATCTCGTAAGTAAAACAACTTTCCCCTTTCTTCCTGCCTGCGTCTCGTGGAAGCCGTGGTGAACTACTGGGGTGTGTATGTGATGTGAGGGTGTGTTCTCCTGCGTTCTCCTGCCGACCTGGCCAGGAAAGGTTTCAAACCTTGGGCTGAACCGGCATGGAGCCACTGAGCTGTTTGTTCCTAGTGTGTGTTGGACGCCTGGGCTGGGCCAAGCGGCCTCACTGTTTCCTAGAAGCCAGCCAGAAAGTTGCAGCTGGGATGTGGGACTGGAGGAAGGGAAGGAATAGCTAAATAAACCAGAGCGCTACGGTCCCCAAACGGATAGTATTTCTGTTCCCACAGTGTCCTTTTTTTTTTTTTTTTAAAGAGATGAAGACTCTTCAATTGCGTGATACATGGGGCTGGTGTATGTTTGTGTGTTCTACTGCCCTTTTGCATTTGGATTATAATGCTCAGGAAAAGTCTGTATCCCTTGGAGTGGCTATTTTTGTGCCTGTGCTTTATATTATTATTTACAGATGCTCAGCATTGATGTATCACGGCAGATTGCTGTGTAAAGCGCCCGCATCCCTGCGCTCTGCTGCCAAACAAAGAATGCAATAAGCTTATCTTACCCAAACTACAAACAGGTGCTTGCAAGGGAGCCCTTTCCCTCCTGCATGGGTTAATGTTTCTCTTGTTATGCTAATTGTTCCTATTCATCCCTTGGCAAGTCTTTCAAAGTAAGCAAGGATAATTGCACACAATTTAGAGCATTACAGCAAAACAAAGGAAATGTCCTTTAGGTTAAAAAGGTAAGGACATTAGTATCAATGCTTTTATTTAAGTAATAAAGTACAACAAGATGTGCAGTTATTTTGTAATAACAACAAGCTGAGAGAATATGGTGAGATATTAGGTGTTTGTGGTTTGCCTTCTTGCATTCTTACAGGTTCGGGTAATGATGCAACAGAGATGGAATTTCAGCCCTTTATTCCAATTGTTTTAAAGCAATTATAGCAGTGGTGGCATAGCCTCACTAACTTTATATATACTGAACATTCCACATAATAAATCACACACACATACACATGCGTGTGTGTGTCAGTATGTATACATGTATGAACACACACACATATGTGCATACGTATATCTGTGTGTGAAAAAACGGCCTGCGTGCATTCATTCCTGAGTTGTGTTAAAGGCTGGAAAATCCATGATGCACTAAGCAATGCTTTGGTTAACAAAGGCAAAATGCTGATACTTTTATTAGTGTAGTATCTTGATCCGAACTTATACATGTACAAGTACCTTAGGGATGAATGTAGGGGGAATGGGGCCAAACTCCTCTCCAGTGGTGGCCAGTGACAGGACAAGGGGTAATGGGTACAAACTGAAACACAGGCAGTTCCATCTCCTTGTGAGGAGGAACTTTGCTGTGAGGGTGGCAGAGCCCTGGCACAGGCTGCCCAGAGAGGCTGTGCAGGCTCCTTCTCTGGAGATCTTCCCAACCCGCCTGGCTGCCACCCTGTGCCCCGTGCTCTGGGTGTCCCTGCTGGAGCAGGGGGGTTGGACTGGATGATCTCTAGAGGTCCCTTCCAACCCCAACCATTCCGTGATTCTGTGATTCTAGAAGCATTTGCAGAATAGGGCTGCCATCCTACTTGCCAAGCACAGTGTCACTGTATGGTCACTGTTGCCACGGTCCTGCTACGTCGGTGTTGTGTTATTGACAGCATGCAAGAGTTGTATCTTTTGATGACAACCTAAACATATGCCCTTGGTTAAACACAGACCCTTGGGTTGCCAGCTTTATTTGGGCTGCCTGTGGGCTGAGCTGGCTGCCTGAGCAATTTGCCGGCCTCAGTCCTCCAGCAGCAGTGGGAGCACCAGGGAAGGCCCAGCAGAAGCGTGTTGGTTAGTGAATAAGTTGCTTGAATGGTGCAGTCATGAGTGTCAAGCTAGTGTATAGTATTTGAAATGTTAGATTATTGAGTGGCTGTCTAAGATAATTGGCTGAACTATACCATAAAGTATTTAATTCTTTTTAGTTTTTAATTTAATAAAAATACTAAAATTTGAATGGCCAAAATAAGTTTGCTCTTAAAAGAGAGCTTAAGTGCCAGGAAAGGAACCAGCCCCACAGCTACTGTTTTTGTTTGCAGCGTGTAATCCAGCAAGGATTGTTGGGTAGTTTGCCCTCTTTTTTAATGAATACGATAGAGTTTAATCATTTTTGATGTTTTAATTTATAGTCAGAATGAATTAGATAATATTTTCCCCTTCTTATGGAAAATGATGAGTTCTCTATCAATATCTTAGCTGATTGAGGTTGAATCTCCAAATGTTGGGCTCTCTGGAGGGAGCTGTATTCCAACAGATTTCTCTTTAGGCCAGGCTCGTTGTTGATATTATAGCTCCAAATAAGAAGCATGATCTTTTTGCTTGGTGATAGATGGCACAGGGATTGCTCAAATATTGTGCTCTAGAGAGAATGAAATCTGATACTCCCCGGTACCAACAATGCAGTTACAAGAAAAAGCTAAAGTAAGCGTGAGTAAAGTTTTTCTTTATTAACTAATTTTATTTTTTAATTGAATCCAACATTGCATTGCCATTTTTAAAATATGAAACATATAAAAAGTATTTGGGGCATTCTGATTTTAGAGGTTTTCTGGAAAAGGTCATTTTGCATTTAAACATCTTTTGTTTTAAACGCACTAACATCTAGAAGTAATTAACTGCGAAGTGTCTGTTTTCTTAAAAGAACAAACTATTGGTTTGCTTAACTATGCATTTTCCTGATTATAAACCCTCGAAAGGGAACTCACCAGAAATGCAAATGAATTTCTTAAATGCATGTGTTTAAAATGGATGCATAGGATTGACCTTTCCAGTTGTCGCTGTTAGTTTTGGTGAGAAATATTTGCAGTGACCTGATCATTCCAGTCTAGGTAACAAATGAGTCCAGATGATCTGAGCATGTCGTATCAGAAACTGTATCAACCAATTCCACCTTGCAAAACTCCCAGTGACATCTCCTGGGGCAGGACTTTGCTTGATGACTCCCAGAAGGGAAGGCTGATATTCTTTCACAAGCCCTGGCTGCATGCAGCACATCCCTCTTTCCTTTATCTTGTAACAGTATTGTTTTTTTCTTGCCTTTTAGATAGGGCTTGTGATTCAGGGATACCCAGTCACTTGTTTTAGAACTTAATATGAAGACTTTTTATATAGCAGTGGTTACTGAAGCATTTATCTTTTAAGAAATAACATACATACACAGAATTACAGTTCATGGATTTTGCAAACAGCTCTCAGAAATAAATAGGTCATTTGGGGCCTTTCCAATCTAAACAGTGTCTTTTTCTTGTCTTTGCCACTTATATGAGTGATTATGTTGTAACAGCATATATTTTTTGTTTTGAAGTTTGAGGAGATATATTTTTGTTCTTAAACATTGCATCAACATTTTTTTAAAAGAGAATTGATTGAATTTAACAAGAACTGTGAGATACTGGAAAATGCAGCATTCTCATAATCCAGGGTGTTATTTAAGGGCTGTGCAGGATACAAAAAAAAATCAGGGAACAAATTCTGCTACATGACAAAAGATGATCTTTTCTCTATCAAGCACAGCGACAGAACAACAGTCTCGGATAGATGTGATATCCTGTGAAGAGCAAAGACTTTTACTGGTGGGAATTCAAGATACAGTTTAGTGTAGAAAAGCTCTACTGCCAAAGTTAGCAAACATCCGCCCTTCCTATGCCAGAATATATAAAATGAAGTGGTAAAACAGGCAGCAAAAAGCTAACATTAAATGGATGGTGAAATGAGCAGAACTTTCCCCCAGTGCCTATTCATCTCCAATAATGAAAACATTCATAGAGTTTATTGGAGAAAAGGTAGATCTATTTCCATACAGATGAGATAAAAAGCAATTTTGATGTTCATAAATCCTTTGCTCTTATGTCTACAGAGTTTAGCCAAGGGACCAAGTCAATCTTTTTTAAAATACTAGTTTTTCTTTTAAACTAACTAAAAAATCAGGCTTTCTTTTGATCAAAATTCTCCGCAGTAGATTACTGCCAAGTGATAAATGAACTACCAGAGAAGATGAATGAATGGAGTGAACCCCTGTATATACTAGTCACTAACTGTGGGAAAGATCTTAATTCATCTGAAGGGAACGCTGTGTCTTGGAGCTCTGTCGAACTAAAGAGGCAGAGCATGGGTGATTACATTCAGCATCTGAAACACGAGTGCAATTGAATCAACTGTGCTGTGTTTAACTGTGGAAAAGATCGAAAGAGAAGGAGAGAGGTGCAAGGTAAGGACGCCTCATTGACACGTTTTGTGACGGAACGGGACCGCGGAGGATCGGGAGTTTTGCAGCAGCCTGGAGGCATCGTGTGTGTGTGTAGGAGACACCTTACAAATGTATCCCTTGTACTTCAAACTACAGGTGCTCTAGAGTGGAAAGGTCAAGAGGAGCTATCAGGCCATAGGAAGATGTAAGAGGAAATGAAGCAAAATTAGAACCCTGCTAATTAAAAAAAAAAAAAAAATCATTCTAGAGTTTGTACTGAGGTAAAACTCCTGTTGGGTTGAGTAGGAGTTTTGCTAATCTTTCACCAGGCTTTGATTATCAGGTGCAGAATTATCTTCCTTATGGAGCAATTGATACATGCCTGGCAGAAATGTGAGACCTGGAGGCAAAATTGTTAAGTCTGAACTCAGTTTTCATGCCGGAGGACTTGCTTTGGCCAAAACACTAGGTGATGCCTTGGCTCCTTGCTGCTGTCCACTCTTTCCATGTCACCAGGAGCCGGAGGAGAGGCTCAAGTCTCCTCATCCCGCCTGCTGGAAGAGCCCTTTCCCTCCAGTGGAAGTCGATGCTGTGGAGGACTGAGGTGTGCTTATGTACTACATTTTTATAATCATGTACCATATTTCTAGTGATAAATGGTGAACACTTAGCAGTTACTAGGTAGCCCAGTTATGCTACAACTAGTAGATAATATCTATGTCTCTTGAATTTCCTTTCTGCTATTAGAATATGTTCTTTCAAATAGCAAACTGCCTATCACTTACTAATCTGGCCATTGTGTAACTAATACAATAAATATGTCTCCTGTAAAGTGCACTGAAGTAATGAGCAATTTAATGAGTTAAGCAAAGAAAGATAGAAAGTGAAAATAAGAAACCATGGAAACCAGCTCACTAATCCTAGCAGAGTGCCAGCAGACTAATGAAGACAGACGGAGAGTGAAAATGAGAATAAAAAGGAGAAACAGCTCACGGAAGGCAGAGATACGAGATATCTGGGCCTTTAAAAGATTGCAGTGTTTGTGCTCTTTCCACTAAGCCAAGATTTCCTTTTTTTCATAATTGCCCAAGAATGATTTTCTGTAAAGGACAGCAAGTCAAAAATGCTGTTTGTGATCAGACCCTTTTATTGGCCTTTGATTTCCTGGTCTCTCGTGCTGTCATGCACAGATAACTGGGAATTCCTAGTAGGTAGTGCTACTCAGAGATGTTAATTAGCTGACCCCACTTTCCTTCTTGTCCTCCCCAAGATTCAGTAGCGCCAAGTCAGCATCAAACGCTGTGCCTGTGCATGCCCAGCTGTGATGGAAATTCTACTGCCATTCCTGGGTCTGGCAAAAATGGGGTTCAGGTCTGTCTAGTTCTTGTCCAAGGTCCGCTACAGTTCCAGAGGCACCACTGGACAAACTGGAGTCCAAATCTGACCTTCGGCCTGCTGCAAAAGTAGTGGAGAGATAAAGGAGCTCCCCCAGGTCCTTCATTTGGGTTGTGTGGTTTCCTCTTTAGAGTGCCTGACCCACTCTCTGAAGGGACTTGGGTCAAAAAGTCAAGGTGGAGGAGTCTTGGATCTGAATGACACCCTTGAATCCGAACGGTACTACACATCCAGACCTGAGAAATAACTCCAGAGGAAGAGTGGAGGGGTCCTCAGTGAAGTTTACTCCCTGAAAATCCATCAGGCGTTTGGATTCATGCTTTTCCTTGGGTACTTCCATGGCACACTGGCAACCTGCACCATTCCCCCGTCTGGTGGCCCGGTCTCATCGGCAGTGACAGAGCATGGTCAGCCTGCTCCAGGTCAGTCCTTGAGTCACTCGGTGGTTTGTGTAGAAGTTACTCTGAGATCACTCTGATGGTTAAAATAGGATGGGTGCTTTGTGAAGTGAAGACACCTCTTTTCTTCATGCTCTTCAGAGGCAACTTGGGATGTGTTTTCCACCAGGTTATGGACAGGTCTATGAGGTGAGTGGGATAGGTTTTAATATCATCTCAATAAATGTAGCTTCTAAGACTGAGAACTGGGGAAAATTACAGATTTTGTATGCTTTCATGCTAGTGATACATGGAAGAGGTACTGTCTGCAATTTTTTGTGTTTGCTTCAACTTTTATCTATGCATATGCATATTTTACATTAGTCCCTCTTTCCCGAGGACTATGTGCAGTCATGTATTTTGAAAATCTTTAATGTGAGTTTCAACTATTTAAGAATCGGACCTAAAAATCCTTGATTCATCCTGCAGTGTGTGCTGATGGTGTATCAGAGACCACGTATATCCACTACAGAATTCCAGCTATTTTAGTCAATTTCAGAAGTGCAAAATAAAATTAAAAATAAAAGAAAAGAAAGTAAAAAGAAAAGAAAACACAGTAAAGAGAACTTGGTGAGCAGTATAAAACAATTGCCCTTTTGAATTCAGAAAAATGCGTCTTAATCTCCCGTTTGTCTACTCTACATAAAACCAGTGATATTTTCTGGACAAATTATCTATGTGAGAAATGCTTTCTTTCAAGAATATGGAAACAGTAGCATCACCATCACTTCTTATCCAAAATCACCATATTCAATAACTGACATGCTACTGTCTAATCCCACTATCTAATGCCGCGTTAGAGAAAAGAATACTTTTTCTCAGAAAGTATTTAAAGCTCCAAACTGAAATAAAGAGTAGCCCTCATCCTTTAATGTAATATGTGGCTTAAAATCTTCTTGTTTTGGTTATCAGTAAAATATACAGAAGAGAATCTTTGCAACTGATGATTTAAACCTGAAGTGAGGAGCAGAGCTGTGTAGCAGTGGTCTGCCCTGGGTTTGTTGGGACCAGCTCCTAACCCAACCCAATTGGGCCAGTGCGGGAATTTGACTTTCTTCATTGCTCTTCTCTTAGTGACTGTAACTGCATAACCCAGGGTTTCACAGCACAGCTTTTTGCCTTTAATAATACCTTGGAGCAAACAAGACACATGCCTTCAGGCACATCTTGAAAATGTGTCAGGTAAATGAAGCTGTTTATGAGAGATCTGTTATAGCCAGTTCAATAGTAGGTAATTTAAGACTATGCTTTCGACTAAGGGTGGGGACTCTCATGTAGCAGGTTAATGCATACATGACCTTTAGCACATCTTGACCTTCCTCAGCCTGAGATAATGTTCCATAGCAAATTTATTGTGTTGGGGAGATGATTTGTCAGACAGCAGAAGTAACTGGTAAGAACAAAAGGGGTAGGGATGGAGAGGAGTCTGCCAGTTGGGGATACTCTTTTATTTATTCTCTGGGTCCAGATTGTAATTCTTTATGTATAATAACTGAATTCCCCCCTATCCTATGATCGAGCACTAACAGATACTTCCTGCTTTACTTACATTTTGCCTTGTCTTGTAGTCTGTCAGGGTTGTCCCCTTCGACTACAAGGCAGTGAGAGCGCAGACCCTTGTCTGCTTTGGCACTGACCTACTGCTGTCCAGCACCAGCTATATTTACAATGCTGTGTAATCAGTAATAATTCATCCTTAAAACAAATTCTCCCTGGTCAGAAACTTGGCAAGCAATAAGCAGCTGAAGGGAATGAGAAATTCTGCTCCATCACAAATAAAAATATGTATATCCATTCTGGTCATAGACTCTTCAGGAAGCAGAATCAGAGTATTGGCCATTTTAAAACACTTTATTACCTTGTAGTTATTTACTCTTTGTTGAGATAGCTAGAAAAGCTTATTACAGTTAGCACCATGTATGGTTTTAGACATCCTTGGGGCTTTTATCAGAGTGTGAAATATGCCCCTGAAGGAATTCTCAGTGAATATTGACTAAACATGTTTAATCACTAAAATAGCATTTCCACTCATTGTATTTCCTTTTTGCTTTGTGAATCTTCATAGAGGCCTCACATTTTATTCAAATGCAATAGAAACTTTATGGAAAATGGCCTCTTAAGAAATGGATTCAGTTGTTCTAGGACTTGCGACTCTCCCCAAAAGCACAATCTGGGAGACCTGAGCATGCTGATGTGGCCTCGTGTGTTGAATGAGACTAAGAAACCAGTCTGCACTGGAATTTGGAATAGTCACAGGTAATCTGCAATACTAAGGTAGCAAAAAGAATTATTCGATAAGAAATGTGTAGAGCAAGCAGTACTGGAGTTCTGGGGAGCTGTGCCTTTTCCTCTCCTTTTCCTTCCTTTTCCTTTCGTGCCAAATGCAAAAGAAAGCACGTTAAAGAGCTTGAGAAGCCAGTGGAGTAACGATCATCAGTGCAACATCTGTTGGCTTGGGACATTGACTCAGGTCATTTTTACTCTACATTTTAACATAAAATCATTGACATTTTTTTCCATACAAAAGATTTTATTTGTTGAAAAGGACTTTAAAAATACACAGTTATAATATTTCGCCATCTATCAGCAGAATGATTTCTTGTGTGTGACCTCTCCCAGAATCTAGACCTTCACAGCCATATTTGCTGTTACTAACACTTCACTTACACACAGTTTTTTCCAACACACAAACACAAAAAAAGTGGACATGATGTGAAAGCATTGCCTATTTTTATTATCTTGCAAAGGAAAGCAGTGCTAATTCAAGGTCTAGGTTCACCTATTTATGAAATTAATCTTAGAATTATACATCTGCAAATATCCTCTCTTACTGCTTAATATTGCTACTAAATACAGTAATAAATTATTTCTATCTCTTTTCATTACAATAAACTATTTTAAAATGAAATCTAGAGATGCAATTAAATTAACAGACTCAAAGAGGAATATAAAGTTAGAGGGTGTTAACAGTGACAAAGATTATTTCTGTTTATGTGAGCCTTTTGAGTTACGGATTTTCTCTGTCAAGGCATCTAAGTTTTTTAGATTCCACATTGACATTAAAGGCAGAGCGCCAAGAATGCTTACCATGAACACATACGTACACTCCAAAGGTGAAAGAAAATCTCAGTCTTGGACAGGCTCAGAGAGGCCACCCTTACTTTTTAATGTATTCTTTTCTTCAAGTCCCATTTTGTGAAGTTCTCCCACTGATTCAATTCACTCTTTACTGAGTCCAGAGGGAAGCATCAGAAGTGGCTTTGAGAGCTGCCGTACAGGAACAATTCTTATTCCCTTGAACCGTGAACTCAGTTTCTTATACGGTTTCTTGTACTGTAGAACTTTTAGGAACAATGGACTAAAAGAGGGTCTAACGGGGACTGTATTGCTATATTTTGGGTTAGGTGTTCAGTTACAAAGGCATAAGAACCTTCCTGAGTAGCTCCCGTGACTGGGAGTCATGTCTTCCCTCAAAGGTGAGCAGATTTTTTTGTTATGGTTTTTAGTAGGGAAGAGTTCTTGTACTATAGATAAGGGCCAAATCATGTGGAATAAATGATGTTTTATGGTTTTTTATCCACTGATGCAAATCCATGCTTTTCAAGACATAAGAATTTGGCAAGGAGAGAGGTAGTACGGTGTCAAATTGATCTTATGTCTACTGCTTATGTCTCCTGTTTATTGGTGCCTTCCTACCAAACTCATCTTACAGTGATCAGTGTGGACTGGCTTTTTGGTCAAATGGTCTTAAAGAATGGGAAGAATTTTTATAAGCCCTGAGTTCCTTAAATAATTTTTTAGTGCCCTTTGAAATAGTTCAGTGTATTATAGCAGTGATCATATATGCAGTATCTGCTAAGTAAATCTGCCACAGTGGTTCAATACTGTTTTAATTGAATTGTCTATGTATCTAAATTGAAATAGTCAATTGCAGAGGTGTATTTGTCCAGGAAACCCTGCGTAGAAACCCAATTTATTCTACATCTACTAATGGAAAGAAATCTGCATGAGAGTTATGGGAGCCCCAAGAATTAGATGTGCACCTTTCCTTCAGCAGATTGCCCCTTTAAATTGGTCTCAGTGAAAGAATTGTGCATTTATAATTTAACTTGTCCTGAAGGAGAACTCTTCTCTGTGGGAGGATCCTCTTTAATTACAACTTCACAGTAATAAGATGAGAAATGAGCAAGCAAGAAAGTACTGCTGGAATGAGACATGATAAATCAGTTTGTCCAGGAAGCACGTTTATACCAGATCTATCACCACATTCAGCACAGCGCTATCTTTCTTATTTCAATAAGGAAATCTCATGAAGAAATTTTAATTGCATACTATTAGGTGAAAGTCAATGTCCCATAATGAGCAAGATGAAACCTGCATTTTTTCTTCTTTTATCTTCATGCTTTGAGTTCCCAAGGATTAACACAAAATGATTTGCCCTTAAATTGCACCCTTTTTTTTTTCCTTTTTTCTTTCCATTTGTCTGAAGGATGTAGATTTTAGGTAATTTAAAAGGCACCAAGCTTTTGCTGTATGCTTCATGCCTGCAAGTTGGGAACGAGAGGGGAAGAAAAAAATTCCAATTTTCAAAGTCTCCTATTGTTAAGGGTGACTGAATGGCAGCCTGCAATTATATGATTTCAATGTAATTCATTCAGTAGGGAAGAGGTTGGTTCATAGATGCCTGGTTTAAAAAGATTGGCATTGCTGTGTGATTAATTTCCAAACTTTGGAGGTATTTTCAACAGCATACAATGGAAGCATGTGACAGTGACATTTTCTGGATCTGTGCTAGGATTGCTTTGTAATTGAAGCGTTAGGCTTGTGGGGATCACACTGTCACCGAACTTTCATTTTTCGTAGTGTGTATATGTTTGTATATATAGGTATTTTTACATAGAAGTTTGTGTGTGTGTATATTTACATCCATGAGTTTAGGCATACAAACACATATATGTTACATGCCTGTGATGTGTGCAAGTATATACGGGAATTTTATTATGCTGGCACGTGCCCCTTCCGCCCAGATTTTCAAGAATTGCTTTTTTTTTCTTTTTCTTTTCCATAGCAAAGGTAATGATGAGGTTCGTTCTTGAAAGGTTTGTAATTTAATGCTTGATTTAGGATATTTAAGCAAAAAAAAAAAAAAAACACACACACTTGTTTTGCAAGTGAATTAAATCTGTGAGTTATTATCACAGACAAAAATAGCAATAATAGGCAACTGGGAAGTACCTTCTCTAGAATAGCTTTTTTTGGTCCATTGTTTGGTATGGTCAATGGATTCTCTAATTACTTATATTTAAAACTGTGCCAAATCTTCATTATCAGATCTCAAAGACCACATGAGACTTACTTGCTCAGAAAAGAGCTAAATGAATCAGAAATGAATGAAAACACAAAATTTCTACTTATCGTTTGCTAGATTTCTACCTCAAAGGACAAAGAAATGGAGACTCTTAAAATGTTAGCTTTAAAAGTATCATGTGTTATTTTTATCTCTCTTATCTTCCAGTTTTTGACCCGGATAGTTTTAAATTGTGAGTTGGTGACATAACTGCAACCAGAATCATTCTTAAAAACAAAAAAAACCCAATAGTTTAGCATTTTTATTGCATTTGTATGACTCCATGAGGTTTGCCTGAAGAAGGGTGTTACAGTGAGAGGACAGGATGGGGTTAAATCCCGACAGCTGGTAACACCCGTTGTAGTTGGTTCTTCCTGAAGATTTTCTGATAAAATGATTTTGGTTGGAAAAAGTGGACCAAGGATTATTTTCACTGGAAAACTCATACCGATTTCTGAAGAAAAGCTTCTTGAGATGAAGATTAATTTCTAGGCAAAACCAGAGTAAACCAGATTTTAGAAACCACTCTCTCAAGGTCCTATTTCTCCTGTTCTCCTAGTTATAATGAATCTAATCTAAAGTGTGGGAAATACAATGAATGTGATCTGTTCTGTCAGACCCTCTGCAGTGTTTGTGACTATGGAGATGTTGCATCAGAGATTTTTAGCTCTTCCCTTCACAAAGGGGATCCCCAGTTTAACCTGATAGATCAGGTAGAATAAATCTAGTATGTAACAACACATCAACATTACTGGAAGTATATAGTCTAAGAAAAATGCACTATGAAACCACCTGAAGTTCAGAGGAGATGTTATTACCATAAAGTAGAGAAATACCCCTTTCTAAATGTAGACAGCTTCTTCTCTAAGTCCAATTTGAACTTCAGGCCAGTATAAATTTCTGGAGGAGAGGGGTAAATGGAAAGCAAAGGGATAAAAAGGCAGAAAAGAAGCATTTCTAGTATTTCCCTTGTGAAAAAGTATGGACAGTGCTTGCAGGTTTTTGGTGGTTAAAATATATCAAGCATTAAGCTGATGGTCTGTATGGATGGCTTATAAGGGAAATACATTAAGACATGGAAAAATAAATTTCCAAGTCAGAAAATTATCCCCAAAGGCTGAGGAAAGCCACTGCAGTACCAAGGTTCAGCTTAAATACACAGGAGCTCCCCAAAGGGTGGTGACATCTCTATTCATCTGGGTGTCACTGCATTTTTAGAGTAGCTCTGTCCTCAGGATGGGGTCTTTAGGAGGCCAAAATATTGTAGGGCCACAGGTTGCATGTGGCATTTCAGCAAACCAAAGTCATCTTTTGAGTGAACCCAGAATCACTGCAGGAAAGGGTAGGGAATGCGAGGCAGCCAGGAGCCAGGGCTACGAAATGACAGAAGCTGTTAACAGTGCTGGGTCGCGTGTGCGGTGCCGGTGGCAGCCGGCAGCGGGGCACAGAGCGGCCGAGGGAAAGGAAAGGCAGGGCCGGGCAGGCCCACAGCGTTGCGTTTCCCTGCCTCGGCGGACGGTGGCTTTGCGAGATGGGCAGGCGCCGCGCGGGTGGAATTCTCTGCTCAGCGTGAGAGGATTGCCTATTTGTTCTGCCCGCCGCGCTGCCATTAACGGCAAGGGGCACTCGTGGCAAGAGTTCTGAATGGGAAACCAAGAGCGACTGTGATGCAGAGATGAACAATTTGCCCCATAATGTGAAGGTAGTTTTACGACTTGTTTATTCAAGTTACCCTAGGCTGAAATCAAAACTGCTCAAAAATTACCCCCTTGTACAGTCACCTGGTGCCACTGTGTTCTCAGACACCACAGTGTTATTTGCACAATTTCTGTGATGTTAAGGACACAGGGCTGCAAAGGGCTTCTTACACCATAAATCCAGCCTGTTGCTCCCTGAAATAACGATATTTTATAATCTTGTTCACCTGACATCATTCCCTTCTCCTAGCCACTTCATTTCTGTAAGGTCCAAGGAATTCTGGTGTTCAACAGCTACTGTTTCAAAATAATTACAGTTTTGAGAAAAATGTCCTCACAATAGGCTTATGATATAAAATAAGAGGTGGCCGGGTCTGTGATTTGTCTCCTAGTTTGTGACAGGGAAGAAAGGGACAAATAACGGGCTTTCCAAAATTATCGGTAAAAACAAACAACCCACTTCTGTTCTACAAACTCTGTGGAAAGAAGTGGCTAATTGCCAGCGCTGTCAGGTGCTGGTGCAGGACTTCATGCCAGATTTGGTGTGTGTTCAACTTTTAACAAACAGAAAGTGCAGATTTTGATTTCTTTTTTTTCCTAGAGACAAGTTCATAAAATAGTGTATGTACATGTTGAGACAGCATATAAATGTTGGTGTAAATGTTGGCGAGAGCATCATTTTTTTTACAGTGCCGTGGAGGAGAGAGAACTTCTGAAATGTATATTCTCTAAGAGGAGAAGAGACGAAGCAAGGTATTTTAGAAGAATGAGGTTGGATGGTGTGTCAAAGGAGTAACAAAATGGAGGGACAAACACTGATAATTCATCTTCAGTATCTGAGCTAAAAGGAGGAATTTTACCAAATCCTTATGCACAAAGCACATAGAGACTGTGCAAGGCCCTGCACTTAATGAGTAATGAGAAGGCAGCCACAGCTTCAAAAAACCCTTGTGTACTTACATTAGCAGCCAGTGGATGCCTTCATTGCCTTTGCCATCGTTGTGCCTGTCTGTGAATAACTGAAAACGTATTTGTGTCTCTATGCGGTTACGAATTTCAGGAGGAATTTCATTTAAACTGAATGAGGTTGATGGAAGTAGGTACTACGTGATGGCTGCTCAGTGGCCTTGGTGTCACAGGCTATGAAGGTACCTGGCCTCAGTCCAGTTCTGGCTCGGTGCCATGGGCTGAAAAGAGCTGTCTTTCCCGTGTCCCCACCTATTCCCGGAGTGTCACAAGGACACACAGCTCCCCGAAGCTCCGGCTGTCTCTCTTACTGTCTCTCTGGTTCATAGAACATCCTGATCCAGTCACAGGGCAATGAGACCATTTGTGCTGGCTTCAGCTGCATTTTCCAAGGTGTCGTCAAGCGGGGTGACTCTGCTGTGTTAAGAGAACCTGCTTAGAGGCTTTCCGGGGTGTCTGGTTTAGGTTAGCACAGTTGCTTGGAAGAAAACCTCCATCTGCAATGTACACTGGGGCTCTACTGACTTTAAAGGGTGCTGATTACTTGCTAAAGTCCGTAGTGTGGTGAAGGCTCTTTATGACCTGAAAGGCAAGACGTGACATTCGGCGGTAACTGCTCAGGTCACGATTAATTAGCTGTCCAGTTCTGCTCTCATCTTACCACACTACAGGCATCTGAATTTATCTACATCCCTTCTCCTTTTAATGTAGGGAGAGAAGTCCTCCTCTCCAGGAGGTGACTCAACCCATCCATCTCCCTCCATTCACTGCAGAAGGAGCCTTGGACGGAGGGACACTTGGATGCCTCAGACGGGACACATCTGAGTCGTGGTTTCTATTTGTCACTAGGCAGAGTTCAGTGGCAGCACCTCCATGCACTACCCAGGTGAGTAGGTGCAACCCCAACCTTTAACAGAACTAATGCTGTTTCACGGCTCTTTTTACACTAATTCCACATTAAATGTTAAAACTTTTACTGTAGGCAAGAACTACTGTTTCAGTTGTGTTTTTTATCCTTGTTAGACAACACATTTTCCTATTTCTAGGAAACATACCTCTTGCTGTAGATATCTTTTCACTTAATTTGTTCATCTAAAGCAGAGAAGTCCAGGTGAGCAGTTAACACGCCAGACCACATACTAATTCATGGAGAGACACCTAAATTAGGCCAGTTTCGGTACCTGACTTTCCTTTAGAACTCTGGATGTGCTTCGTTGGAGTTGACTACATTAAGCAGAATGAACTGATATTTTTTCCTAAAAGAATCTTTAAGGATCAAAACCATAAGGACTATGAAAGCCTTTAGAACTGCACTCTTTCCTTTCCCCTGAATCAGAAAATTTATTTTTTTCTGCAGCACTTGTATGGAAATACATTTAGCATCTTGGGAAGTAAAGGAGGGTGTTAGCAAATAATGATTCTTAATTCTGTTATCAAAGATACCCACTCCTGGCTGTAAGGGATAATATGTAGAACAGTTAAAACCACCTGGTTTTAGCAGAAGAAAAGGTCTTTAACTAAAACTGAAGAATCTGTTCAAGTCCCGATCCCAGTGCGATCTGCAAGTGTGACCCAACCTCTCCAAGGTGGAGAGGGCTTCCCACCCCTGCAGATTTCTCGAGCCATCCTGTCCACACACCTTGTCCCCCCACTTTCTCAGCCCACTGACCCACTGAATACAGTGATGAAAAGTTGCTGTTATTTGACCTTTCCATCTGATTAAAATGCTTGGCGCTGGGCTTAGTGGCGTTAGGATACCACCATGGCATTTTGAATGCAGGATGACTGTATAATATCAATTAAAATGACAGTGACAGGGCTTTTCTTGTACAAGTCTTTAATACAAGCTGTAAGACACAGAGGGGCTTGGTGGTTTCTTTGTGGCTCGTTTCTTTCCTAGCCTCTGTATTTTCAACTAAGGGGACACGGTCCCCTGCCAGTAGATGCAGGCTATTTAAATGCTCCATTGGAGAGGGATTAAAGTTTATGCAAGGTCACTGGGGATGTGATAATTATAATCACAGGTTTTTGGCTCCACAATGACAGCCATTTGTTATTTTCGCTCGAGTAATTCCTGCAGCTTGGAGCTGTTGACAAGCGTGCACTGATTTACTGGCCCCCCCAGGTCCCAAGGCAGTGTCCGCTCTGAAGTCTGACACCCCTGCCTGGCTCCTGCTGCTTTCAGTATCTTTTCTGCTGTGAGCTGCAATACTGACTGAAAATTGGAGAAAAATATTGTGTTAGTTTATAATGGGATCAGAGAGAGAGAGAGAGACACAGGGTTGCTGAGTTTGTTGCTACTCTGCAGCTTTCCTGCTCCCCTTCCAGTCCTGAGCATTTGTTTCTGTATTGCGGATGGGGGATTAATAAGCCATTGATATGATTTGCCCTGTAAGACCATTGGGGTATTTTTTTTTTTGTGGTGGAAGGGCCTTGAGAGCTTGGATCAAGAGGAAAAAAAAAAAATCTAGTCTTCCAAGAAATGTATCTCCTTTTTCCCTCTTCTGCCTCCTTGTCTCCCTTTCCCTTTCTTTTTGATTTATGTTGCCTTATTTTGTTTGTTTTTGCAATCAGAGGTAAGAGCATTTTAATACATATTAAAAGGTGATAAATTGAGACTAGCTGATGGGTTAGGGCTGATATGACATTTGTCTTTATGGGTGGGGAGATTGATAACTCATGAGCGGTGTAAGAAATCAAGCAAAATCACTTAATAGGGAATCTGTTTTTTTGGAAGAACATTTTTCTTTTATGCAGGCACATGGCTGCCATGATAGCCCTTTATATTTTGTTTATTCATCTTATCTGTGCTCTCCCCAGACACCTCCCCCTGACTTTTCCTCACTTCTTTCCCTCTTTAAAATACCCAGACCCTCCCACTTTGCATTTAACACATGACCTTTCTTGCCTCCTTGCCTAATCTCCACTACCCACTCCTTTCTTGTTTGCAATTAGAGCTTCCCTTTGCTCTCCTCGAACACTTTGCGACATCTTCTACACCTGCTCCACTTCCTCTGCTTTCACTTGTGAGCACAAACCACTAAAGTCCAGGTCACTTCCTGACATCTTCAGAAGACATGAGGATTCCTACATACACTTTGTCCTCCTCAGAGATTCTTTGCAAAGAATGGCTTCATCAGCCTTGCTCTGATTTCCTCAGAGCTATCTTCTGTCTTTCTTTACACAAGCTGTTTTGAAGAGTGCTGGGATGAAGGATCTTGGGGTTCCTGTACAAGGCTCTGACTCAAGCCCTCCCCGGGATGGGGGTACTGGTAATGTCTCTTTCTACCACGGATTCCCTGCATTGTTCCTTAGGGAACGGGGTAAATGGGAGAGACTTTCTGGCTCTCCCCAAATAACCAGTGTTCTGTCTCCTGCTCTCACCGTTTACTCCTTGCACCGATGTCTAGACTCTTTTCTGCTTGGTTTCCAGTAAGTGCTCTTTCGACAGAGTGGTGAACGACTTCCCCAATCCTTCTGCAAGGAAATAATTCCTCTTTTCCATTCCTTGTACCCCAGAAAGCTTTTGACATCACTAATTGACGCTATCCTCCCCTTGTCTCTGTGTCTCCTATCCAAGATTGCGTCCTTTTACATTTCTAATTGTTATTTAAGACAGCTTTCTCACCTTTCAGAGCAATGTTCTTTGTCATTTACCCACAGACTTTTCTTCCATTGCCCCTTGTTTCTAGTATGGCTGTGGACTCTGTGTACCCAGGAGAGTTCTTCATATTCGTTATTCCTTGCCCTTTGTCTGTCTACCAGTCCTGGCTCCTTCCTTTCAATGTTAGATGTATAATTTTCGAAATGTAGACAGTATAGGCATGGAATTGCTTCTTCTGGGTGCATTACCCTGGATATTTTTTAATTTAGGCCATGAATTTGCTATCAAGAGGCAAAACATTTGGCTTATGCTTGAGGTTTAATTTAATGTTTTTCTACCATCTTTAATTTCATCTCCAGAGCAAAGGCAACATTTCCACTTATTTAAATCTTGCTTCAGCAGAGTTCCTTATTTGTATTCTGAACTATTTTAATCTTCTGTGTTTTATCTCTGCCTGCAAACCTGGCCCCATTTCTCTGTGAGCTAATTGAAAGAACTTTGAAAAGTTATATAGATAAAGTTCAGGAGAAAGGAAGCTTTACTGTCTCTCTTTTTTCAGCAAAATTGAGCAATTTGCTTGGTTTCATTAGGAATATCTTTTGCTGGTCATTAGCAGAGCCCACCTGTATAAACTGTCAGATCTAAGGCTGAGCGGTCTTCTGCAAGTACTTCTTTGTTATCAGACAAAACCTTTTTTTTTTTTTTTTTTTTTCTTTCCGCAAAAGAAATATTTAGCACATAAGCAAAACTGTCTTCTCCAATATGCTGTATTGCAATGCCTGGAGGTTGCCACTGAGGGGCAAGGGCCCACTACTGTTGTGCGAAGTGGTAATATGAAAAAATTCTGATACTAAAATGAGTCTCTATGATTCTAGCGCCAAAGGCACATGAGTCCAGATTTCCAGCATCACAGCTGAAGAGCTGTTATCCAGAGGAGAGTGATCTGTTTTTTCAGTTTTACCTCATACTCCCCAGTCAATTCTTGTGGAATAAGACACTTAATGCAATGACAGAAACTTAAATTATACTTTTGAAAAAAATTTCTAACCTTAAGGACAAGCAGTGATGAAACAGCCGAGTTATTGAATCCTTTTCTCTGTAGGCTTTTACTATGGGACATTGAGAAATGGTGGAGCACTTACTCCAAGATTACAACAGGTAGAAGGATCAGGATATTTCCTGTAGACTTCACTTTGTTGCATTCCTGAAATCATGACTTAAACTTAGAACTGCTACTCAACACCTTTCCCACTGCCTAACCTTCTGAGCCTGTAGAGTTCCACATTTTGGATTTTGTTTTTTGCCCATTTTAAGCTTCAAGCAGGTTCTTTGCCTTTCTCCACCTTCTCTTTGGCAAAAGGATGTCTGGTCATATTCTACTGCATTCCTCTGTGCACTTGTGTTAGCAAAGTGAGTCTGCTGCAAGCTCCTTGGTCCCATATGTTACCGTGTAGAAGAGGAGTGCTATATAAATGTAAATTCAAATTCATTCCCTTCGCTCATTCAACAAGCTATCAACACAACCTTGTCATTTCAATTTTTCACACTTTTGAGGGAGTCCTCTGTCTCAGCGAGGTCCCATTTCCTCAGGCTGGGGCCAAAGGTTGACCAGGTGGTATGAGAATACACAGTCTATTTTTATTTATATATATATATATATATAAACTTTTTTTTTAAAATATTTTAAGTACTCAGACTTAATGAGAAGAAACAGGAAGCCAGTCACAGCCAGAGCTAACCTTTTTCTCTGCTTTGTCAGTCAGACTACAGTCAAACAGCTGCCGTCACCACTGCTGTCCGTATACTAGACTGCATCCTGGTAGCAAAATTTTCAAACTTATGGAAATGGCATAGTTCAATTTAAAAAAAAACTAAGAAAACCCCCAAAACAAAAAACCCCAAACCAAAATTTTTTTCCATGAGAAATATTAAAATTCCAGTATTATCAGTGGGGGAAAATATATTACAGAAAAACTGTTGTTCAAACCCTCCATTAAATTACTGTTGGAAGAAGCAATACTTCTGCTTTTGCTGTTCAGCTTAGGACTTTTTCACTCACAGAGTGTTTGAATACAGCTTTTTTGCAGGTAAAAATGCACTTGTTTGTATTTACATCCCCTCTTGCTTAGAAGAGAGGTACCAGTTTGCATGTGCCAATATAAATGAGTTATGAGTTTCCAAAGAGCTAATGCTGACACATCGAAGGTGAAGTGTTGTTTTTTTTTTTATTATTTTTTATTTTTATTAAAGTCCTTTAATAGCCACCCTTAGTATTCAGGCTATTGCACATTTCTACTTAGTCAACTACATGCAAAAAGCTCTTACTGCTGCTGGGGCTTAAACTGTCATTGTCATTGTTTTGACTGTTCCCTGATGGTGCTTTCAAGTTTCTGTTTGCCATACCTGGCCTGCTTACACCTTGCCTCCTGACATGTGCCCAAACAGCTGGACTTTCTAGCCACCCTGCTGATGTGGTCTTGGTTTCATTTCATGTTTGTCTATTCGGTTTATCCATTTGTCCTTGCAAAGGACAATCCTGCCTCATACCGTAATAGATATGTAGGTTATTCAACTTGGTCCTTGTGAAAGCTGCACTGTTTTATTCAAGATGCATACATTATTGCCTGAGGAGTCTATGGGGGCAGTGCAAATCATTGACTTTAGAGTTAGAAACAGCTGACTTACATCTGCTTTAATGCAATCTCTGCTTTTGCTTTCCATAGTTTTTCTCTGCCATCTCTTAGAGACACTTCTCCAACTTCTGACTTCTGATCCTTACAGCGTTGAAAATTATCTTCTTATTTATCTTAAGCTCTCATGTAATCTCCCTTACTGTCTCTTCCTCTGCCTCCTGTATTAATTTTTTTCTTTACAGTCTCTTAACTTCCTTCTGCAATCTTTCTAGTCCTCCTCTCTACCTAATGTTTTATAGCTTGCATATGCCTCTTTCTTAACCTTAATTACTTTTTGCACTTCCTACTCCTAGTGTATTTATTGCTTGATAGCACACATAAGCCTTGGCATATATTCATTTATCTTTGAATGCTTCTCATTTGCCTTTGGTTCATTGTAGTGTTTCTGTGTATCAGGCAGAAATCTATGGGTTCAAGATTCACCCCAATATTAGGACTCTTCCTAAGAGGTTCTCGCTGCAGTTGGCTACAGTGCTTTTGGCTATAATAATGATACCTTCAAATGGTACCTTCCTTAGACATTTCCTCTGCTCAGTCCTGCTGGTTGCCTAGGCAGAAAAAAAGTTAAAGACCTTGGTGTATTTTGTACTGCCTTTCTGGATTTGCAAGAGCAATTTTACTTTATTTGTAAGTAGTGGATAAGATGGAGGACCTGAAATGGCCCTATCTTAGGATTTTTTGTGATTTGTACATGTCTCCGAGCTGCCATTCTACTTTTTTTTTCCCCCTTATGCCACCAGGTAGTAGAATATTGCTAAGTTCAATATGCAAGTAATGATGTTGGCTTAAAATATTGTTTTTTTAAAAAAAATACTACTTTTTGACTTTCTTTCTCAAGAACTTGTTACCTGTCTTTGTACAATTCATTGTCACATTTGTAAGTTATTGTCTATCTACAGCTGGAAAAGATGTTATTGGAGAAAGGGTGCATTAAAGAAAATTGCACCATAAAATGGCCATCCATATCCTGGTCAGATCCATGTCTGACAAAATGGTAAGTGATGTTCATGGCAGGTGGACGTTAGCTAAGATTTGCTACGCGTTTTTGAGTATGTCTGCTCCAAATTCTACATGGCCTTCTAGGGAAGAAGAAACGTGGATTTAAAGTACCAAAATTATTACACAGAGAAAGTAAATTGCTTCTCCTTGTTATGCTGCTGCTGTTCTCTATCCCTGAAGAAAGCCATAGGAAATCTGATGAATATATTTTTAATTATGTTTTCTTATAGCAAATTACACCAAAACTCCCTCTGATGATGTTACTCATCAATTTAGTGGAAGATAACTCAGGGAAACAAAAATAAGAACTGACTTGGAAATCTACAGCTGATTTATAAATTGTCTGCTAAAGGCAATTTGCTCTCTTTGTCTGCTGCACTTACCCGATTGCTGTGGAAACTAATTGCTCTTTTCCGAGCATTCCTTAAAGAAAAGGAAAATAAAGCAAAAATTAAACAAAAATGTATACAAACGTAAAAGAGTGAATTGCAATCTGAGCTTACTGCTTAATTATCAGCTTTTTAGCGGAGAACCATGTCTAGGATGCAGATGTAATTGCAAATGACAACAGGAACGCTGGCTATGACAAGCACAAGGTGGAACATTTTAGAGCACATCCAGGGCTCTGCCAGTGTCAAGGTCCTTTTCAGGTCAGATCCCTAGCAGCTGATCTAGTTCGGAGCGGAGGGTGATTCAAAGGTTAAGCCTTATACCAAAGGGCTCTTCTGGTCAGGCACATAATTGGAATAACAAAGTCAATATATGTTGCTGGTTGTGGGACACAATCTTCATTTGATCTCTCACACGGCAGATTAATTAAGTGTTATCAATTAATGGCCTGGTAGAAGTGAACACCCTGATAGTGGGTTTTGCAAGCAGCACCAAGTATACGCGAGCCCTGGGGGAGGGCGCGGGCCGGGGACTCACCTCTGCACGGCACAATTGCTTTCCGAGGGACGGAGAGCAAAAATAACAGGAAGGTAGGTTGCAAACAGTAAAGCTGTGTAAAGGTTTTCCATAGGCTCTGTTGTTGCAGAGCTTTGAGTGCATCTGCCTTTGAGACCATTTAATTGCACTCTCATCATCAAATCCCTTTGTAAGAAATATTTCTGTTACTGCGTAAGGAAATGCAGCAGGCAGCATCCAAGGTGAGGCAGCCCGATGCCTCGGAGCAGGGCAGGGACCTGGAGGAATGGAGCTGTGGCCCTTTTTAACCCCGCTGTGACTGCTCAGGTGTGTAGTGCTCATCGGGGTGATGCGGGGCCACACAACCAGCGGTGACTGCAAGAGATAATTAAGGGGTTTGTTGGGCCTGCAGTGTTTCGGATGGCCACAGCAGAGGTGTTAGCCCAGGGGAAAGAACAGTTCAGATACCTTTTGTGTGGTTTTTTTTTTTTTTTTTTTCCCTACTTAATAAATGTTGTACTCCTAAGCATTTAGGGCTTTGCAAAAATGTAGTAAAGCATCAAACGTGCCTGGGAACATTTAATGTTAATGGCAGTGATACAAACCTTGGCTTGGCCGCTGCCCAGCCTTGGAGGCACCCAAGCTCAAGCCTGCTGCCTTCTTCCCGAGAGGTTTCCCAGTCATCTCTACTTCTCTTCTACGCATGCCCCAGATCCCCCTAGATGTCACAAAAATCAGAAGGTTTTTGAGCGCCTGAAGTGACGAATGTCTTTCTTCAGCCCATGGAGCAACAAACGGTGGCTGAAAGCCAAGAGGTCCTTGCTGCGCTTCCTTATCAGGAGTTGGTTTAATTTTGCGAGTGCACCATGAACTGCTAGCTTGAGAGCTTTCTCAGGGAACGCAAGCAGGCTTTCGGATTACCTTCAAAACAAACCACTGAGAGGCGATATTTAGAGAGAGCCTGTCTAAAAGGTGTTAGTTAACTGCTGGCGGTTGCTCTTAATATGTATTTTCCTGATAGTAGCAATACATTTCCGCAGTTTGATTTCCTTCAGTCCATGCAACAAAAAATAATCAAGTTTGCCTCTATGTACCGGCACTGATACAGATGTCTGAGTGGCTGCATAGATAGAGGTAGCTTATAATGAAGCTCTCCTCTTGTGCAGTAAGACGCAGATACCATTTTGTTTCAAGGTGTCACTTTTGGCACACTGACATTCCAGAACCTGTTCAGAGCAAATTGTTTTGGGGAGAAAATAGACTCCAGTTTGGACCAGTGGAAGCCAGCTTGTCTGCTGTATTTATTTCTTGGCTGTCAGGGGAAGGGACGTTTCCCCAGCTGGGAATGACTGAGCAGTAGAGGGGCTGCAAGGCCACGGCATGTAGCCTGCAGGACTCTGTCCTCAGAGTGACTTCAGCGAAGCGTTGGATGCTATGAGGCTGCAATGCAAGAAATAGCTCGCGCAGTGGTCCCGGCTTCCCTCCAGCAGGCTGGGGACCGCGGGGTTTGCTGCTGCCGGCTCTGCAGGGCAATCTGAGGGTCGGGCAGCCTTCCTTCGTCTCTCTGGTGGCTGCCTGTCATGGTAAGGAATAAAACTGGGGACAGGCCTAGCAGGCAAGGCCCGCTCCCCAGGCAGGTATTTCATTCACCAGTGCTGCATGGGAGGATGAAGCCTGCTGAGGTACACTGCGGTGAACGTCCGTTTTTTTCATGCTTTTTAGTAATTACTAAAATTCTAAATTATTAAAATAAACTAATTCATTTGCTGGTTTTGGTCAATGAGGGAATATAATTGGAGTCCAAAAAGAGTCTTCGTTGTCAAATGCTAAAATGAATGTAGAATGTAATTGTTCTTAATGTCTGTTGTTGGTACTCTATTTATCTGTTCTCTTCCCGCCTCTGAATTTTGCCTGTTTGAATGTTGTTAGATTGTTGCATTGTCTTCTGCACATCTTCATGGATTTGACTTTTTCTACCCCAGATCCTGATTTTGCAGATTCTCCAGGATTTCATCATCCTGCAATACTGGGGAACCCAGTCTGTGTTTTAGATCCTGGGTGCTGAGCACATCTGAAGGATCTGGTTATAGTTGGTGCTAGGTAGATGAGGAGGAGTCTTTATTGCAGGGTACAAAGAGAACCAAAGAAAAGCTTGACCTCACATATAACTAAATTTGGGGCCAAATTCTCTCTCAGGTTTGACTCTGAGGGATGTTTCTTTTTCTTTCTTTTCTAATTACGTCCTACTTCTGTTCTTAAGATTCTATAAAGTTTGTAAATCAACTGCTCCGTGGACAGGCCTGGAAATGCTGAGGACGAGTATGGCTATTCATAGTCCTGTAAAGATCAAGAAGATACCTGGCGATCGTCAAGCCAGCACAGTTGGCCTTTGCTATCAAAGAAAGGCTGAGGGTTTAGCCTTCAAGCCAAGGTAAGGGTCTCCTGAGAGCCCGAGGCAGCACCCCACCGCACGGGTGCTGTTCTAACTGACTGATGGCTAAGCAGCGACGCGAGCAGATCCATCACAGCTTCTTGGTGTCAAAACCATTCACTTCTTGCTAAATTGCTTAGCTTTTCAAACTCTCTATAGCCATTTTGGTCTTTGAGCAATGTGCGTGCTTAGCCATAATTTTCATGGTATTGCTTGATGGGACGCTTTGTAATAAAATCACTTCTAAAAATGCATTTGCAGGTTGCAACCATATTTTTTACACAGAATAATCTTCTGCAGTTTTGTCTCCATGATTAAGCGTCTGAGTTTTTTTCATATATTTTGTTTTATGCGGCTTAACATAAGCAAAAGAAGCAGTTCCCAGAAACCTCACTTTTTAAAAAATATTTTGACATGTGATTTACTGAAGTTATCTGATGAATTTCGGAACAAATATATGTCTTCTTGCCTTCATATAATACTGTGTGTAATAGCTGTGGCTGTCTGTGTTCTTCCATGTCGATAAGATGAAGAATATAGAATTTGTGCAGTCTCCATTTGTTATTTGAGATGAAAAGGGTAATACCTTTTCACCAGCATTTGCTTCTTGCCCTGGACTGCTTAAGAGTTTGCCCCTTTTCCCTGCTATTTGCTTGTTTTGTTGCCCGTATCCATGAGACAGAATCCATTAGCACCCAGATAATGCTGTCAGTTTTGCAAACCTGTTTCCTATGGACATATCTGAATTGCTAGCGAATGGCTGGAGCATCAGAGCAAACTTCCCTGTGATACTGCTTCAGTTCTCCAAGTTGGGATGGAAATTGCCTAGGGAGGGGATGGGCTAAGTGTCCTCAGGGTGCACTGCCAGCATTGGTGAGCAGAGCAAGTGTTTGCAGATGGATGAGGTGAGGATGAGGTCAGACCCTTGGACACCTGGTTAGCAACTGAGGACTCCCAAGACACTGTATTTTGTTGCCATTCAGCCCCTGGAAATGGCTTTGCAGTTGCTTAGAGCTTATTCAGCAAGAGCAATGTTCAGCAGTGCCAAAATCCTACTATGGGATATCTTGCAGGTCTTAAGATTATGATACCATGGTGATTTTTGCCAAAAACTTCCACATGGCAGAACAGGAAACGTTTTGCAGAGGTCCTCCCAACAACTTCACTTGAGTGTCTGAGCTCCAGCCGCAAAAATGTTCCCCTGTCACATTTTCAGTGCAGTTTGTAGACTTCTGTGAGCACACGGCCGTGCCAGAGTGGGAAGCACGAAGCCTGGGCAGACCTAATCAAGCCTACAGAAACCATTACGCAGGCAAGCTAATTTGAGCAATCATTTGTTAATGAGAATGAAATTATTATGCTAGTAAGAAGTAAAATTTCTCTGCTATCCCTAAAGCTATATTAGAAGTGCAGAACTGCCAATGTTTCTCTATTGGGGAAGAACTCTGTACATAGGCAGTCCTGAAGATACTTTCCAAGGCAATTTGCTTAAACTATTGCAAATGCCTTCATGCACATTCTTACATAAATGTAAACCTTGCATATATTGCTTCAGCTTAAATTGATTTCTTACTGAATTAAGCCAAATTGGAATAAGTCGAGTTGAAATTGATTTAAGATTGTCCACGTGGATTTGCAGTGGTGTGACTAAATTGATTTAAGAACCTTCCTTAAGTTAAAAGAATGCAACTTTTATTATAGTAGGTTCTAAGTGTTTTGAGATGTAGGGTTAAAATTCAGTTTTCCATTGTATATGCAAAGAATCCCACATGGCTACTCATGTGAATAGAAGGGAGATCGTTTTCCCACCAAATGTGAAGTTCTACAGAAATATAAAATATTGTTACGATTGTTCTTGTGACACCTTCACACATATTGTAGTCCTGCTGGTAGAAAACTATGGTATTACATAAGTAATTCAGAGAAAAAAAAAAAAAAAAAAAGAGAGAGAGAGAGAAATTAATCTCAGTGCTTTGAACGCTTCATCTTTTAATTTTTGATCAAATGAGAATGATCAAATATAATGGTGCAGATGCATATGTAGTCAGGCTGAGATGAACAACCTCTTTATGTATTCTAAATACACTCAGGTCACTTAAGTTTCTTTTACTTTGTTGTACTGTAAGGGGAGATGTACCCAGTTTAATTGTGTCCCATTGATTTTTTTTCGCTTTTGTGAAATAAGCCTTGTTTGGCATAATGAAACTTTTGTTTTCTTCAGGTTTTCCATATTGTCTCATTTAAAAAATTCACCATTTACTCCTCTGCTCTAGACAAAAATCTTTCCTTAAAAATGAGGAAAGCACAATGCCCTCTATTTCTGAAATCATTAAAATTGACTTTTAGACAATCAATGTGTTAAATGATGTAATTATCCAATGGTCCTTTCCCCATTTAAACCAGTTTGAAAGTTAAAGGTTTGTTTTAGATCAATTCCAACCACTTTGTGTGCAAATTACACAACTGCCTTTTCCTTAACTTATCTCACAAATCCAATTCAGTAGAAGCATGTCCGTTTTAAATGATTCTCTGATAATGAGTAATTCTGAGTTTGAATACTAAGTTACCTAAAGATCGGGAAAATCCCCTAACTTCTAAATGTGACACACTTAACCCCGATCCAGGTGAAGCAGAAGTTAGTGGCAGCAATCCCATTGATTTTATGGAATGCAAGTTCTTTTTTGTAGGCGCAGGGACGCACAGCCCTATTGGGATGGTCTCAGTCTCCAGAGCAGACTGGGTAGTGCAGACCTGGTGTCCGCAGATAACTCCCACCTCAGATGAGATAAATGTCATCTTCAGAGTCCATACCCTCCCTGGCAGCAGCTCATTGGTCTTGTCAGAAAGTCACCTGAGACATGATGCAGCTGCCCCTTGGCACTTGGTGCTGCTTTGGGCATCTTTGGGAGAGCCACATACCTCAGTGTTTCCTCGTCAGATGGATTGCACCAGCTTCACTCAGTTGGGAATGAGACTGAAGGGTGGTCTGATGGATGGAGCTAATGTATCTTTTCTCTCCTGTTCCCCTCTTTTCCATCACTGAGTAAGATCTTTGTGCAAAACCTCCCCTGACTTTAGGGGGCCCAGTTCTAACCTAGGCTGCTACTGTGCAAGTGCTAAGACAGTGGCATTTTGAAAGCTTAGTTACCTTAAAGGAAAATAATGTCGTGTTTCCATATATTCTGCTCCTCTTGCAATAACTGGCCATGCTGGACTTTTGTGTGCACATATGCAGAGTCTTCAGGGCAGTGCAGTGCCTGGTCTGAAGGCAGAATTTGTCCCCAACTTAATACCTAAGACAACCTGGGGATCTGTGTGCCTTGGATTGCTCTTAGATGCTGGGAAGCTGTTAGTGGATTGTGTGATGAGACAGTAAGGACTAGATCTAAATGAAGACAAAATGCATTTGAGTATGTTAAAAACATATGGTGATAATTGTAAATGTTCTTACTTATTTAGAATTAATTATTGAAACATAAAATGTCAATTATCTGGTATACTGATAGAGGAGAACATCATTCATGTTGTGTTAGCTGCACAGTCAAGCATATATGAGAAGTAAAAAAATGTGGAAACTAAGATTTTTTGTAGCATCACTGGCACATAGCATCACTATCAAAGGCTAAAGCTTGCAAAATTCCCACTTGGTTTCATTGAGCTGGATACAACATTGGATCCCTACCTATTAGGGTTGTTTTATAGAGCTGTGTTTAGACCGTTTGTTGTGTATTCAAATGTACTTCCTCTGTGTAAGTTACCAAAAATGAAGTACGATGAGAATCTCAACTTTTGTGCGTTTTTTTCTTTTCATGTGTACCCTTACCTGCATAATCTTAACATTGCAATAATATCCTGCCCCACTCTAATAGATATATTAATTATTATTTCCCCCCCCATAATAGACTACTCGCTTTATGGTTTGGGGACACAAAAGTAAATTTTAAAATCAATTATACAATTACATATGTAGCAATAACAGAGCACAGAGCTAATCGTCTTTGGGTCAGGACTGTAACCTTCTCATAATGCAGGTTTCATTAGGGTAAGGTCTATTATTGCAAAGAATTACAGAAATAATGGGAGTGGGTGTATTCAGCAAGAAATAACAAATGAGGGTCTTTCCTAGATAAGCGAAGCTGTTTGCTGGCTGCAGTGTGATAGCAGGCCCCTATAGTGTATGTAAATTGATAGGGTCAGCTTCCCTGGGTGTATGCAATGCACAGTGTACAAGAATTAATTTCTGTATCGTTCTGGAGAATGGCAGGAGGAGGGCTTCCAACTATCACTCATCATGGGATACAACCAAGCCAAGTGTAAGAAAAAGACTAAAAGGAGGATGTGAAATGGGTTAAACACTCTTAGTATAATGCACTTCAGTCATGATGCTTTTAATGTTTTCTGTGCGTCTGTAGGGCTCATGACCGAAGCTGCAGTTGTCTTTGTATATTGTCTTAGGTATGGCCTTCAGCATATATTTTTTTAATATCATATGTAATAATATTTGCAAAGCAGCCACACATATATTCAGTGTTCGTGTAAAATTATGAACTTGATTTTACAACATCTGATAAGGTGAGCTTTGCACTGTCTTTTTCTCACCATGGGAAGCTGGTCTTTATGCAAGTTACAGGATGTGTTTTCAAGTGTCTACAGGCCAAATCCTCAAATATTTTAGTCCTAAGCATGGTTGGTCACAATGCTCACATATCTTTGAGGTTCTAGAAACATAAAGTTAATTTGGTGTTAATGATCTTGCATACCATGTGCGTACCTATGGCATTTGCTTAGTGTAATGATGGTAAAAGAGTTATGATGGTTCCATGTGGGACCACAGTGAGCCAGACCAAAACCCATCTAGTGAATGTCCCATCCCTGGTGGTGACCAGTACCAAGTGTCTACTGAGGAGAATAAAAATAGGGCAACGACATGGTGCTGTTACTTTAGGAAATACTATTAGCATCCAGTGGTCCAAGGCTTATGGACTTGTCATGCCAGCAGTCGTGTCTTTGGGCTTAATAGACTTAGTGTTTTTCCCCCTATCAAATTATCTGATATTCTCTGAAGCATGATATAAAGGAATGGCATAATAAGGTTTGGCTCCTGTGGAAAGAGGAAAAATGTACTTATGTTGTAAGAGGCCATGTCCTCAGACATACACACAGAAGGCCAACACATGTTATGTGCACAGTCATCCTTCTAGTTCTTCTAAACCCAACTGTCTATTTTTGCCACTTTCTTTCAAAATAGTTTTAAAAGAAATCCTAAGAATTGTTTAACAATACATTGAAAAATAATAATTTCCCTTTATAGGATTGTGATGAGCCTTCCAATCATTTTGAAAGTGGAAATATCTGAGTCTGTGATGTTGGGCCAGGTATGGTGCTGCCAGCAGAGCTAACAAGCTGCCTGATTACAGCACTTAGGCTGTTATCCTGCTGTGCTTTTGCTAGTACAAGGGCCCAAAGGGCGAACTTGCCCAGAGTGGTTTATTACTATGTTTTTACCACCAGGGACTTGAGAGTAATGGGCTCGGGTCCAGGTCTCTGCCATCCTGCTCCCCTCCTCACCATACTGTTACCTGCTCAACACCTGTGGCTCTCCTGCTCCCTGGTTCAACCCTTTAACTTCATTTTAGCCTCTCTACCGCCTCAGGGATGTGATTCAGTTGCTTGCGCACAGACATGTACTACCATTTCAGATGCCCTGTGATATCCTCCCTAATGCTGTTTCTTCAAAGGGGTATGGATCTCCCTTAGATCCTATACTGTGTATGCCATGAATAGATTTTGGACATATTTAGGATTCGTAGTAGCACCAAACACCTATGCGCAGACAGCTGAATCATCTGTGTCGCTGTTACTCCCTTTCATTTGACCTAGGTCATCCCTTCCTCCTCACTTGCTGGATGACAGACCAGATGTGGCACCAGATGTGGCACTATGGTAAACAGTGTCAGCTGAGGGCAGTATTTCCTCAGCAAATCCAGCTCTGCTCAGTTTTGCAGAGCCAGAGTAAAGACAAAGCAGACACACATGCTCAGGCACCCAAACTGGGGGACGCCACGGGGAGCCAACAGTGTTGATGGAGTCAGGAGCTAATATGGCAATACCTGCTGGGGCCAGGTGGGCTCTCTTCCTCTGTGACCTTCTTCTGGACACAGTTGGGTTAGATGGTAGGATTATTAGCAGAGGGCAAGGTGCGACTCCGATGGCCCTGATTTCAGTGCAGATGGATTCTCTGCAGGATGCAGCTGCCAAGCTAAGGAGCACGTATGAATTTAGCTTCCTGGGGTGATTTATATTTGGCTGCCTCGGGCTGCTTTTCATAGTGATGGCAAAAGGCAAATCCTCTCTACCACCATGCTCCATCTGCTAAATGTCAAGTCTCTTATGTGATATGTGGTGCATTACAGCACCTTGGTGAACTAGCTGAAGGGATGCTTTTAATCTGGCAAAACAAGGTATTCCCCCGCTCTTAGAAGCAGATGGACTTTTAAAGCTTAAATGTAAATAAACAAATGCATGCAAAAACATCAGTTTAAGAACTTAGGAATGTGAGGTTCAGCAAAACCCACCACCTTTCTATAAAGGAGCTTCATGCAACGTCTATGTATGACGCTTTCTATATTCATACCCATATCATTGCCATAATAATATATATAATTTAGCTTTTTCTCACCAAAGTAAGCATGCATTATATACAGCTGTGTAGGTTTTGGGGACAGATAAAAAAGATAGCTCTGCCATGACAAATTTCTTATTTAAACCCAAATTTAGGAAGACATTTAAATACGTACTTAATTTTGAGTACATTTTACTTCTCCTTGACTTCAGTGAAATTATTCACATTCTTAAATTTAGAAGTGTCCTTAGGTATCTTGTTGAATGTGGGCCTAAATTAATCATTTTTCAATGAGCAGTCCTGAATTTCCATGTGAAGCTATAGCTAAAAGCAGATTTTTTTACTTGGTCATAGTGATAAATTAAATGAAATTTAATGATGTGGGTCTAGTGGTTCAGAGCAGTAGTGTCAGAATTTTTAATAGGGCAAAATTTAAGATACACCTGATTTTTGCAGGTATTTTAAACTGATAAGAATCTGAAAATGAGTTGCTAAGAAGACCTTAGCTATAAATGCAGTGCAACTAGCTAAATACACTGATTTAGAAAGCTTGATATAACTTAATCCTAGCATCTTTTTATAACATCCTAAAATACCTGGCAACACAGAGTCAAGGTTTTCTTTTCTTAAACCCTATTAGGAAGAAAGTTAATTTTACTTGAGCGTCGGAGGCCTTACCTCCCCTGCTGCATTACCAGACCTCTGACAGGCCTATTCAGCCAGGCCCCGCTGATGTGTTGTAGAGATTTGAAAGTAAAGAATTGCAAGAAGTGCAATTTAATCCCAAAGTCATTACCTAAATGCTGAGATAGGATGGGGATTACCACCAATGTAAATGAGATATGAGACAGCCAATGGATTAGGGGACCCTTTCTTTAGGATGACTTCAGCAAATAGGCTAAGATAAGGAAATCTTTGTAATTACATGGAGCTACACTGGTCAATTCCGACTTTTAAATACTAAGGAGCTGGAGAAAAGAAAAAAAAACCTACATATGTTATTCTGTGCAATATTAAGTAATTCCTTTCTAATTCTACACAATCAATAGAAGAACATCATGCCAAATGAAAAGATGAGGGCTGCCTACAAGTCCTTTTGTGACTGGTATCATTCCATCATTTTTGGTAATATCATTTCCAAATTAAATTTTATGGTCCATTACATACTAGCTCAAACACTTTTCTAATGGAATCTTAAATGGAACTGACTTGCTTTGCGTGGGGTTTGTCTCTCAGTTAAGATGTTATTTAGTTCTAATTATCAGATAATGAACTCAGGAAATTTAATTTTTAATATTTATATGTCAAAAGTCCATTGTACTTTGGTTAAAGGCTTTAAATTAAAAATTAACATGGACAGAATACTAATTGAATATTTTCCCTATCTGTAAGAGTGAGAAATGAGTTACATACTTTCCAGATTAGCTTGTTATACAGCAACTGTTTACTTAAAAACTTAATTTAGTCTTCAGAAATAAATCACAAATAAGGAGATGCAGGAAAATGAACCTGAGAAGCTTTAGGTTTTCAAGCATAAACTGCATAATATCTTTCTATGCATTGTCTCAGATTCATATCTGCACAGTATCACAGTATTTAGATAGGTAAATGCCAGTCCATGTATATATGGAGTTTCCAGATCATGTCCTTTTTTTGTTGTTGATGTTGTTCTTTCTGTTTATATTTTCTATTTTTTCACTTTCACTCCTCATTTCCTTCTTAACAAAAAATAAAATAAACCCAACTTTTTTATTATCCTTTCACATTTGAAAGAAAGTTGTCTTGGGAAAATTACTGCAGAAATCTGAAAATAAAATTAACAGTACTTATTTGACATTAAAAGGTGTCTGTCCCAACTGTATGTCCTTAATTTGTGTCTCTGATCTTTCTTTAGGTATCTAGTGGTTACTGCTCTGTGCTGGAACTGGGGAAGACTGACTTCGATTTTTTCCTCTACTACAATTTCCTTGTGTGAGCTGGGTAAGTCCTATAAAGTCTGAGACTGAGAAAGGACTGCTTATGGACCTTGCTATTGTTATGGACTCTGCAGACTGAGCTAAAGCCTCTACAAACTGTAAATAAGGTGTGTGGAGTGTGACCTCCATCCGATTAGATCCATGCAAGAAAGCATGCAGCCTAGGTTAGGTGGCAGAAAACAGAGATTGAAGGCAAGTGTTAATCTTGACCCTCATCAGTGCTTAGGTCCTTTTTTTTCCCTTTGCTAAAGAATTAACCTTGGACTAACCTTCTCTTAAACGCTCAGTTTCTTCTCCAAAGGGAAGTAGGAGGATCACACTTAAAAATTCTTTTAAGCTGAACTGGAGGAGGTACCAATTCCCACCCATTTTGTATAGTGGCTTAGTGATTAAAGCATGCACTCTGGGGTAGGAGATCTGATCTCGAGAGTAAGCTCCAGTGGGGAGGATGACATTTGTGGCTTTTTGTGTACTTCCAGAAACTGTTACACTCTGCATGAAAGAATGAATAATTCACTGGGCTAGAAAATGAGTGCAATGTGTAGGCAGGTTCTGTGCTAGTCAGTGAACCTCTAGCACAGAAGCCAATTCTGGGTCCATTCCTTCTTCAAAAACATTTTGGGTGTTTATCAAATGCCTGTGTAGTTCTCACAACACAGATTACAAAACTGAGCCTCTGTGTTCACTTGTGTCTTAGTCATGTACTGTCTAATCATTTTTTGTTGTGTAGAGCTTAATGTGCACTGAGTTCTGAGGGGCATGATTTTCTATAATGCCCCAAAAATTAATGGATCATTTGAAGCATATGACATATGCTTCATAGGAGGAGAGGCTGAGAAAGCTGGATTTGTTCAGGCAGGAGAAGACAGGACTACTTGTGGTTACTTAATTTTGCTTATACAAAAGACAGAGCCAGACTCTTCTCAGAGGTGTACAGAGAAAGGATAAGAGGCAACAGTTAGGCAGAAGGAAGTTTACAGTGATGGTGGTCAAAAACTAGAACACGTTTCTCAGACTGGATGCAGACATTCCATCTTTGGAGATTCTCAGACTTCCGTGGACGAGGCCCATGAACAACCTGTTCTAACATCATAGGCAGCCCTGCTTTAAGCTGGGAGTAGGGCCAGGTGACCTTGAAAGGTTCCTTCCAAGCAAAATTATTCTGTGATTCAATTATTTGAGTCCTAAAACTTTTAATCTGTGGGATTTATACAAGCACAAGTTCCTAATTTCAACTCACTTTCAAGAAACCTGGCTGTTTTACCTAGGTGTATATATCTAATATAGCTCTGATATTGTTGCTGTAACATAAGTGCAGATGATGTTCACTTTCCCTTAACAGGACTGCCACTTGTGTTAGCCATAATTAAATTTCAATTTAACCTTTCTTTAGCTCTGACTTACCAAACAAGGCTTATGAACTACAACCAAAGAAACAAACTGAAGACAAATGATTCTTTTCCTCATCATCTGAAGTTATTAATAGAAGGAGACTGATCTGTCAAATTTTGATCTCAGATTCATCAGGGGGAGCTTAAAATTACTCCAGTTTCTTTACTGGAGTTAGTTGTGACTTATAGCCCTAGAGTTAGGTTTGCAGATCTCTCCATAGTCTTTGGAAGTTGATTGTTCTGGAGAAAGAGATAATGATAATTATGGAAAAAAACACTTTTCAGCTGTGTCTAGACTCTACTTGCTAATGTGGTCTTTGAGCATGCTGAACTTCATGCCATTTTTTGGATCGGAGACATTCATCCATCTTGTCTCCTTTAGAAACCTCTATTCAGCTTAGTTTCTGGATGTCTTTTCATTGCTTTTGGTGATACCAGTTTTCTGGTAACTTCCTCAAGATTTCTGAAGGGAGGGAATCCTGTCATCTTTTCTGTCTGACGTTTTCACTGCAAAGGCAAATGGTGTAACTGAAGGCTTGACACAGAATCCCAGAATGGTTGAGGTTGGAAGGGACCTCTAGAGACCATCTGGTCCAACCCCCTGCTCCAGCAGGGACACCCAGAGCACGGGGCACAGGGTGGCAGCCAGGCGGGTTGGGAAGATCCCCAGAGAAGGAGCCTGCACAGCCTCTCTGGGCAGCCTGTGCCAGGGCTCTGGCACCCTCACAGCAAAGAAGTTCTTCCTCACACGGAGATGGAACTGCCTGGGTTTCAATCTGTCCCCCTTTATCCCTTGTCCTGTCACTGGTCACTACTGAGAAGAGTTTGGCCCCATCCCCCCTACATTCTCCCCTCAGGTATTTGTACATGTTGATCAGATCTCTTGGGTTCTCTTCTCCAGGCTAAACAGGCCCAGCTCACTTAGTCTTTTCTCATAAAAGGAGGAAAGTCCTTTTCCTCTCACCTACCCTGCAAGTAAGTACTGCCAGCTCTGGCATATAAAATGTTATAAGCAATAGCCTTGACCTAGAGGCCACGGTTTTGATCGGACCAGCAGCCACATTGTAGGATGGCCAGTGTTGTTATTGACCCATTTTCTGCTTCAGGCCCCACAATGTGAATGATTCCCTCTTCTGTTAGTAAAAAAGGGGGTGCTTGACAGGAGGGCAGCCAGCATGAAGAACAGAAATGCTTGGTTTTGCCTTAAGCTCCACACATACAAAACTGCTGTGCCTTTACAGATATTAGGTGTTAGGTTCTTAGGTATGCAACACTAGTCAGTTGATGAGAAAGGACAGTAAATCCTTTAATAGATTAGTTGTTGTATCTTTATGAAAAACGATGTGCAGGCTTATATCAGGTACAGTGCAATAATCTGGGATCTTCCTAGGGTTCAGGTAGCATGATGTCTACTCAGGAGTTGTCAATGGAACGCTGACCACTGTGGGGCAGGTAGCAGTGAGGGTGTGATGGATGTGTCTCTCCCATGAGCATAATATGTAGTTGCACTGTTTTACTGGAAGGTTGTTCATTGGAGACTGTGTTTACCCAAACTGCAACAGCAGCAGGGAGCAAATCACAGGAGGAAAACTCTGTGATGTCCAAGTGGAACAACATGGCTTGTGATGTCTGCTCTCGCCTTCTGTGCAGCTTGGCCATGTCACAGGCAACACGCTTTCCATCCTACCGCCCGGTAATAACGCTGCTGGAGCTCCGTGCCGTCCTGCGCTCCTGAACTGACTTGCCCAGAGTTCGAAAGAGACTTGCGAAAAGGACGGAAGGATTCATGCCTTGTAAATCAGTTGTAGGCATTATTATCAGCAGGTGAAAAGTCCATAATGATGGGAGGAGTCAAGGGGAAATAATCATAGGATACATTAATTATGTTTAGTTAGCCTGTGTTCACTGCTCAGAAGCACATCACCCTGAATCAATTAATACCAGGAGAATGGAGAAGCAGGAAGAAGGCACATCCTATTATCTTCATTCTTGAAGGCTGCGCTCTGATTCCCTCTCATTCTTCTACTAAACAAACTTCTTACATCTAATTTCTTTCCAGAGTAAATACATTTCTTGAGACGTGTTACCTGTGGGCAGATAGTTCATTGTTTTTTAAATTGAGAAAAGGCAAGAGTGTATGTGTGTCTGTTTCTGATGTAGCTGGTATAATAGAGCTTTCACATTCATTTTTGCTTTTTAATTGAATAGTAAATTAATTTGATTAATAAAAATCCAGGGTAGCTCCTGAATGTGAATTAAAGTCAGGCAGCACACATAAATATAACTTCTTTTAAACCAGTTGTTTTGCCAAGTTGCTTCTATTTTTTTTTTTTCTTTTGTTTCCTTAAGGCTGTAATGGTAGGACTAGACTGAAAGCATTCTGGTCTTAAATGTTTGTTTTCCTCCTCAATGGCTGATTAAATTATTGCCAGCAAAGATATCTTGCAATCATTTTGTGCTATTCGTTAGTCTCTCTTAAAATTATATTCCTGTCCTTGTGAGCAGATCTAGCATCACATGACTGAAATGACTAATTTTTAGGCAATACCTGGCAAGTATCAGATAGTGCAGTCAAGCAGTTTAGCCATGCCTGACTGACTAATTTGTTCCATCTTTAGAGAGATTAGTTCCTTTCGATTCACTGCTGTTTTCCTAATCTTTTAATACATGTATTATTTTGACTCTACCTTAAAACCCTCAAATTATCCCTGTGGCACTGTTGCACACACCTGAACTGTAATACTTTTGACTTTTTTATGAAAGGCATTTTCATATTCTAAAAATGCTACTTATCTCAGTACCATTAGGAGCCAGTTGTGCTGTTTTGTGGAGAATTTTTCCTTCTTATCAGCTTGGTCTGCAGGGAGAGGCAACAGGTGACTACAGCAATGAGGCAGGGTACCCAAAGTAACGAGAAAATGAGGATTAATTGGAACACTAAGCTAAGGCCCATGTAGAACAAATGCTTCACTCTTTGTCTATGAAAACACCTGAGAAACCTTGTTCCCTTATTTGCTGTTTTAATATAAAGCATTATTGATCCTTTCCACATCGATCTTTTGATCCAGTATCTTAAAACTTCCCTTGTCCAATCTGTGGCATACACTGGAAACATGCATTTGTATGAGAGCCCTTCTGCACGGAGCAATATGCTCCAGTCACTTCAAGGCCAGGATATACAGATGATTTAAAAACCAACAAATTATCTTTCCACTTCTAACTGATTTAAAACCAATTGCTTAGCATTGCTTCAGAGGAGGGTGGGTCTTTCACTGTCACAAGGTCACTTTGCAAGTTTTAATTGCTGGGTGCTGTTCTGTCCTTTCATGGCTTTCTAAGTGATAAATGGCTCATCGGTTCAAAAGCAAGTCTATATAAACAAGCTTATCTCTGCCCATAGTCTTTAATGAAAAATGAGTTGTGAGTATCATTGTTAATCATGGTAATTGTTAATGTTAAGAGGGCTGGTATTATGAGTTTTCTTATTAGGCTTTCAATTCGTTATATAAAATGAGCCATCTATAGCATTCTAATTTTAATTATCTAGTGGCTGCATTTCAGACCACCCTTTCTTCATTGCTGTTAAAGAAACCTTTAATGCACTAACCAGTGTCTTTTGATGTAACTTTTGATCTAACTGAGATGTTCCATTTGATACGCAGTAGTAACTTTAAAGATCAACTCACTGCACTTAGGATGTCCTTCTTCCTGGGGATTGCTCTCTACTGGCTTTAATGTAACTTGCCTAACAAACCTCAGCTATTTCACTCGTGTTTGTTCAGTTCCACATACAATCACCACATTTTATGTCAAAAAAAAAAAAAAAAAAAAAAAAAAAGAAGGTATGTCCTGCATTGCAAAGAAATGAGGTATTTCACTCATTATGTGATGGGAAGTCCTGAATATCATGAGCAGGATTTGAAAATGTAGCCCCAAGTACTAAAGCCAGTACAAACACAAGATATCCATTTTTATCTGTTTTAGTGTGGGTAGAGATTGTGTTGAGCACACATAGTAATAAAGCTGAAGAAGAAAGTAAATCACAAACCTAACTTTCAAGGTACAAGATGTAGAGGTATTTAATGTCTGTTTGCATCAGAAAGCACACAGCAAGATAATATCTTATTGTTGAATGAGTATTTCCAGCTGTGGCTTAAGCTTCTTTTCAGAAATATTTACTCTGATATTTCAAAAGATGTCTTGAACTTCCACGAGGTGAACCTCATTTTGTTCCATCCTCAATTTAGGTGAAGGAATCTTAAAATATTTACAATTTCAGTGGAAATCATATAAAATAAATGATCCTGCCAGGTCTCGCCCAGAACTAGGTCATGTTCTCTTGGTAGAGCAATCCCCAGAGAAGTAAGATTACCTTTGAAATTTTCTAGAGCAGCATTTAGTATCACATATAGTTGCTTTGGCTTGCATAGCAACCAAGGAGTTAATGCTTGCAACTGGACAATATTCTTGGCAGTAGACATAAGAAGATGCATATGGATTTTGTTCCGTTCCAGGTTATTTGGATTGAAGGTTTGCGTGACTTGAAAGATCCATGCCTTTTCTAAGGCTTGTACCTGAATAAGTTCTCATCTATAGAGTGGTATTCAAGTTCAAAGATGATCAGATCTTGTTTTTGATGTGGGTAGGGTCAGCTGTTACCAGACATAGCCTGCCAAGGTACATAAAGATGAAAAAGACATAGTAAGGAATGGCAGCTCTTCAGAACTGGTCAAGCCTACAGTCTGTGATGAAGTGAATGAAAGACAAAAAGACAGAAGAAGTGTAGAAGAATTGAAATCCACACTAAAACTTCATACAACTCCCTAGACAACCAACAGAAGTGTTTTAAAAAACGACAGACCATACTATCCAGAAAGAAACTCCTCAAAATTCTCCACACTTTATACATGTCTGCTTCAGCTTTGTAAGGTAACATACATATGAATATGTCTTCTCTCCTTCACTCGAGATACAAGTATTCATTGCAACAGCATTGTGCCCATGTAAAATGAGTCAAGAGGCAGAGGCGTTTTGAATACGTCTGCGTGGATCAGTGGTGCAGGATAAAGTGACTGGCATCTCCCCTTTGTTGGTTTTATATTTTCATTATATGTTTTTAATAATAAATTTCAGGTGGTGGAAAAAGGCTGATTTGTTTCACAAAATGACAAAAGATGACATTTACAGATGTACAAAAGAATGATTTATTTTATCTCTAAAATAAACAAAGGTTTTCTGTGAGGCCCGTGTTTCTGCTGGAAAGATGGTGGAAATGTTGAATACGGTACAGAAAAAGGAAAGGGTTATAGCATTTTTTCAGAGGGAACCATTAATTTTTTAAGCAAGTCATACCCCCTGCACCAAACCCCACTGCTAATCATGTCAGGAATTGGAGAGACATGGGGAGCTTGACATGACAAAATAGGTAATGGCAGTGGGGACAGTGAGATGTTTATAGATGTGCCCAATGGGCCTTCCTGTTACAAACTGTTCAGGAGGAACTCCCAGAAATAAATTTACTTAAATAGCTTTTCTGATAGTACTAAACTTTCTAGTACAGATGAGCTATTAACTATCTCTGTCCCTTGAACAGTTTGAATTCTCACTGATTCTGTCCTCAGAGAGTTGTTTAGATCTTGAGGTTTGCAAAATATTCACAAAACTGAACAATGTTTTTTTTCCCCTGTTGTTTTCTTGTAGAATTTTATTTCTTGGCTATATTCTGCCATGAAATGCACCTATCCTTTGTTCATACCTCTGATATAACTTGTTTATGTTATAACCTATTCAGAGAATAATAAGTCCCAAAAGTTGACTGAGAACCTTTGGTGTTGTATTATTTATTATCATTTTGACATAGTTATAATAATCTTCATTAATAATCCAGGAATAATATAGGAATTTTAAGATGTTCTGCAATTTGCATCCTTCCATTGCTATGTGTGTTCTGTGTTTTACTGGCTACAGGGAAATCCTATTAATTCATATTCAGGAGTATATGACTTGGTACTTGAGGGTAGCAAATGAAGCAAGCAACTGTAGCTCACCACAAAGGACCCAGTTCTTCTAACACACCTGTTCGACACAGACATTCAAATAAATCAAAAGAAGACATTAGAATTACTCGAAAATGATTCCAATGAAACCAAATCAACATCAACTACCAACTACTCATGCTATTTTTAGCGTTGTTGGTAGGTGTTCAATACATCTGTTTAATACTGCAAGCATGACCTCCAGTGAGAAGTTCATTAGGTGCTTACTGAAATCAGGCCTGACCTTAGGCAGAATGGAGACGGGCTTCATATTATACAGGTCCTGTCAGTCCCAGAGTGCTTGTCAAGGTTAAAGATTGATAGTTAAAGATTGATAGTGTAGTGACTGCACAAGCATTTATATGAGAGGGGAGAAGTCACAAATAGGCCCTGGGCATTAGATTCTCTGCTAAAAAGAGAGGGAATATTGGCCAGAATACAAGTGTGATTATCCTTCTCTTTTTGAGAACAGCTATGGAAAACCATGTTCTAGCTTACATGGGCACTCCAGCAAGGTATTTAAAATTCTTAATGGACTTACACATCTCCAGATCTGGCCTATGCTACTCTGCAGGTGCAGGTGTAGTTTGAAGAGTATCTAATTAAACTGGTGTAGCTATTGCAAATATTGCAGCTGGAACATATACAAAACAATATATGAAACATATGAATTACCTCATGATATGTTCGCTACATCCCAGAAAGAATCATCAGCCCACTCCTTTGCCAAATTTCTACTGCTCAGTTCTTTTTGTAAACAGCCAACTATGCAAGCATGGATTTTATTGCAAATTTTTTAGCATGCAATAAAATTAGGAGATAAAGCAAATTTTCTTCATAGTGTAGATGACTTTATCTCTTTCGAGTCACTTCTTGTAAGAGACCAACAGAGGATCCGATTCTGGTAAGCTTATTTTATTTTAGGCCAAGAGTGCCTGTTGAAAAGTTTTTAGGAAGGGAAGTGAAATCCACAGATAATCAGATGTCATCTCTTCATCAAAGGGGTCCCTCTTTGCACAGCTTGTTTTATGTCACTGCTCACCTTCAAGAAGATCAGCTGTGGCACAAGGCTTTAAAGAAGTATTAGACAGATTCTGCATGTGCTATTCAGGCAAATCTACTCTAGTACCAACCTTTTCTCAAAAGATACTAAGAGGTAGCCAAAGAATTTTGATTCCTCACTTGGTAGTAATGGTGGATTTCAGCTCTATCTCATTCTCCCTAGGCATTTTACAGAACTGTCATTTTCTGTGTTTTTTTTTTTTTTTTTTTTTTTTTTGAGTGGCAGAAAGGTGGAAAATGAGACTAGCCATTTGACAGGATCTCTCTCTCTCCTGGTTTGAAGGAGGTTTTTCTCACGGCTGTAGCGACAGCCTATTTTCACCATGCAGCGATCTCCAGAGGTCATGACTGTAGGACATATATTTTGGGCAATAATGTTTTTCAGTGGGGCAGGTGGACATGTAAAATGTTTCTGGCTGTTCAACAGAACAAAGAGTCCTAGGGGCCCTCAGAGTTCCTTAAATTAAATTCTTCCCCAGTGTTATGAGAATTAGAAATTTTCATGTAGTGTTCAGCTAATGAATGACCAGCAACTCTATCTCATCTCTGGCTTTTATTACTGCTCTGCATATAGCAAACACCTTTCATCTTGAATGAAACAGGCGGGAAAGGCAAACCTCTTTGAATTTGTCTGTCCTCAATAAAACTGACCATAACTATACACAGTGCTTCTGTTTTTTTGGCACGCCGCCATGTAGGCCGTACAACAAGGACAGTAGACATGGCTGCTTCAGGCCAAACAACTTGCAGTTGAACAAGAGAGTGCCTTGGAAAAGGCACTCGAGCAACAGCATCTGCAGGGTGACCTGGGATTTCAGCAAGGGAGCAAAAGGTCCACAGGGCAGGTAACCTGCTTACAACCTGTCCCAGAAGTCTGGCTCGGGAGCTGGTGTGCATATGTGAGTTTATAGCTCCTCCAAATCCTTTGTTCTCTCTTTTGCTTTTTTTTCCTTGAGGAAGAAAGTATTGACTTGAGAGTCTAACTCCCATAAACCACATACTCACACACATCTCACTCTTCCTGAATAACGATAAACTTCTCATATCAAATCAGGAGGAAGCTGACTAGGACCAGATTCCTCCTGGCTCTTTATCCTTTGCTGAAACCGCTCAGCCTGACCTTTGGTGTAGCGCTCTGATAGAAAACAAAGTCAACGCCGCATGACCCAGGAGTCTGGTCCCAACCAAGCTTTGCAGTTCCCGGCTCTAAGTTATAGAATGTGCAGGATAGGTAATAGAATGGAAATGAAGTAATATTTCAATATTTTCATGCTGCCTGCATTACAATTATGATGTTAATTAATTATCTGCCTGGCAGTTAACACCATGCAGAGGCATGGTTGCGGTCGACTTCCTGCTGTTCTGCTAGCAGTGAGTAATTAACCTCTCCTCTTCCCTGGGATTCTCTACAAGATGATCAGCGTGTTGATGATATAATTATTATTAATTCAGTTTCTGTGTTTCGTTGACATTGTTAATTACTTGTCGGTAATCAGCTAATGTTTAATCTTCCTTGCTGGATAGCTTCTTAAAAGGCTGCTTGAAATGGTTCAGAGAGGCTTCCCAGCACATTCTCACTCCTCATTGCATCGTGTTGGACGGATCACTATTCAGAATAAATTATTATCTAAATTCTACAAAAATTCTAGCGAAGTTGGGGGATTTGGGGATCAAATTAAATTGCTGTTTTCACTGTTGTAAGTGGGAATATGTAAAGATGTTGTCAATAAATCAGTGAAACTAGTGGAAGCCATTTTAGTGCCAACTTTAAAAATTGATCTCACTTAAAGAAATGTCAATATCATTTAAAGCGCAAAATTTAATTTAGTGCTTTTTTTTTTTTTTTTTTTTTTTTTTTGGTTAGAGGATTAGTGATTCTTCTGCAAATACGGTTCTGGCCATTTTTATTCTCAGTAAGAGTCTTCTTCCTAGAGTCTTGTTCATCTGTGGAAGGATGTGGGCATTATATGCTATGTGAAACTTTCCTTAGCAAGAACAGCCTTACTACAGATTTTAAAAGTAATGACATATTTGCCTAAAGCTTTGCTTAAATGCATGTGTCAGGACCTAGTCTTAAAATCCTATGGAAACAATTCGATTTCCCTCTGGAATAAATGGAATGGAAGCTTTACAAAAAACTTCTTAAATAAAAGAGTCATGATATTGCTTTAGCAATCTAGTAATATCCACCAAAGATTCTAGTTCATGTTGCTTTTTAGGTTGACATTTGTCAGAATACCAAAAAAGACATCAGATTATTTGGGTGAAGCAATCTATTGTATTCAGTGTGTTCTTTGTTAGAGACTGGAGCAATTTCTGCTTTCTAGGCAAAATATGTAGCTTAAAACCAGAATGATGTTGGAACACAAGCAGAAGATCTGATCTGGTAGAATTATGCTCTAATTTATTGATAGGGTGGAAAGGCTTTAGGAGAGAGTAGTCAAAGGAAGATCTTGAATGAAAGAAGAAAATACTTGAAAGAGAAGTTCATAACTTTTTTTCTCTGTCTTGTACTGATAAAAAGTCATTGGGACTGTAGTATCTAGTTTGAGTGTTTTATTTCAAGATATAGACCAAGATTTCAGAGAAAAATATAGAGGGAAGAAGACATGGTCAATGAGGAAAGACTGACTGACTTGGGGCTTCCAAAAATCTTGAAGAGAGACGTGATAACAAAAGCCTTGCTTACATGGCTGCTGCAGAGAGAGAGAGGTATGTCAGTCCTGTTTGTGAAGGATGGAGTAATAGGATTATTCTGCAGGCAGGGAAACGAGGGTTAGGAAAGACCTTGAGGGTAAAAATAGGGCAGAGAGGCAGAACTAGAAATTGCCAGTAATTAAATTGTCACAGGTGAAAAGAAAGAAGGTGAAATGAGGAGCAGGAACAAGGAATAAAGGAGAGGAGGAAAGGAGAACTGCAGAACTGGGTAGAAGATCTGTTGGGAAGGGGAGAAGTGAGACCTGTGATGAAGGAGAGGTGCTGCAGAGAGAGTGGGAGAGCTGTGAGCAGTTGGGAAAGGGGATGCCGGAAGAGCACTAAGGGATGGGGAAAGCAACAGTTCCATCAAGGAAGATGAGAATAAGGAAGCAATTGGGGAAACCATAAAGAGGAAGGGATTTGAGGAGAAGTAGAAGAATTAGATGTGAGCTCAAGGCAGGTGTAAGGATTGATTCTTTCAGTAGCAGTTGCACAGGAAGGGCCATAACCAATTAAAGAGAGAGCTTTCTAGTGACCTTTTAAAAACTAAATCTAAATAGCTTTGCTCTACAGGAATTTCCTGCCAGACAACAGCTGTCTTTTGTCCAGGAGTCGAGTTTTGCTTTCAGTCTGGAGTTTGGGAAATCTGGAGCAAAACTCAGTCAATGCCTCCTCTTTTTATCCAGATTTGTCCTGAAACCCTGCAAAATGCTTCTACTCTATATTCGTTTTATTTGGAACCACAACCTCTCCTATGCCAACTAGAAAACTCACAAATGATGGCTCAGAACCAGTTTAAATTCACATGAAATTTGGGACTGAGAACTGTCATAAACTTAAGAAAATATAATCACATTTCTTCCTGGAAATTTTAGCCTCCCTTTTAAAGTCAAATACGTGAAGGATAAGTGTCCACCTTTCCTTTGTAAAAGGGCCACAAAGCCTAGTCTAGCTAAGATAGCTAGCAGGATTGTGTGACATGGAGTACTGCACTTGAAGGGGAAATGGAGCATTTTTTATTCCCTAAGTTTCACATAAAGGTAATGTAAATGAGCATGCAGATTGTGGAATGGTTCATATTTTACATATTCAAGCTTTGGTAATAGGTGAGAACAATATGAATTGTACTTGTGTACTGAACGAGGTCTAGTTGCACAGCCTGAGTTTGATAACACTCCTCATTTTGTAAGCTCTATGACATGTCAATTTACTGTTTTCATTTTGGAGACTGAGAATGTTGGATTGAAGCTTCAAGATCAAAATAAAGGTTAAAATAAAAGAACTTCTCCCCCCCCTCCCCCAAGTGTAAATATTCTCATGTATCTAAGAGTGACATCCTGTATTATCTGGAAATAAGGGCTCCTGTTGTATATTCCTTTTACAGAGGGAGGCTAGTTCAGTTGTTATGGAACTTGTCTTGAATGGAGACAGCATGGATTTAATTCCTCATACTGTTACAGACTTTGTGTATGACCTTGGGAAAATTGCACAGATTATATACTTTGTGTTTGCAGGACTAAAAAGTCTTGATTTTGAATGCTTTTATTCAATGAACTATGCAGTGAAGATGCAAACATCTTCATGCAGTCAAAGCACAAGGTGTTAGGTCATCCACTATCTCTAGGCTTCAGTTACATATTTAGATACTATTTATTCACTGCTTACTATTGATGCTGCATAATAAGTCAGGTAAGGCACGTGGTGTATCTACTATCCAGTGGGATGAGATCTTCTATGGCGAATTTACAAGTAGCCTTCTGAAATGAGAATGCAAAGAAACGACAAACAACAATTATTTTAATTATTCTGGAAAATACAAAAACACCTTTAGATCGGTGTTCTCCACAGCATGACTAAAACCGTGGTTATACAATGGCATACCTGACTGAAAGGCAAAACACAAGAGTTTTTGCAGTATTCTAGTTCTTCAGACAGCAGCGTGGAGTTGCACCAGCAGTTGGGAAGTGGAAGGCAGCAGACCATGGAGAGCCAAGTTCTGCTCTCACCAACAGCGCTGGGCACTGCTCCAAGCAGGCAAGGACTTTCCTTCAGATTCCCATCAGAGTGCATGGGAGCAGGAGCTCCTTGCCTTTACCAGAAGTGGTGAACATGAAAGTGGAACCAGCTATGGTTATTTCTCGGATCTTGAATTGGAGCTAGTGATGATTGTTTTGAAGTTCAAAATAGTCTGTGTCTTCTCATATAATCATCCCAGGGCTGTACATCTTTGGATACTGGCCAAGGAACCAAAGAGATTACGTTAACTTTACATTCTGCTTGCCTTCCCCCTTTAACTATGTGAAATTATCATGGTGATTAACATGCAAAAGAGTAAAGCTTGACATTACATTTATTTCTGCACAGTGAATTCAAGGTCACCATGAGCTATTGTCAATTGCTGCCTGAGTATATTAGTTGAATAACTCTATTCAAAGACCAATAAAATAGATTTCCCACAAACAAGCTCTAGAAATAGTTTTTACAAAATTCGGTTCCTCCTAATTAAACAAAGAACTCTCTAGGCATTTAAAAACCGTATAAGCTCATTTACAAAACACAACAGTAGACAGTGATAAAAAAAAAATCTAAAAAAGAAAAATATACTGAAGTTTCAGCTGAAGAGACTTGGAGTTTTTTTTGACTCCTGTCCTGATGTGCTTTGTATTTCAGTGACACAAGAAGAATCTACTACCACTAGGAAATGACAGTTTTTAAAGGTTCTTAAAATGTCTCGTTCTGTGTTATAACCTGAGAGTGAGTCACTGTCTGCGAGTTGGTCTCCAGGTTTGACCCTCCATTATAGCAAAGGGAACCATCTTGCCCAGCTTTTCCCATAGATAGTCTCTGCAGCTCTTTCTTAGGACAAATCTACGAGATTTTTGCTGCTCTATTCATGCGGGTATTTGCTGATAAAGTTTATGGCAGGCCCCAGGGCAGAATCATCTTGTACTTCCTTGTCAGTATAACAGCCTCTGTGCTAGGGCCTTCTGAAGAAAAGGGAAATTTTGTTATATTGGTGAAAATTTTCTGCGTTACTTATTCCTGGCTCACTTTTTGTGGAACCCTGTAGTAATTTTGCTAATGTTTCCTGCAGGCACATAGTGCCATAGTCGCCTAGATGTACAGGAAGGTGAGGGTCACACTGTGGGGACCTCATGTGAGCTGCCTTCAGCATCTTTTCTGAAGCCATGGAGGTGATAAGTAGGTGTGAAAGGATATGCAAAATGTTAGGACCCTAAACCTGGGATTTTTAAAGTAGTTTGAGGATTTATAACTTCACTGCTGTTTAAATTCTTGATGTTCTGGGCCTAATTCTGAGTCTAAAAACAGTGTTATCCTGCAGTGAGGATACACTTGGGGCGAAGAGGAGTTCTACATGACTCTGTTTAGAAACCCAGATTTCCGTTCAGCCTGTTTTGCAGTCACTTTCCCCTTGCTTTTGTTTTGGCTGATTTTTGCAGCAATGAGTAAAGGCAATGAATGCAAAAGGAGCAGACCTCATCCTGCAGGAGTGCTCACTATGGCAGTTGGAGCTTAGATTGAGGGCGGTAACTCTCAGCCATAGCATAGTTAAACAAACAGCAGTGCAGGAGCAATGTGTACCAGGAGTTACTGTTACAGCAGGTTGCTCCTGTTGCATGTTGTCACAGAACCCCAAATCCCAGCAGAATTTCAACATGCTTCTCCTTGGTCAGAGACAGTTTGGATGAGAAGTGTTCATCTCTTGGATGGGCCTAGTGAAGAACCTAAAATTTTATGCAGTTGAAGAACTTTGGGGGAATGAGTATTGGCTCTGTGCGTGGTTCAGCTGAGTAGATTTAGTCATATCTGTAAGACTAAGTGGATACACAAGTGGGTATATTGAGTAAGAGGTATGTAGTTCCAAAAAAAACCCCAAAGTAATACATCCAGGTACTCATTTGGGCAGGAATATTACGAAGATTGCAAACCTAGTATCCCTCTATAGCCAAAAATGCAGTTAACCTGAAGCAGGCACAGATTTTGGAGAAGGTTAACTGAACTGAGTAAAATCATACATTCGATGATTTCATATGTATTGCCAATCCCTAAGCTTTCTTGTTTCACAATAATTTGTGTTAAGTAGCTTTTTTTTTTTTTTTTTTTTGTCTTTAGGAAATGATTAATTAAAGGTGGTGTATGAATATGCAACTCCTTTTTTGCACATTGATTATCCTCTTTTGTTATATTAACAACAGAAATGGGTTTGTACTATCCAAAAAAAAAAAAAAAAAGCACATTTCTATTTCTTTTCTTCTGTAAGATTGTCAGAAGACCTGCTGGTTATATTCAAAACAGTTTCACTGTGCTGCTGATGTGCTAGGGAACTGCAAAGGTGTCTGTCCCAGAAAGAGTGGCGTTGCACAAGTATTGCTGTAGCATGTGCTGGCTTTAGAACTGTTATTTGTAAGAAATAAAGTGTTTGAATCTCAGAGTTCAGGGTGTTTGCATAGTTGGTAGCTCGCACAACTTTATCATAAATTATGGCATTTAGCATCACTGACATGTGTGGAATAACATGACAGAATTGGAAATATTTTTTTGTTACAGAAATTCTAAAAAGCCATCAGCGTGTGATTAAGCATATACTTATGATTTGAGCTGTAGGTTGATCTCCAGCTCCATCTTTCACTATTTACTAGGACTCCTTTGGGTTACTAAAGCAGAAACAATGTTCAAAGTAGGCACAAGGGACCGCAGGAGATCTGCTGGGTCATCCACTTCTCGGCTTTCATGGGCACACTGGATTGCCCCTTTATCCACAGATCAAACTCCTCTTAAAACCACTTAGTCTCTTGGTTCCTAACTCACCTACTGAAGCAGTGTCCTAGAACTTTATCACCTCACTGTTTGGAAACCTTCTGATGGTTTTCATGTAAAAAAAAAATATTGTTGATCAGTTTATATATCCATATATTCTGTGCCAGGGTCATCTTTGAGCATACGCAGATCTCTTTCTTCTTTGATGTTACTCTAATGAAGTTTACACTCTACTATTTTTGTATGCCCGCTCTTTCATTTTCTTCAGAGCACTGAAAATTAAAAGGTCCTCAGATTTTTAGTTTTGATTTATTTTTGGTGGTAAATATGCAAACTGTGATGTCTTGTAGAGTGTTAAATGGGGCTCAAGGTGTCTTTAAGTGTATTATAAATACAAACAAGAAGAACGAGAAGCTGTCTCTGTCCTGAGAGTTTGCAAGTTACAAATAGAAGGAAGTGGTTGAGATGAAAAAAACTAGCTTGCCTTGTTAATCACAGATAATAAGTGTGGGCTTTTTAAAATTATTTTATTTAGGGGAGAAGTAGGAAAAAAAAGGGAAAAATTCAGCTGAAAAAGGCATAGTTTAGGCTCGCTGCCTGTCTCTGTACTGGGCAGGGCTTGATAGGCATTATAGGAGAGCTCCCTTTTGAAGGAAGATTCATGGAAAATTTGATGGCAAATAGAGTGGAACCATGTTCCTCTTCATATTTTTCCATGTACATCTCATTGCCTTAATATTAGTATTGAGGGGCAAGCATGTTTTTGGAGGGGAGGTTGATACTTAACAAGAGATGCTTAGGCTGTTGGATGAGGAAAACCAAAGGCAGATATTGCAACAGTGCTCTACGTAATTTGGCAGAGGAAGATAAACAGTAAGTCATTAACAACAACATCAACAAAGTTGCAGTTGGGGATAATATGAGTGGAAGGAGAGGGAAAGGCCAAACAACTTCAAACAGCTGGACTTAGTGTGATGTGGACAAGAAAAAGGGAAGAGGTCGACAGAGTCAAGCTATTGTTAGGTATGAGAAAAAGGGAAACACTTAGGAACTGCCTGAACATCTGCCAGTGGTGAGTGGGAGAAATCCAAAGCTTGGCCTTGCTTATGTGGCTGAAGGATCAAATGGGAGATTGAAACAGGCTCTTGTCCATTCATTGTCCCATCCTTAAACACAGTGTTTCTGCAGGGTGAGGTGGTGGTTAGTGCTGAGGAATCTTCTTTTTTCTTGTTTAAGTTTAAAGCTTAGTTAATTCCAAATACAAAATAATAAGAAAAAAATGAAGTGTAAGAAGCATTAGTTATTGACTACAGGCTTTTAAAGAGAGCTCTCAGAGTTTTCAAATAACTAGCTGCAAAATAGGTTAAGATTATTATTCCCATCTCACAAGTGGGGTCTGAACCTCAAGGTCACGCAGTATGTCAGTAGCAGTGTCAGATAAAAAAAAATCCAGAAAGCTCTTTGCTCTAACTGCAAGCCAGCATTGCCACACTCAATATAGTATATAGACAGTATACTGTAAACTCCTGTGAAAAGAATCTGTGGTTTTGATTACTTCAATAATCTCAAAATCTAATTCTGATTTTGCTGGTACAGAGTCCGCGCTACGAATCTATCTCATCCAAGGGGGTTTCTCTTCAATTTTTCAATCTGGCTTGTCTAGGGAGACGGGGTGACATTTCTCCTTGTTTTGTTCTTTTTTTTATTCCTTTCCCTCTGTCACAACCCTCTAAAACAATACTTTAGAAAATGACAGAGAAGCAGTGTTTGTAAAATGTCATGATCACAAACAATCAGAGTGATTGCATGCTACATTTATCGTACATCAATGTTCCCTGCCATCAGCTGTTTCTTGAAAATACAGAAGTCTACGGGGTGAGGCAGGAGTTTCTCACAGCAGGTTGTCCTAGCAGCTTTTTGTAATCCCTTGTCTTAGCCGTAGAGTTGAGCTAATTATTTTTATCCTATATTATCCACCCAGATTTTTTAATTAAGCAAACCGGTTGGTAATAGTTGTTCACAAATATTTGCCAAATGGTTTTGCCCATACTTTCTCCACCTTGCCTGTTCATTATACAAGTTGTCTGATCAGTCAGACATATGATTTGATTTTTTCTTTTTTATGAAAGAATAAGGAATTGATAAATTTGCGGACAAAATTTCAGCTGATTTTCCACTGCCTGCGAGATGATAGTTTCACTGCTTAACTGGGTCTCTGTGAATTTGACAAATTAAACAGCAACACACCCCAAATCAAAATAAGCCACACTACTTACTTTCACTCAACAAAATAAATCCATCCAAAAATGCCATCTACTTAGTCATTTTACCATAGCTGATACCTGTGATCTATGATTTTTGTTTATTCTCCAAAATATTTATGAGTCAGGCCAACCGCAAGCCCTTTCTCAGTTTTCTACTGTGTCTTCAAGGCCAAGGAACAAGAAATACAGAAAATGGCATCTTAGATTCTTAATGATGCTTTTCCTAACAGCATGATATCCTGCAGCCTTTATATTGCTCCTCATGCAAGTTTGATTCCAGAGGCAAATTAAAAGCTTGACCTTGATCTTTACAGCCCACTGTGGTTTGGGCCAAACTCTTGGAAAAGAGCTTAACTCCTTGTGAGCTTCTGTAGCAGCAAAGTGCAATGGGGACATCTCTGCTAAAATTCTTGAGCTGATCTTTACCATGGTAAAATTTCCAGTGAAGGCTTCTTTGTGCCATAATGAGCTGCTTCCTTCTGGCCTGGTGATGCATGCACAGATGCAAACAGTTCTTCATGCCCAAGTTTAATCAGTGGAACCTGTGGCCAAGGGCACCTGGAAGAGGCTTGGTTTCCCAGAGGGATCGTTGCTGGATCTCTGTGGATCTGCTGAAAAAAGACATAAGAAACTGGGAGCTGAGGTATCAAGCACTGTTTTTGCTTAGGACCCTATGGCCTCTAGATGCTCTTCTTTTCTTCTATGGCTGCACCTTGCTGCTGTAGAGCTGCAGACCACTTACTAATGGTTTTCATCTAGTTTGTTTTTTTTTTTTTTTTTTCCCTGCTCATTTAATCACTTAATGGTATTTAATAGAAGTGAGAACAGGAGAAGGGGAAGCAGCTAAGCTTGACTCTGCTCCTCTCTTTTGCATTGCTGAACTGAAGAAGCCTTGCTGGTAGCTCTGGCAGCCCAAGACCACGGAGGACAGTGGCATGGGTAAGGCAGCATGGCAGAGACCTGGCTAGTATAGGTAGTATGCTAGGTAGCATGGCAGACACCATCTCCTGCTGGATTATGTGTGTTTGGAATTACATAAGTACCATTTCATCATCCTATAGACCATCACTGTAGAGCACAGCACTACTGGCCTCCTTCGGGAGAAGATGCCTGGATCAGCCCTATGCTCTGGCCCACTGGCAATGGCCAGTTCCCATCTAGAGCAGACTGTGAAGCCTCATGCAATGTTGGGAAGGGTATGTGTTGGTCAACTGTGGCAATGGATTCATAGCTGGGGTTCAAATCCTGCTCTCTGTTGCATTCAGGGCAATTAGGTTGATTTAATTGCAAACAGGCAGTGTTTGTGAGAACAATCTGGCCCAGAAAATGCAAACTTAATGCAAAAAAAATTAAAATCTGCATCTCTGTCCTACAGTTGTGTTACAAAATCTCAGCACCTCTGTTTCAATAATTATTTTGCTAGAAACACTAGCACAGCAATGTCTTAAACTTGAATTTTGTGACTGTCCTATGATACATCCCTTGAAAAAAAGCCTTATCTTTGTTTTTGTATTTGTGTTCTTAATTGCAATCAATATGGTGAGAAACAATTTGATTCCCGTGTATACCGCATTATCTACCGTAAGAATAAACTACGGTGTGGATTATGCAAATGCTATTATATAACCGCAGCGGTTACTGCAGTGTCTTGCATAGTATTTATCAGTGTACTGTAGCAATTAAACAGTATATTGAGGCCATAGCAATTACCATTCTAAATTATAATAAGCAATTCAATATACACTATAGTATAAATCATTTCCTTGTAGCAAGCCCTGTATATGTGCTTTGCTTTTTATTCTAAAGCCCTTATTACTTGTCATCTGAACACTGTGCCAAATGATTTATACTACATTCCTGTAGCTTCAGTGTATATTTACTATAGGTTTTTTTTTTTTTCAAAAAGTGCACATAATCATTATAACTGTGTTAACTTTCTATCAATTTGCTGTGGCATTAAAAAAAAAGAAAGAAATCAGTAGTGTTTTGGGGAAAGGAGGCTGTCTTTTGATTTCCCTCCCCCCCCCCCCCCCCCCCCCCCCCCCCCCCCCCCCCCGCAAACCTACCCAGAACCCATAGCCTTTACATGATCTGAAGCTCAATAAAGCTAACTTCCCATAATTTTAGGGGATTTAATTCAGAATTAAATGCATGAACTACTAGGCTGAATTCTATTCATTTTTAAAATCAGCTTTCTTTCTAGGTAGTAAACAGATTCCCACTAAAACTTGTGCATGATTTTAATTACAGATAAGTTTCTCTTTAAAGGCCACAGCATTCATGCTCTGGTTGCTAAGCTGAATTCAATACATCTATATGTTAAAGGTAGCAAGTTAATGTGTAAACAGGGAAAATATTGGAACCAATTGCTGTTAATTTGGTTTTGATCAATTTGCATTGACTGCACTTTACATGCAAATGAGAAGTGTGCTGGATTATTCCAGATGAAAACAGCTGAGATGCTGAACTCTTTTTAAAAATCAAGACATAGAATAAATGAAATTGGAGAAAAAGATGTGGAAAGGCCTGTTTGCCAAGAAGTCTTGCTAAAGACAAATAAAGAATTACCGAGGATACTAAACTGAGAGAAAAATATCCAAAACAGATACTGAATCAGAAGAAAGCTGGAATAATAATGCAGTAATAACCCTGAAGTATGCCTGGGAATGACAATTTATGATGTATTAGGTAGGAATAATTAATGTTCCTAGAAGCACATGTACATTTCTGAGGTGAAAGAGGGAATGTCACTTAGAAACCTGTAAAGAGAAACACCCAGTCCCTGATGATACGAGAAGGCAGAAGGTTGACATCATATGAGCAAATAGGTTGTATGCCTCAGACTTCAGCTTCAGGTTTATAGTATGGAGCAGAATTCATGCTTGGGAGGGTGAACTTACCAATCCAGGAGCGATGCACTAGTAATAATTAATAAGCAACTTGCTCAACTATTAAATGTGCAAAAATAAGGTTTTCACTGCACTTTGGTTGTTATTAATATGTTCTCAAATATTGTACACTTACCTGAAAAGACCAAAAAAAAAAAAAAATATATATATATATATATAAAGAGTGTGGCTTCTGGTTATCGTCATACCTCTCTTTTTGGTAGCTTCAAAAGTGAGGGAAGGTTCATTTAGAATGGCAGATGGGATATTCTTGAATTTGTCCTGAAATACCCAGTTAAAAATGAATGGAGAACAGAGATAATATTCCTTGTTGTGCCTGTAATATTTAGTTAAAAGTCCCAGCAGATTTTTGTTTTCTATGTCTGTGTTGTTAACTCTTATCTGAGCTGTGTCATTGACCATAGATCTGTAAGCCTCTGACTGGTTTCCCTAGGCTTGGATTTAGGTGCTATGTGCCGATGAAAAATGTATTGATAATAATGGGAACTAAACTCCATTTAGCCAGAAAATAGGCATTCCTCAAGCAACGCAAGCTGAAGGACTGGATCTTGCCTGTGTTTGTCAACTCTGATATACAGTTTCTATCTCTTTGCATGAGAGGAAAAATTTATCTCTGTCATCTTGACCACTCTGCTAAGCCTGCTGGCGAGGCCGCTGTTGAGTTTTTGTCGCGATGCAGGTTTTTGTCTGCTGACCCAGACCATAACCCTCAAAATTCACAGACAGGTCTATTAAGGCAGCTCTTGGGATGCATATGACAGAGCTGTGAATCTTTTTTCATGACTCCAATCCTGAGCAAATTCAGAATTAAAGTTTAAGGCGAGACTACGGATAGCTAGAACATATGAGCACTTGCATGGCCCTGAAGGAAGAATGGGCCTGTGATGCACCTAGGCATTTCTTGACGGGTCTAGATGGCATTGTGCTTGTGCTCTTTGGGCTTCTTTCCCTTTCTTCTGGGGACCATCCTGTGCTGCATTTCTAGGGTATAGCTGCTCTCTCAGACTTTGAAGGTCTTCCTAGGTTTGAAAATAGAAGGTAAGTATGGGGTGAGCGAAAGGGCTGCGTGGATCCAAGTTTATTCCATCGCTTAAGATGAAGGCTCCTTCCTGTGACTGTCTGCACAAGTGCTGACATTGTGTTATCATTGTGTTTGGTGGCTTCCCAGTACTGAGCTGCTGGAGAAGGGCCTGCTCTGTAACCTATTGGAAGAGGAGGTATAATATTTAATTTGTAAGTGTCTGAGTAAAGCACTTACCAACTGTCAAGCTAAAGAAGTGGTAAAATATGGCAACATGCATTACCAAGAGTTGAGTACAGCGTGGTTTAGCACCATCGTTTCAGCGAGCTGAGACGTGGAGCACGGTCGGAAGCCTGATGAGAAAGGGGCTTTGGTGAGGGCAGAAGGAGAGTGGAGTCGGCGCTGGGTCTCTGCGAGGACGTGGCGCCGCCACGCTGGCTGTCGCCCGGCCCCGGCGCCGCGAGGCCGGCCCCGAAACCTCCCTGCTCGTGCGCAGCCCGTCTGCTGCACGGGCCTGAGAGCTTTCCCTGCCTGTTGCTGATATATCGTTCAAGGCTCTGTTGCGTTTTGATATGCTCTGCTTCGTTGGAAGGAGGAGAAGAAAAATTTCCCCTAAATCACTAAAATATTATTTGGGTCCAGTTTGCATTTATACTAAGCTCATCTTACAATGGTAGTAGTTTAAAGGGGGCTTTATTTATACTCATTTTATTTCTAAGCAGGGGGAGGAGGTTGTCTTATATTGCCAATGTCATCTAAAATAGCAATAGCATAAAGGAGAGTAAGGCCCTGTTATTTTTAGTGACATTTATTTTATTTTTTAATTCACTATGCCTGTGGTGAATCTCCTGTTCCATTAATAGAATATCCTGTTATTTCTTCCCCCTTCCCATAAAAGTTCACTTAAAATAATTTTGTAAAGCTAACTGCAAAATATAGGTGCTAGGCCTTGAAGATCTTCTCCATTTTTTTAACAGTGTATCTACTGTAGCTGTGTGATTTTTCACTGGTAAATGAAACTGCCAGGAACTTACTATATGTTACCACAGCTTTGCCTGTAATAACTTTAAATCCCATTATGATCATCTCATTTTACAGCATGCTTTGGTCCCAAGATCAATATATCAAGGGAATAGAGTGCCAGTTGCTATCCTTGGACATAAAGATTTCAGAGCAAATGCAGCAGTCTTACACAGAGGGAAAAGAATGACTGTTAAGCACTGGGTCCTCCACTGGGACTTCCTGGCTTTCTGTGCCACATGCAATAAGAAGTTTGAATATATTTGGCCTAAAATGTCTTTGCAATGCTTTATCTGTGGTTGTGACAGGGAGGTAGAGAAGACGGAGGAAAGTGCTACATAAAGGATTGCTCCAAACCGTAACCCAGTCCTTCAGCTCTGGAGTCTGATGTGTTTGCCATAAATTTTATGGTGCCCAAAAATGTGGCCAACCCTTTACCGACCTGTGAAGGAGATGCAGTCTGTGTCAGGGAGAGATGCGGCCTCCAGGGCCTGGACGTGCTTCAGCATGGTCCTGGTTTTATATAAAGCAGGAACCCCCTTCATGTGAGCTCAGCCCTGTGCATACAGAAGATTTTTTCTAGGCAGTAAAGACAATGTAAAATACAGATAATGAGATCACTGAGCAACAGAGGTTTTAAAGGCTGCCTATGACACTTATTCTATATAAGTTTATTATATTTTTTGCATGCCTTATGGCCCTGATTCGGTTTTAATACTTTTAAGTTTTTCAGTTCATAACAGAGTGAGATCCAAAACTATGCAAAAGTCGGTCTTGAAGTGCAGGTTCTAAAACATCCAGGCCTGTAGATATGCCTGTTATGTTGTTCCAAAATGAAATGCATTCCAATCACTCTGGACTCTTCAATATCTAAGGATTTGTCTGTGCCATGAATTTGTTGCCGGTTAATTTTCTCATATAGAAAACCATTCTGGAGAAGGTTATTTTTGGCTACTTTAATAGGCCGAATCAGGCATAGGAGCATAGAGGGCTGCTCTGAAGCATCAGGATGGTTTTCAGTGTATGGAATTAACATTGGTAAAAGGGGAGAGAAAAGATTACCAGAATGAGCTTCAACCTGCACTCCCTCCTTGAGGGCTATCAGTGTGGTAGGTTTTTTGCCTGTATTTGAACACATTCCAAATGTCATGTCAGTTTTTTGCCTGTATTTGAACACATTCCAAATGTCATGTCAGTTTAAGGGATTTAGGTGAATAAATGATTCATAATCTTTTTTTTATTATTATTCAGCTTGTTTGATTTCTTGCGGACTACGTATAGCTTAACTCGTGGAAAGGTCTTTGAATCAAAACTTTGGAAAAGATAGGGAAAGCAAAGAGTTACAATGTTAAAAGATAAATCTGGGCAAAGCAGTCTCTCTCCTTCAGCTTCAAGCTGTTAACTTTAAAATTTGCCTTGATCAGAAGTCAAGGTTTAATTTATATTTTCAAATTTCGTCTTAGTAAAAATGAGTACTTATATCCTTGAAGTAGATCAAAATAGTTTGGGGTTTAGGAGTTTTTGCTCTTTCAATTTACAGTGGCAGCAGCTGTTTTTACATTTTAAAAAACCCCTTGCAGTATCAGCATTTGAAACATTGCAGCTCTGAGTGCTTGAAAGTGAAATCATCAGCAAAACTAAAGCTGATGTTATGGGCATTTTTTTTTCTTTGCCAAAACTGAGATTTGAGAGAGTGTATTGCTGAAAGTTCACTTTTGATCTTTTAAGATATGTTAGCCAAATATGGTTTTTTATCTCTAAAAATCAAGTTAACAATATAGAACATCTCTAAGATTTTTGTCCCTAGTTAGGAAAAAAGTTTAAAGAATGTGGACCAGAATAACGAAATCCCACTCTGGTTTCTTAGGTGGTCTCTAAAAAAGACCATGTGCTATCTAAGCTTGGGATGATCCCTAGTTGTGTTTCCTAAATTAATCCTTCCTTCCACCCCACAGACAAACTTACAGTACAGAAGGACTACTTTTTCCTGAACCAGGCTCTTTGCTACTTTGTTGACTTTGTTATCCCATCACAGGTTTATTCAAATAAGAATTGCAGCTATACAATATAGGAAATGTTGAAATGATGTGAAAGCTGTATGAAATATGCAACCTAAAAAGTAAAGCTGACACCTTGGTAAGACTTACCAGCTGACAGTTTTCATTGTAAATGCAAAATATAGACAATATCTACACAGCTCTTCATGCTTAAAAAGCTTTCAGATGAACTTGGTCATTTATAATGTTGCATACAGTCCCATGAAGTGTTCTGTTCCCAGGAGTTCAAGCATAGAAACTCAAATTTTGAAAGTGAACTAAAAAAAAAGAGTTGTGTTAACCTCTTCAAGTAGAAGTCAGTTTTGAGCATGAAACTTTTGTAGCCCTCATTTAAAATAAATGGGCATCCAGCCCATTTCAGGAAACTGAAACTCATGCTAAATGTCAAGTGGGGCCAGTAGTAATATTTAGATTCTGTTTCAAGTGCTGTGCTTCAGATTTGTTTTCACTTTGGCCAATTCTTGCAGAAATGACCCTAAATATGTTCTTATTCACTTACAAATTGTGATTTTACTGTGGCTTGCAAGATGTTTTCTTTCTTTTATTTCTAAGGACAGTGGATAGATAAACTTTACACAGATTGTTATGGCTAAAGCTAAATGAGTGCCAGTTCATTAATAAAGGTGGTTGTTGCAGCTTTTCGGGGAACTCCCCTGCCCTTTTTTCTAGGACCGTGGAGCAGCTGTGTTTATGTTGAGGTGCTAGTAGAGGAAGACACAACCTAAAACTAAACACTGCTTGCTGGAGAAATTCTATGATGGAATAATTTGCCTTCCCAAAGAGCCTTCCTTACTCTTTTGCCTAGTGAAAAAAAAAAAACTTGATGGCTAATGCTGCGGAGATGCTCGGACTACCTATCGAGAGTAATTACTCTGACAAAAGCAAGGACTAACACGTAGAATATGGACAGTATAAATTTTACCTGTACATTCCTACGTTTGTGATTGTGGGAGAGGGAATGCGTCATACCCCGTGATGAGAAACAGCCTCTCCAAAAAAATAAGGAGGCATCTTGTCTCCTTCTTCTGTCACAGATCCCCATCTTTGAAGGCAGCACTTCAGTACCTTGTTCTGGTGGACATTTTGTGCAAATGGTTCCGTCTCAACTTATAGGTGTCCTTTCATTGCTGGATGTTGGTCTGTTGGGGAACATATGACGAACCAGCAGAACAGAATGACCCACAATTTATGCTGTGTATCTTTTGGCTTCCCAGAGAAACTAGCATTTCGTAAAATTGGTGTAGCCGCTTGTTGCATGAAGCAGAAATGCCAAGACCAATTTTAGAATACAATGATGAGCTTTAAATGTTCTCAAAATACCATTAAATGCTTATTTTCTTCTAATATACTAGAAAAAATTGCAGACTTGAAACTGTTGTTAGTTTATGTGGTGCAGCTGGTAACAGTAATCCATTAAGGAATATGTCCATGCCAAATCCTTTTTTAGGGGATTTTCACTTTCTTTTCCAATTACATATTTTCAGTCTTCTAATACAGTAAGAAAAGCTTGGATTCCTTAATAGGTGTCCGCACAGCATGTGGTCTTGACAGAGTTAACAACAACAATTTCTGTGTTTTTAAAAGGGTATGGTTTATAAATTGTTAGATTAACCATCATTTTAATATATATTTTTTTGCAAGTATTGGTTGATAGTTCACAATAATGTGTGAATGTTAAATTAACTGGAGCTATTTGGTTTTGTCCTAGCATAATTTCACAAAGAATAAAACCATTTTTATAACAGCATGGTGCTAATATACTGAATAGCTTTTCACCTAGAGCCAGAAAAAGTCAGGTCAGGAAAGAACTCTGAAGAGTTTTGTAATGGAATAGGACTAAAATTAAAATTTCATGCCAAGCAATTTGCACTGTATTTTTCAGGGGCATGCTGTAGTTGTAAATGAAACTTATGTTCAAGTCTTTTGAGTAAATTATTGTACTTATCACTATATGCAGTGTATTTATGGTGTTCTCACATGTACATACAGATATAGATAACCATGCACATGGGGCTATATCACCATGTGACCTAATATATAGTTATTCTTTGCAGCAAGAAGGTCTAATCTATCTTCTTGGAACTAGCAATCCCATTTTTTTTCAAATGTTCTCAAAAGAAAAAAAAAAAAAAAAAAAAAAAAAGAAAACAGCTTCTCAAACCGCAAGAAAAGAACACAGCATTCATTTGGGTACAGTAATTAATTTTACGATGTGTTTTTTTGAATATAGGTGAAACATCTTGTGTGGGAAGTTTCTTACATCTGCTTTGGAAACTTCTTTGCTAATTGGTTATGACCTCTTCCCCTGTTTCTCCTACCCATCATACTGTTAGATGATGACATCTCAGATTCAAGAAACGCACCCTGGCATGTCAGTCTCCAGGTCTTCGGGAGAATTCCTCTTGTGAAGACATGGTTTTCTGCTGTTTACGGTGGTGATTACCCCTGGCGGTGCCTTCATACGGCAATCCCTAGTGATAATACTATCTCTGTGGTATCTTCCTTCATCATACTATTATCTGCTGTTGTGATACCATATCTGATTCTTCAGCTTTCCAAACCAGCTCTAAGAATTACAGCCTATAATGATTGGACACAGCCAACTAATTTCTCTGGGTAAGGCTCTTCTCAGTCCGTGTGCAGATGTTCAGCCACTGAGATCATCTATATTGTCCTGATATAATTGCACTATAAAAGAAATTGAGAATTTGTTACCAGGTTTCAAATATAAAGTATCATAGTTTTTATTCTGAAGATATGGTTACATTCTTGGGGAACTGTCTTCTTGATCTGGACCAATCTGCTTTCGCCTTTCTCTTCAGAATTACTTTCCTATGTGGACAGAAAAACGGCTGACTGTTTTGGAAGCAACCTTGGCCGGTGGCATCCCTTGGGTAGCTTTTTACCACTCAAGTCTTAAGTTATAACTTACATTTAAGGAAAACCTTCCATGTGGGAACAATGCATCAGTGTTGTTTTTATGCAATCAGGAACAGTTTGTTTGGATCATATGAATGAATGTGACAATTCCATATTCTGTCTTTCAGTTGAGGAATGCTTCAGTGACTCTCACAGCTCTCTTCATCTTCCTGTAGACTTCAACTTAGATCTGCAGGTAACTCTGTTCTTAGACTTCAGAAAATAGTGCGTGGCTCCTGTAGCATTATAACTTGTGCATGCATACAGCTACAGTTCCATTCTGCTCTGGGTGAAACAGTAATAGAGGAATACGAGAGGAGTGTGTTTCATAGTGGAAGTCCTCTAATGTTGCTGACGGGGTTGTAATGAGGTCTGATGTTATCCTGAACAGGATAGGAAGGCTTTCCTTACCAGGCAGAGGCTTCAGTGCAGTGCAGAGCCAGGTAGTGTCAATTGAGGATACTTCTGTGACTGACTGACTCTCTAATCACTGTAGACTTTGTGTTTATTGCTGTCCCAGAGGAACTCAACATTAGAAGACTGTTGACAGCAGGGACCCTTCAGCCTTGCAGATGAGGGCTTGGTGAGGTCCAGTGACTAGAAACTGAGGTGTTAGAAATTCAGCACTAAGGTAAGATGCAAAGTCCTAGCTGTGAGTGAATAAATCCTGGAGAAATGAGAATGGAGTCAGCATGGCTGGTTGGTTTTGGGGCTAGACATTGCTTTTAGCTTTTTTTTTTGTAGTCCTTTGGTCCATAAATAATCAGAAACATCAGTCTAGTTGTTACAGTCATCCTTTCTAGCTATGGAATACCTGAATCCTCTGCTCATCCTTGTCCTTATCAACCTTTGACATAGCCATAACTCTTGAAGTTCCCTAGTGAGGGCTTTCTGCTTAGCCATTTGTGACTTCATTGATGTATTTATATAGAAACTTTGTTTTTTACTTCAAATTATTCTTCTGTCTTCTGAAGTGCTAGAGACTGGCTGTTGTTAGAAAGGGGACATAAAGCAGATATACCAATATTCTGAGGTGGCGTGGATAATCCTTTGAAGTGCTTGACTGAAGTGACTTTACCTGAGAAATTATGACTCAGACCTAACTGGAAGGGAAGTCTGAAGCTTTGTGAGCTTTCTTTGCAGTATGAGGAGTGATTTGGTCACTGGAATCATCCAAACATTTACCAAATCAATCCGGCACCAATTTTGGATTCCTAGGCTCGGCCTCTCCTGGGTACTGCTTGGTGTATGTGTAGTTTTTTTCAGAGGAATAGAGACAAAATGTCTGACTTTGTTTTGGGGATAGTCGTAGGAAGTCTGGGTGACACTGAATGGCCAGAGAAATTAAAGAGAGGTTAGGTCATCTAGAAATCTCTTCTCTCCTAAGGTTCTTGAAGTTAATTAGAAAGTTAGAAAATTAGACAATCTGCATATTAACTAGGTGCTCTGCATTTTCAGTGAAACTTTTTGACTTTAATGAAGTTCTATTTCATGTGTTACAGCAGTATTTCATAGAAGTAGAGGCAAGTATAGTAATACTATAGATAGTATATAGATATAGAAGTATAGTTATTTCTAAAGTACAGGTACGTCTTTACATTACAGATATATTTAACCAACAGAAGTGTGGTGGTGGCTGTTACCAAAAATTCTAGAGGAAACTGTTCCAGAAGACACTCTGAAAATGTAACTTGTTTTGAGATACAGATGTGATACCATCACTGAGAGCCTGATCCAGGGCTAGTTCAAGAAAACGTATCTTCCCCTGAGCCTAGGAGCAGGAGCTGAAGGCACAGGAGACGCCCCAGACCTGGCCCATTGATGGTCTTCCTTCTGTTTCTCCTTCCTGGGGCAGTGGCTGGGGATAGATTGATGAGGAAGCAGCATTCCTTGTCTCATTAACAAATGTTAAGGCTAAGACCTAGTTAGGAAACACAGTGGGGTGCTATTGGGGAAGCATGTTTTTTTTCTATGATGCAGCTCTGTTTACTCATCAGTAAATTGATTAAAAAAGGAGGATCTTGTACATATTTGAGAATGTTTCCACAAAAATGTTTCAGCCATATGATTCCCCGCACACACTTATTTTTTTTCTCCAAACTGCCATCATCAGTGATTTGGAAGTGTAGAAAATAGTATTATAAGGGAACAGATGCGAACAAAAGGGGTGAAATTGAATGTATTAGTATTCAGCGGTCTGCTTTTGATTACCTCTGACTGGAAAATATTTGGAAGCCACCAGGGTCCCCTCAAGTGTTATGATTTGGTAAATTCAGCCCTTGTGTGTTGGGATTCAGGCTCCCTTATTGAAATTGAATTGATATTTTGTAAACTTCATTTGTGAATAATGTGATCTGACAGGGACAAATGCGAGGGAGAATTGTTTTCAAACCTTCTCCAAATGAAACTTATTATTGGGTAAATACAGATTTCTTTGTCTCTTTTCCTCTCTTTCTATCCTGAGCGTCTTCATGGCCTGAATATGTATCAACTTTTCCAAGGTAATTGAATTGATTCAATCATGTGTGGGCAACAGAAATGGGCAATGGAATATATTCCTGATGGGGAAAAATTGAAAAGTAGAGAGATTTCTACTCAGGTGCAGGGCTGGGAGGGTCACAGTGCTATCAGAGGAGAGACACGCAGAAGCTTCTTTCTGATTATCTCAGCTTTGGCCGTTCTCTCCCGCAGTAATCGCCCTCTGATATAACGCAGGCTTTCCAATTTTACCGGCCAGCACTAGGCCTCAGATGTGTTACATATTAATTTCCCTTTGCAGAAAATTTGCCAAGCTTTAGCTCAAATTCAGTTAGCCGGATTGATGAAAGTGGCAAAAGGATACGACATTTACTGATTCTCCCTTTTCACCTTTGATTAGCTCAACCTGTGAATTATTCTTGCCCTGTCAGTGTGCCATTAAAAGAGCTGGGACCAAGGTTGCAAGTTCATACTTTCTGATGTAACTGAGAGAAAATACGTCCAGCCATGGTTTGTCTGTCAGAGACCTAGGATCATTTCAATGTTGTGTTGCCACTATTTTAACAGGTCAACCTTTCAGTGAAATGAAAAAACACAAACAAAAAATCCATCTTTTACCTCATAATCTTAATTTCTAGCCCATCTCTGTGGCACCTGCTCATTTTCAGTGATTCTCAAGTGGAAGAACTTGTTGTCTTTGCTTCAAATAAGCCCATAAAGTTTTCCCGCTTTTCTATCTGATATTATCAAATCAAAGGTTGCTAATATGTGCTAATCCTCCTCCACAGAGTTTCAATACCACTTAGATGTTGTCACAGAGTAGAATTTATAGAGTCAGCCTTCTGTTTCTTCCTTTCTGATTTCATCTGGCGACCACATTCCCTGATGCTGAGAGTTTGATTTCTTCCACAAATTCTAGACTCTGACCATTATGCAGGATGAAACTTTTCAGTACATTAGTGAAACACAAGGGAGAGAACTTGGTTCCCAACATCTTCCTCTGCTACTGCACCGCTTGGACAAATCATGCCCTATTTTGTGTGTGTGTGCGTGTTTAGATATATATATTTGTATATGTCTATATCTATATGTTTTCCCTGTTGAGATTGCTAATTTGTTATTTGCAATTTTAAAAGCCTAGGTGGAAACTGTAATATGGTTATTGCAGTTCATTTGGAAGTTTGCCTGGAAGATGTTGAGTTTTGATTGTCCAGTTAGGCAATGTGTGTTTAGAAGATGTTTCCCCTAATGATGCAGCATTTGTCGGGCAGGTTCATTTCAAAACGCCAGATGTGCTTCTGTCCATGCAGAATGGGTGGTTTTGGTCTGACCAAAGGGGAAAGACGTAGATTAAAGTGGAAGGAGTTGATGAAGGGGTAACATACACCCATTCGCTTCTTTGCAAAAAGTGCAAAGCAAATAATTTGCTCTCTGGCCCACCCAGTCAAGATATGGAAAGAATCGAGTGGTAAAATCAGTCAGTTCTGTCTATCTCAGAGTGTGCTGATGCTGTCAGGAACTCACGGGAAACACCTCAATTCATAGGGTTGGCTGTAGTTTTCGTATGTGCTGAGGACCTGAAACTGGCAGTGTCTGCTCGGGGGTTGTGCAATAGCCACTCTTTCCAAGATAATTCTGGGAAAGGGGTTAGGAAGCACCAGAAAGATGTGGGTTCTGCATGACACAAAAACAATCTTATTGGAATTGGTTTTCAAGTAGCTATTCCCACTTGATTTTTTCTAGTAAACTGTGTCTCCAGATATACCCAAAGTCACAGTTTGGAGCATTTATATGATGAACTTTTCTTACAATCTTTTCAGTGTGTGTCTGCCATTTGCAAACTATTGACTTCAGGACAGACTTCATAAACCTGAACACCTAAGTTTAAAATAACTTTCTAGCTAGGAAAACTGGAGTTTTACTGCTCACTGCAATATTGCCTGCCTCAGTCTTTCCTGTATAATATATATCAGCTTTTAGCTGTTGCATGGAAACAACTGTAGGAAGTAAGGAGCAGCGAGGAGAGGAGCTGTGTGTGCTGAAGTGTCGGGGAAGGGCTGCCAGCTGACATGCTGCAAATGGTTCTCATGGCTCTTCCATCACTCAGTGAGCACAACTGGCTTTCTGTAATTTTCCACATTCAAACGGGGCTTCCCTAGGTCAGTAGCCTGGATGTGCCAAACCTTCAAGCAAAGTAGAAAAAAAAAATCCTTGTAAATAACCTGTGTGACTGAAAGTGTAATACAGACATAGTCCTAAAAGCCATTCCTTGTAGAAAGTCACCTTTGGAAAGTACTAAAATCACTGACCATTAATAATGAGGCTTACACTGCAAATTAGGTTATTTTAAATCCATCAAACAACTTTTCCAATCAAAAGAAAAAATGATATATAGTCATGGTAGTGTTTTCTATCTTTATATAAGTTATTAATTTGTATACTTAAAAAAAAATTGAGTCTGCTCGTAGGAACACTTTATATTCTCTCAGCCTTAAAAGTGCTCTAGCTATGGCCTGCTAACTCTTATGGCCATGAAGAATGCATGTCTTGGTTATAAATGGTATCCACTTTAGCTTCATAGCTTAGAGCTGAATAAACACAGAATCACTGAATTGTACTCAATGACTCTATTTATACTGTATTTTGTTAGCATCTGACATAAATCAAGCATGATTTGATTGACTATACCCCAAGTAGAGCTGGAATAAAATAATGAGGGCGTTTGTTAGCTGAACTGCCAGTCTTTAGTAATAATGACATTTAACGTAATAGGTAGCAGGTAGGTTAAAATGTGCTTTTTATTTGTTGTACATACATTTTATAAAAGAAAGATGTAGTAAGGCCCCGGGTGCAATTTTTCACACCACCCCACCAGATAGGAAGCTAATTAAAAACAAGGCAAAAAAACTGATCATGAATGAATGCATTGGCCATTGTTTAGTGTTATACAAAACTGTACAAAAAAGATCATTAAATTCCATTCATCACTTTGGCTTTAAATTGATGCAAAAGACTTGTACTTCTGTGCATAAGGTAGAGGCTAAGCAGGAAGGGTATTAAATCAGTTTGAGAGTCTTGGGAAAGAAAACATTTAGCAAGTGAAATAATAAAGAGGAGAATATGATAACACTGCTGTAAGGAGTATTAGCTCGTTTGTTTTGTATGCAGTCCTGAAAGGGTAAGTTGGAGGTAATATAAATGTTCATACTAAAATCCAGAAGGTTTGAAATTGTCAGTGGTAGTTCTTGGTGTTAAGAGCTACAAACATTTTTATCATCTTCCATGTTTAAAAGTCTCTTTTTAAGAAGTCTTGTATATTTTGAAACTAATGGCTTAGAAAGTTGTGAAACACTGTTTTGAAGTGTATTTTAAGCTGGAATTTTAATTTTAAATTTTGAGCAGCTACTAATTTTTTCTTTTGAAAAAAGATATTAAACTTCTCTTTTGAAAGGTTCTCCAAGTATTAGATGCAACAGCTGAACAGTCTGTGAACAAGTGCACTTTGCTACTAATTAACTGATTTGCGTAAAGCTATTTTCTACAGACACTGAGAGGCTGCAATCATTACGGTCATAAAAATTGACTTCTGTTTGTTACATGCACTTCTACTGGAGTCATAAAATTTATTCTCGGCTCTCGTGTGTGCATGTAGCTACAAACCACTGTTAACACTGCCACCTGCACTTTATCATAAAATACTAATTGTTTATTGACCAGGTCACAGAATTCAGGCGAAAAAAGTATATCTAATACAAATAATGAAGTCGAAAAAACATCTCTCATCATCTAACATTGCAGACGGTGGTTCAAACCCTGAAAAGAGGTACTCTGGGCTGGCTCTGTGCCCCACACCTTCCCAGTGACGGCAGCAGGGCAGGGATCACAGAGGGGAAATTGTGGGTGCTCAGTTTCCCACTTGAGAAGGAGCAGAGCAGTCCTGGAATAAACATGGTTTTCATGAGTCTTACTATGACTCTACAGGGAACAGACCTAGCAAGCTAGATCTGTGTTCCTGCCATTGAGTTTCGGCTTGCGTTGTTAAATATTGCTTATATCTCAGGTTAAGGGTTCAGTGCCATGTCTGTAAGGCACTGAATGTAAGGCTTATGTAAGGCACAAAATTTTGTGTGATCTGAAAGCATAAGGAAATGAACCCTCAATTAATTGGTGCATAATCTTTGGGATTCAACAGTATCTGGATACCTAACAAAATGCGGCCATCCAAAAGAAGAAAGTGCTTGTCCCATGTTCATGCTAATGAGTCCCCATAATGCCAGGAGAGTTGGAAAATAGATACAGTCAGAAATTCATGATCAAAGCAACTAAAAATATTTAGTGGCACTTCAGCTAGTTTGAGAACAGTGGTGGAAATATCTCTGTGCAGAATTCAGCATAAAACCTTACACCCTGGTTGTCCCCCCTCTGAGATATCCAAGCTTTCTATAGCAGTGTCTACTTATCATCAACAACTCATGCATCTGTCCTGAAAACCTTACTGGAGGCAACAAGTTACTATATGAGAAATACACGCACCAAGGTGGCATGCATTTTGGGTTTAATGCCTCAAAAATGAGTTTCAACACAAAATATAAATTAATCTATATTAACATGAACTTATACAAACATTAAAATTTGTATGACCTCTCCAGGACTAGATCTACCTGTGCTGGAAGCAGTGGTGAGGAGTCACAGATACCCATCCCGACTTGAAGATCTACAAGCCTCTTAACTCAGACTTTTGGGTACCGTTAACCCTCAAACCTTCAAAATGTCCTTTAGTTTGTCACTAGAAATGTGCAAAGAACATAGGTTTTATTATTTTTTAGTGCTGTGTGGACAAAAAAATGTATAGTCTACAAATGTATGTGGACTGTAAATGTATAGTTTCCTACTCTACCCAATGTAAAAAGACGTGCAAAGAGTGAATTTCAACTGGTACTTCTCTGCCTGAGTTCATATTCTAGACAGTCAATTTGCTAGCAAAACATGGCCAGGTATTTAAGAAAAATTGTCAAATGAATTCTAAATAACATGTGTGTGGTAGTCTAAACTAACACACAGTCTTGTCCTAACACTATTTTGCAGGATGTCAGAATTGAAACAATTCTGAGGCAATTGAAAAGCATTTGCATTCAATTTCTGCTAAGTCATCACTTTTATGGTCTTTGTGGACACACTCATCCGATGTGAAGAGAAATCTTTGGCACACTTTCACATGATGCAGTGTGATGTTAATGGAAGGGACCACCTACCATTTTAGGTGCACCTCTAGGACTGAGGTGCCACAGAGGATGATGTAAGTTATATTGCTCTAAGAAAGATCTCAGAGATATTGTAGGAGATTTTCTTGAGTTCAAATCACTGGTTGGGGTTGACCTGACTGTATGTGGGTATCCCCAGTGTAAACCTCCATGCTGGCTGTCTAAATGTCCTTTAGAGTTAACACTTCTTAGTGTCTTAGAGATGAACCCTTGCAGTTCATCCCATCACAAGGAAGCTCTCAAAAATAAGCCACATGAACTATGTCTAGGAAACACATATTTTTTTCTCCATTCTCTGAGGGGAATTTAGGCGTGATTTAATGAGCCAGATTTCTTAGGAAAGCCTGAGCAATGTCCAAAGATGGGTCTGACTCCATCAGAGACAGAAGTCCACTAGCTCCAAGGAGGCAGTAGAAGACAAGCAGCTTTGGTCCCTTCCATTCTGTTGCTTCTAATGCTGCTCTACATTGCTGTCTAACAAGCCATTATTACCATATCTAACACCGGATTTAGCAACAGTACATGGCCACAGAAAAATGAAAAAACGTTATAGGAACCTGATGCCATGCTGTTCAATTCAATGCTTGCAGAACTCTGCTGTGAACAGCTTTCCAAAGCAATTTGAAAGACTTAAAAGTTTAGAGTTGCATCAGGATGAGATGTCTGTTCTATGCAAATAATGCATAGAGCAAATAATGGAAGAGAGCATGAAATATAACTTCTGTGCTGTTGTGCTTCTATCTAAATATAAACAAGCCCAACTGAGTAACCACATGGTGGTAAACTAGTGGAAGTTATGTTTTGAAAAATATGCTTTTCTAGGATACATCTGATCAACACAGACGTTAGAAGTTTTGTTTTGCTTCTGGTAAGAAAAGAAATTTCTTACTGAGTTTGAATGTGAAGGGCTCACAATAATGACCAGGTTTCAGATGAACTCTTGGTCAAGGAAGGGTTAGCTACACGGTCCTTGCACTTTATGGCAGTGTTTGGCTGTCATGTTTGCTTCTCCAAGGTCAACATTTTCACAACTGAATTCTCACTTAGATTTTTTATTTTATTTTATTTTATTTTATTTTATTTTATTTTATTTTATTTTATTTTATTTTATTTTATTTTATTTTATTTTATTTTATTCTGATTAATTTTCAGCCAAATTAAGAAAGCCTGATTCTTTAGGCAGGACAGATCCTTTTACTCTTAAAATACATCCTCTATTAAGATGTTTCAAGTTGGATATCCATATTTTTTAAGCTTTTTGACTTTGAATGGGAGCCTAAAGTGCTTTTAAAATTCATTGGGCCATGGAGTGAGGAGGATTATAATGCACCAGTAACTGCTGTTTGAAAAATCGATTCGATTTCATTTAAGACAGAATTTGTAAAAATCATGTAGAGTTCCATGTTTTTAAAAAACACATATTGGGTGTCTTTTCTCGGTAGCTTTGAAATCTCACCTAAATTTTGTTTAGAATTAGTTCATATTTCCTTCAAGGAAATCTATGCATCATCCTCTTATGAGGTAAAATGCTTTTCTCAAAGCTGTGTCATCAAATTTATCATTGATATTATGTTCTTCCCACCTGCATGCAAAGCAGAATTCTTTCTCGTCGCTTTCTTTTCCCTGTTCTCTATTTCTCTTTTGCGGTGCATTTACCTCTGTGGCTATTACCAGGGTGTTCAAGTCAATAGAATGTCCAGTGTCCTGTATAATATAGTCCTCATTTTTTTACCCACAGGCTTTGATTTTGATCTAGACGCTTCCACCACAACCCATATGTAATAATTAAATTCTTCATATTTTTGCACAAGTCCCCTATTTTCATTTTTTTTGATACATTCAGGCACTGTGAATTGTTCCCTAAAGCCAAATCTATACTTTTTATGGTTATGTGAATATTCTGCTTATACTAGATATTACAGTTTTACTTCCTACTCAATAAATATCTATGACATGCAGCTCAGAAATGGGTATTAGTCTGTCAAAACACTAATTTATGATGAGAATAATGTAATATCAATAGGTATATGGATCAGAAGTGTGTAAATATGGAGTTCAAGCAGTAGCTTTTCTGTGAATTAAACTCTATCTAAACAAACATTTTCTTTCAAAATTTAGTAAGTGCTGATTTATCTCTTGTTTCAAAGCTGATTTCAAATATGAAGTGATTTATGAAGTTAGGAGACTCTTTGCTTTGAATAATTTCTTATGCATTTTGTGACAATATATAAGCCATCAGGTTACTGAAGATGAGAATACATTTCAGTTACTTCACTGGGGATATAGCTCAATATTAACTTTCTGGTCTGCTGTCTTACTGAACAATGCCTGTTCCACTGACAGTTCATTTAGATATTGTCATGGTGTTGGAAGCTTTAAAGGGGTTAATGAGGTATTTATTCCATTATTGTTATTGGAAATTACAGTGTCTAGAACACTTACACAAGAAGATTAAAGATAGATGCTTTAGACCACTTTCTGTAGTCTGATAGGCCATTATTTTCTGGTTCATAACACAAAATAGTACTTTTCATCAAGGAGCTCATATTCTCTAGATGATTCAAAAATTCACAGACCAAAACCAATGTGAAGTATTAAGTTCCTAATACTTTTTAACCCCAAACAAGTTATAATGCAAATGTTTTAATCAAACAAGGTGAAATTTTCACACACCTTTCTCATTGTGAAGTCTAACAAGGAGTCTTGAGAAATCAGATAAAACCTCCTGTAGTCTAGTGTCTACTTATGCTTAGCAGATTCTGATATCTTGCTTCTGATATCTCGAGTTATTTTATGTAGGATTTACAACTTTCTTCCTTCTCTGATTTTTCAGTGGGAAGACATTGAGTCTAGTTCTGCTGTTACGAAGTTGTTCCTTAGGGTGATGAGCATCCATTGCATACTAGAAAGACAGCAGATGTTTTCCATGGCTTCTGTGGTGTGTCTGAGATATTTGGGATCCCATCAAGTGTGTACCTTGTTACTAGAAGAAGGTCACAACTGTCGTTTTTCAGTCTTAATGCCCAGCAAACCATCCTATAGCCCTTCAGCTTTTTCCAATTGTACGAAGAGGTGAAGGAGCAGCCAGAGGTCTTCCAGCCTTCCTTGACACTGGAGCAGTAGTGCAGCTGATGTCTGTGGCATCTTTCCTGCTCTCCTGGTGTTGTAAAAGAAAATTTCTACAAGATGATGGATAGTTCTTCTTAACCTACCTATGTGTCTTACCCCAGCTGAAGACAGAGACATCTGGGGAGACGTTCCTTTGATGGGTCATACATTCCTTTGGACCCCTGGTTGCACGGGATGGGTAGAAGGCACAATCAGGGATACAGACCACAAATCCCAGGACTTCTCCGTGTGATTCCCTCTCACAGGGCAGCATGTGTCTGTAAAGCAGATGCCTGTTGAAAAGTGTGTTGTCCTTCTGATGATTGGATTTGCCTGTGCTACTTGTGAAGAAGCAAGCTGTGAGCATGGCAGAGTTAATCTTCTCATTCTGTCTTCTCCTGGATATATTTAAGGGCTGCACAGCCCAGAGTGCATTTTATACTTTCTATGCTGCCCAGAGTCCAACGTGCCACACAGGATGTCGCTGACTGAGCCGATGGGTTTGTCTGACCCTCAGGATGGTGTCTTCCCCTCTAGAGCATCTTTCCCTCTTTGCCTCCGCATTTTCTCTTAAATGCAATCTTTATTGTTGATTACAAAGCCAACTTGTTATAAAGAAACTTTGCTGCATCAGAGATTAGAAAAAAACTTTGCTTTAAAGAAGAGAGTCCATGAACATTTTGTTTACACACTAAGCTTTACAGTAATCCTTGAGGAAGACAGTGAGATAACAAGCTGCAAGACAGTATGGTCTAGAGCCAAGATGCATGGGGAGATATTCATGTAGAAGAAAATAACTGCAGTGTAACAGAAATGAGTTTTATTTTCAAGCAGTAATACTATGCATAATCTGATGTATTTTCACAAAATAATCTTAGTTTCTTGGATATTATTTTGCAAAAGGAATTTTTTTCAGCTGAGAAAGTTTATGTTTAAAAACAAAATAAAACCAAGCCATTTCTGGATTTGGGGGCTGGATTTTTTTTTCCCATTTATAAAGTAGAGATAGGTTATAAATCAGCAAAAAAAAGTATTTATAGATGATACACAGCTAGCAATACCAGCTTCTACTGGCCAGTACATCTGTGTGACTATTTCATCTTCCATGGTAACTTAAACACAAGAAAAAAGCCTTTACAGTTCAGGGCACTGCTGCCTGACCAGAGATTGAGTGGGTTTGTAATAATTCATAGACCTTTCACTTTCATTTTTCTAGTGCTGAGGAATTACATTCTGCTATTAAAATGGCTCTGTGAATTCTCTGGTAGAGTGTGTATGTCTGACCTGCTCAAACATATAAATAGAGTGCCACAGAGAGCAAGGGGTTCTTAATAGCAGATATTCTAAAGAATCCAGATGGCTGTAAAGAGAATAGCCTCATGGTTCCTCCTGTTCACTGGTTTTCAGGTAGGATCTCTTAATGACGTGGGCTAGCAAGCATGATTTCCTTTTCTTGGGTGCTAGCCACATGTCTTTTCTCATGCGGTTATTAAGATCAAGATAGCCTTGTTGTGAAACACGGATCTGAAAAGCTTAAGCTGTTGCAAGGCAAGGTACAGTGTTGGGTACCCACTGCAAGTTGAGTGTATGAAAGGCTTGGCCAAGCCCTGCAGCACTAAGTGGGCGCAGTCTGTGGTTAGCTCAGGCAAGGTTATTATCTCCTCAGTTATTCACTGGCATCGGTTTTAGCATCTGTCATGATGACAGTATCCTGACACACGACCCTTACGTGGACACGAGGTGCTACACAGCTGCATCTGCTCCCCTTCACATGAATTATATGCAGGGTGTCAGATGGATTAGCTACTTTCCCTGCCCAAATCTGCTCCTTGTCCCTGCCGAGCTTCTATGTATCGTGAATAGCCAAGTGCATGATGGAACTCTTGGAAATTTCTGGTATTTTCCAAAAGCAAAACTCTACCTACTGTTCCCCCTCCTTTTTTTCTAAATAATTTATTATTTCCCTGCTTGGTTGGAGGAGAAAACAAGCATTCCTGCTGGGAATTTCATTTGTAATGGTGGACAATGCTTTTTGACACTTCCAGCTATAGCAGAAAATCCTTTTGCTTTTGCTTTGCGGATAATAAAAGAACGCAGTCCTCAGGTTCCTGGGAGTAGGCAATATTAAAAAATTACCATGAGTATTATGCCCCCCAGTTAAAATTGAGTCACAAAAAAGCTTAAAGGTAGTGGCGTGTCCTAAAGTGAGATATGGAGTCAGCTTAAAAAAAGAAAATTGTAATTGTTTTTTGTCTCTTCAGGCTTCAATTTCCTATCAGGGTGAATAGCCATTATGTTCTCAGAGCCCTGTAAGGGGTTTTGTTGGGCCTGAGCTTTCATAAACATACTCAAGTGCAAGCTTTGTGCAGGCTAAGGGATGTAATTCACTGATAGCCATAGTAGGAGTTGAATTTTGTCCATGCCAAGATCATGGATGTTGCCAAAAACAAATTCACACCGTTATCGTTATCCTCATGAAGCTTCAGAAAACTCCGCAAAATATCTATTCGTTCAGCATTCTTTTTTCTCTTCTTTTTTTTTTAACCAACCCTAAATCTTGCCCTTGCATTTTACAGACTGATAAGTGTCCTGACATTGTGGAACCCAGAGCAGATTGTATCAGCCTTCATTCTTTCCATTGCAGGTGTAGCCTTGCAATATGTGACACGCCATTCATAATATGAACTGGAATGTACAATACCGAATACCCAGTCTTTTGTTACTGGAAGGAAAATGGAGCTCAATTTTGAAATTGATTTTGGGAGAGGGAGAGAAGGGAAGAAATGGGTATTTATTAATTTCTGCTGCTAGTGAAACCCATCACTTTTCACTTCAAAATTTATAGAATAAGTGCACATCTTTGAAACTCAGGTTCTGCGTCTGTCTCAAGCCAGTGAAGCTCCCACAAGCCATGCATCAGCCTCCTGAGTTATTCTGTGTAAATTACAAATTCATATATAAAATACCTAGAATAAAAATTGCTCTGTGGGTTGTCAGCATAGCATATCAGGCCCATTTCTCCTTTCACTTGCTTTCATGTCCGTAAGGAACAACTTGGATGAAGTTAATGGAGTTAAGCTAAGCTAAAAATGTTTTGAAAGAAAAAGTGGGTTTGATTCTGCTCTATTAATCTCCCGCAAGATGAAGTTATTCTATCTTCTGTCCTTACAATTCCTATAATGCATACAGATGCCACTAATATTTTTCTAAACACTCTCAGCTTAATTATTGTTTTTTTTACATCATTACTCAAGTTACACCACTGAAGTCAATGGTGCTAAACCCATCTCAAGATGCTGCAAATGAAAGAAGGCTCATGACAAATTCATCCTTACAGGAAAGTAAACGGTACTAGTCCAAAAATTATTTCAAAACCTTTGGATTGTTTTTATATCTGGTAGATATGATAGGTTTTCAGTTAGACTACACTGATCTAGTTTCACTAATGTTCATGGGGAAAGGACAACTTAATTGAGTTACGTATTTGTTTTGTTGACTGTGTACATAATTTCTGGTTTAAAATATTTTGGTCCAGTTTTTCTGGATGTCAGGGGACATCCTGGTATCTAATTTATCTATTCATTTTTTGAATGTTTAGCCATTTTGCATGCATAATTGCTACATGCACAGTTGCAAATCCAATGGGGATAATTAGGTTTACTGGAACAAATCTTTCTGGCCGCAGTAGTTCTGCATACAAATATGCAGCGGGATGGTCAGTGCTAGGAACCTCCACTGGGAAATGTTACACTCTGGGAGAGTTAGAAAGCAACTTTATTTCCATAGTATGTAGAAGACTATGCCACAGCAGTGTTAACGAGGGAGAAAACAATTCAAGGAAGTCTTTTGCAGAGAGAGAGTGCTTCATCCCTCATGTGTCCAAAATTCTTCCATGACTTCAGGAGGGAATTCATTCAATGTTTTCAAAATTAAATTAAACAGTATTATCTCTACTTCAATATGTATCTTTATTTTTTTTTTTGGGGGGGTGCTGTTTAAATGTAGAAGCTTTTCAACGTAGGTGTGTAATGGAAACAGTCTGTGCTTTTGCTGGTGATTACTTTTAACTATTTGTGTTTTTTTATTTTTTTTTTTAATTTTTACTGAGTATTGAATATACGGACCACAACAGAGGACCCTGCAGGAAGTGTATGCAGAAAAGCATTCTGATGGCAACTGTGGGCTCAGCCTGAATTTTGTGCTCTTTATGATATGATTTGTGGTCTTTGTGAATTGCCCACAATTTACCCTCCAGGATATTGACTTTTGAGAGTGCTGTGTCATAGCTAGATTTTTATGGCTGGAGAATCCGGTGTCTCCAGAATTCAGTATCGAGCATTTTGCTCTGAAAGGACTCGCTCAGCTGCAGCTGTGCGTACTCACTGCTCTGCTTGCTCTGCTCTATTGTAGCTGTTCACTTGTGCATCTGCACTGAAATTTGATGGTTTCAGTACAATTCCCTGGGCTGATGCTTGGGTCATAAATTCTATCCCAAGCAACCTCTGTGACAGTCATACAAGAAAAAACCTACAAAGTACCCTCTCATTTCCTTAAACTTCTTCCCCAGGTCAGGGCTGAAGCATATTAGTAGCTCTGTGAATTTCATGACTGATAACTCGATCATTAAAGGCTCAAAATTAGTCAGTGGATATCAAGTACATAGTCAAACATGAGCTTTCAGGTCAAAAATAAAATTATTCTGCTTTTA
>VZSV01000009.1:470920-482508 GCA_013398735.1 Nothocercus julius
CTCAGAAGGAATGTCTGCCCTAAGGGTTAATGGAATTTCAGTCCCAGCTTGGGGGGCCCAGTTCTTTAGGTCTCATGGACTTACTAGCTTGGGGCCAAATTCCCCACTGTCAGAGAACCATTTGAAACTAGTCAATGTCCTGTTCGAACCAAACTTTGGATCACAGAATCACAGAATGGTTGAGGTTGGAAGGGACCTCTCGATATCATCCAGTTCAACCCCCTGCTCCAGCAGGGACACCCAGAGCACGGGGCACAGGGTGGCAGCCAGGCGGGTTGGGAAGATCTGCAGAGAAGGAGCCTGCACAGCCTCTCTGGACAGCCTGTGCCAGGGCACTATCAATCTACAAGAAAAATCAAGCACAGTAAGATATTTCTTAATCAGCCCCATGCCTGCGTAGGGCCTCCTACCACTAGGCAGCCTCGCTGTTCAATGCATAAACCGTAGAGTCTTCTCTAGAAACCTTTGCTATATGAACACAGCTGGCACGCCTCAGCTGCCTACTTATATATATATATCCCGTGAAGAATTAGTTTTACAGCAGGCCACTTCTCGTACGGCATTTTGTTCCTGACAGCATTTCAGCTCATGTGATAAGGTGAGCTAAGGCAAGCATCATGAAGGACGGAGCTCTTCATATAATTTCCTCTAGGTTGGAGGAAATTGTTGTGAAAGGTTTGATTCTGCAGACCAACCCTTTGCATAGGGAACCTCGGTCCCGCAGCAAAGTGTGGCTGAAATCTGTGGAATGGTATAAATGTGCTTGCACATCCATTTGCAGATTTTGGACCTGCATATTTGTGAAAATGGATGCGGTGAAAATAGTATCCTCTGAGATGAAAAACAAGGCTGTGGCTGGGATGGCTCAAATAGCAGTGCATAACCAGGCTCATGCGGTGGGACTAGCCAGCTGCTTCCACTGAGCCTTGGCTGGTCTTTGAAACAATAGGAAAAAAACCCTCTGAGGTCAATCTTTTACCTAAGAACAGAGGAAAGGCAAAGATTTAATTCCTGAAAACTAACACTAGATATAATCTAAGCAGTAATTATTCAGGGCAAATTTCTGTTTTATTTGGAGCTGAAATCTTGACTCCTTGGATGTTGAGGACAAAACTCTTGTTGCTAGCTAGGCCAAAAATTGCGCCCTGCAACTAGGATTTCTAGTTGCCTCATCTTCTTGCATCGAGCGTTGTCAGGTAGCATGTTTCTTTCTGTTCCAGTGCACAGCCCTAATTCTACTCTGCAGCATTTCAAGGCCCTAACATTGTAAAATGCAGGTTCAAACATGATCTTTTTCCATAGGAATGTGTTAAACAGGGCATGAAAAGCCAGCATGATCAAAAGATGTTCTACAAAGTATTGATATTTCACTGCTTCTTACCTTGAGCTTCTCCAGTAATTCACCATATCAGAAATACAATATTTGTAAGTTCTTTTTCATAAAGGTCTTTATGGGTTTGGAAATTTAAACACCGCGACCTGAAGTTGAATTGGAAACCAAAAGTCTCTAAGCTTGTACATCTTAGAAAAAAAATTCAATTAAGTGGGATTTTAGCTGTTTCAATAAAATTGGACTCTCCCTTTTCAAGATAAGGGTCCTATAGAGCTGCAGCAACCTTTATGTGGCAGGAATATCCACTTCTACTAAACGTATAATCCTAGCTCAGGACACAATACACACAACAGGAAATCAATGTATAGTAGAATCAATTTGAAAATATAAAATAAACTAATATATGAGTGGAAAATTGACTTCCTATGGATTAAAAGCAGCACAAATGGTAGAAAAATCTGGCTTTTTAACAGGATGAGGTGGGTGGTAATAATAATGCAACTGATTAACTGGCTGGTCTCTAGCTGCTGTGTGTGCACATAGATTTTTTTTCCTTGCTAAAAGGATTCAAAGAGGAAATAATTTATTGGTGCACTTTGCTCAGTGTTTGTCATTGAAAGGATGCAAAGTGTGTACAGCACTGTGAAAAAAGGGGAAAAGTAAAAGATATGGAATGTATTATTTAAAATATCAGCACCATAAACAGTGTAGGATTACTGCAGCAATCCCATTATAGCTGTGGGGATATAGAAATGTTTCATTACGATTATCATTGAGGAGTTTATAACTCAGCCATTGAGATTTTTATTTTTTTAGGGGAATTTAATGTTTGTGTAATGTGCTGTACTGACAGTCTGGAAACTGGAAGTCTGTTATTCATTGCCAGAACAGATACGATCAGCTACAGAAGCAGAGCAGCACTCAGTTTGCTCAGTGCCATCTGCCTCAGCCCTGCCATCGGCTGAGTACCTCTATACCTGATGCCCCAAGCCTTTTTGGTCCTTGGTGCATCTCTGGGGATTGCTGTCAAGGAAAGGAAAGAAGAGACAAAAATCCATTGAAACTAGCAAGCTTTGGGTGTAGCCCATAGACAGGAATGACAAGGTTCTCCAGTTATGACAGAATGCAGAAAGACATCATGAGTCTGTTGGGGCATAAAACACACGTTGGATCTCAGGACAGAGAAGAAGAGGAGTCTTCCATCCTGAGGCTGAGCTGTATCTCTTAGGATCACTCCAAAGCAATGGTTAGAGCTGTTCATATACTATTGTGTGCCCTTGGGCAATGCCTCTTGACTTCTGGGAACCAAGTGTTCCCAAAATGAGGAATGCAACATACTTCAGTAACAAAACTGGAGATTACCTGGGGCAACACGATGCATCTGCAGACTGCCCAGCACACTGAAGAACAGCTGTGGATTCTCCACATTAAATCTGTACTGCACTATGTCACACAGTCAGCATTAATTTAGTGTGGATGTAGCTATGTTAAAGACAGAGATACTGTATAGCCACGTCACTTTTCTCCCATCACATGTCTGAGAATACACAAATTAAGTGGATTTGTATCAATATTTAAAAATTTAAAAGATCTGTAAAGCTGCTTCATGAAAGGAAATCAGAGTACCTAGGAAGGAATAGAGTTCCTAGAGAAATTACAGGCTTAGTTTGTTCTGCTTACTGATACTGTCTTTTAACTATCTTTTGTTTCCCATCCCACTGGAAGACTGGTGAGCAATATACAGCAGAGCCAAAAGGGGAAGGGAAGCAGTTTGCTCACATTTGAATAAGCCATTTGGATGAAATTTCAGTAGTTTCAGGTAGATGCGATGTGGACAGACAACTCTGGTTCCTAATCCCAGAGTTTGTGCTCAGTCATCTGAAAGTGTGTTTCTACAGACAAAATGAAAACTGGCCCGGATAGGACCTAGCAGGCTACTGGTCTCCTATAGAGTAAAATGTCTTTGTAGGGAAAGGATCTTTTTTTTTTTTGATCTTTGTGTAAACCTCTCACTCATATCTATGGGGAATTTCCCATGCATGGAGTAGGGGATATTATTTTAGATTATTAAACAAGAATCAGTTTCCCTACACAGACTAGTTTTGACAACATTGATTTCAATTCACAGAATCACAGAATGGTTAAGGTTGGAAGGGACCTCTAGAGATCATCTAGTCCAACCCCCTGCTCAAGCAGGGACACCTAGAGCACGTGGCACAGGGTGGCATCAATATTTTCCAGCCACAGGACATTGCTGTTCCATTTTAAACAGTTGTTGGCATTATTGGTATTATTTTATATATACATATATGCACGTATAAACAAAGCTGGAAAAAAAGAGAAGATTATAAATGAGCAAAACTTTTGAAACAAAATGGTTTTATCAGACAAATATATAAAATATATGAAAGTAAGAAGGAAGCCACTTCTGATGGGCCACTTCTGAGATGATTAATTAACTTTTGAATCTGATGGCAGTAGGAAAACAAAATAGAAGAAAAGTTCTAATTCTTTCATGTATGAACTAAATCACACTTTTTAAAAACAAATTAATTCCATATGCTAAGAGCTACAGAAAATTCTAGATAAGCCGTGCAAAAGTACAGATGTTGCAACCGAGATGGGGTGTTATTGGGTAAGGGTGCTGTAGGAAGTTAGAATGTTTTTTTTTTTTGTGTGTGTGTGTGTGTTAGATTTATTCTATTGTCTACATCTTCTGTAACAAATGGCAAGTGCTTTAAAGTGATCTTGACATCAAGAAGAAACTAGTCCAGATTTTTCTTTGCTTGCAGGATTGTAACATAAACACCCACAGCTGTCAATGATCAAGAAAGTGCATTGCAATCTGTATTCACCGCAACTGGCAGGTTGTTTTGTACTCAGTAATTCCACAGTACTTTTCACTTTGCTTTATAAGGGTAGAGGGATCTCTGAAAAAAAAAAGTGCATACCTGAAGAATATATATATTTTTAATGAAGACTAAATCTGCTAAACCTTCCAATTGAGCAGTGATGAAAACCCAGCTTGGTATCTTAAACAAGTCAGATAACCAAAAAAACAGTAGAGACTTTTAACACCTTATTAGCTGCATTAAGAATTGTTACTGCAATTGATGTTACAAGGATATGTGATGTATTCACATAATGAACTGCTTTTCAGCCATCCTGAGATGTCTCATATGTCAGTCTGGAGGGTGCGATTCTCCAAACAGATAGGAGTAATGAAGGTGTGTCTAGCACTAACTGAGCATGGAGTGCATTTTAAAAAATGAAAACAATAATCATGCTAAATAGGATTGTTGGTTGAAGCCATTAGTATCTATCAGATGAGCTGCAGAAGCGTTGACAGAAATAGTTTAATATATCGTCAAGGGTGATTTCTAAAACGTTTCAACCCCGAAGGGTCTGAGAGGCTTCAAAAGGCTGGCTCAGCCCTTTATCACTCTCCTAAGGTCTAGTCATTTTTCAGGGACAGCAAATGTTAGGATTTGGGAATGTTGCTCAGCAGCAATGAGAAGACTGAGGGCTTGGACGGTCCAGCTCCAAGACAGCGATCATGGCAAAACTAGGAGGTGAGTGTTGGCCTCCTGGGGCCTCTGCATTTCAGAGGGCTCTGTGTACCTACAACAGGTCATAGATCCCCCTGGCCATAGTGTCTCTCATCTCCCGAGGCCCTTGTGCATGGGGAGGTGGTGGCTCTCTCAATCTGTCCTGTGCTGCCTTAGGAAACATTAAGGAGGAAAGCAAAAGGATGTGAGGGGAAAAAAAAAAAAAAAGAGAGGAAAACTTGAAGGTAGTGTGGCTTCTTATTCCTCAGTGCTGAGGATAGTTTCTTGCAGCAGCAAAATCTGCAGGCTCCCTTCAGATCAGTGACAGTTTATGGCTACAGACTCTCCTATTTCTTATAGGAAGTACACGATTAAAGTTATTATAAGCAAAGCTCTATGTCTAGGAACATGTGCCTTGCCGGTGCAAGAAAGGCTTGGGTGGGACTTTATTTTACAGTTACACTTAATTTATTTGAAGTACTAATACTGAGCTGAGCAGAAATGTATGTTTTCAAGAGGCACGTTCCTCAAGGAAACCTTCTCAACCATGAATGTTAATAAAGTCCATGCGAGATCTTGGCTGACAGATGACCAGCTTCACTCCATCCATAGCATGGTGACAGGTTCTTGAACCTCAATTTAGCAGCAGTAAAAGCCAGTCTAAACCTTACGGTTGCATGAGTTGTAGCACTGTATGCATGATATAGTACATCTGCTGAAAATCAGAGTAAGACACTGTAGATGATTTTTGTTGTGTGGCTCCCATGCTGTGTCCCACTCATTGTGTGAAACACAAAAAACAGCTGGTACAGAATGTCCAGGCTCTGTGCTGTATAGAGGGGAAAAAATATCCCCAGGCAGGACGTGCTATCCCCGTAGCAGGACGTGCTGCTTATGTACCTTAGTGATGGGTAGAGACAGCTCTTGACAAGCAGATAGGTATTTGATAATAGAGTGTCTGGAAGGGTATAATCATCACAGCACGAAGAGTGTGATGAATGCTTTAAAGCCACCTGGTCAACACCTTTCTAGCCCAGCGAGGGCAGTGATATGATCCTGAAGGCCTGATCTGCTGGTGTGAACACCAGTGTCTGGATTCCCTGTCGGGATGAAGCAGGGGGTAATTTTAGAAGTGCTGGCTAGAGCAGATCAGCTGATGCAAAAGCAAGAAGCAGCAGCAAAATAAAGAGGAAGGGGGGGTGAAGGAGTTTTGGAGGAGGGATCGTCGATCAAAATGCCAATCAAGTGCCTTTAAGGTGTTTGTCGGTTCCACCTGGATTATATTTAAATGGTTAAATACATAGGGATTTTGGTATATTGCAGCAGAGAATGAATAAGAATGTGAATAAAAGCTTGCTGAGCTCAGTGGGAGTATTTGCATGGTGCCTGATGGGACCAGTTGAACAGAAACCCTTAAATCCATCCTAATCCAGAGATGGGGTTAAGCACATAATAAAAGGATTTCTGAAGAAGGAACAATATGTAAAATTGGGTCTTGAATGAGTGGGAGCTGTAGGGATTTTACTGCCATATTTATTCCAATCTTTATGCGATTGTGTTCTAATGTATACACATTATTAGTATTTATTATTCATCTTGCATTAGGCCATAGCTGCTTCTGCCATGTACTAGTCACTGTACAAACCTCTAATAAAAAAATCCCTGCTTTATAGAGTTTATATACTCTTAGCAGATGTTTTGTAAATATATTGTTACTATTGGTTCTTTATAGTTCTTTAGTATAGCTATAAGCACTTACAGAAATATCTATGAAGAAAAGAAATAAGTCTTAGTACAAGTTGGCATTCATCCATGAAGATTTAGAAACCTAATTTATAAACATTTAGTAAATATGAATTAATTCTGACATGGTGGATTTTGTGCTGAATTAAATAGTCATACTTACAGTCTGTAATGCACTTAGACAATAGGTAAATTAGTCCTTCATTAAAAAATCATGAAGGAAATGCATAATCTGCAGCAATGCCCAGAGGAAAAATTGCAGTTATTTGAAAGAAAACCACTATTGTTAGCAAATTTGTGGAGGTTGTTTTTCAGGATTTTTTTAAACAGCATTATGGATCTTCCTGTATATTGGCTCTATCATGAGATTTCCAGCTGAGTGTATTAACTAAATACCCAGGCTTTAATTGGAAGTCTGAGGTAGAAAAACTGCAAATCTCCTTTCAGTCATTTGTCTCTGCATTGCCTGCTTCTGAGCAGCAGACACAACACTATGCGCTTTTACATCTGATTAATGCTAACGAAAGCTGTGATTAAAACATCCGTGAATTCTTCTGTCATACAGCACTATTTAAAATTGTGAATTATCCTTCAAAACAGCACAAGTGGTGCAATCGCGCATTAGCATAACAGCAAACCTTATTTACACAAGCACAAATGTTGTGTAAATTGGCCTTTAAGTGGGTTTTAAATGGCAATCACTTGGTAGGTGTTTTCAGAACTGCTAAATAAAAAAAAAATAGCTATAGTGCAATATTTTACAAATGAATACTTTTAATGGGCCTATTTTCAATTGAATTGACTATTAAAACAATGAAGGCAGAAAATGACAACAGTTATTTAATCTGGGACGCAATATAAATACTGGAACATTTTTGAATTGTTCAGCATCTTGTAGCAGAAAGTGTTTGTGAAAGTCAAGCGGTTATTAGGCTTCCCAACTCCCCGGTTTGCCTGTATATTGTGTGCAACCATCGGGGAAGGATGCAGCTGAGGGGAAACAGAAATCCCGACCAAGAGCACCTGTGTCTGTATTTTTTTGCAGAGAGTAGAAGGGAGTGGGTTATTGCTCCTCATGCTGTGGAGCTGCTCCCACCAGCCTCGGAGGGAAAGGGCTCCGTGCCTGGGCATGGGTGCCTCAACTGGAAGCAAGATCCAAGCCCATTGGGGCACCAACCATGTCTTATTATAAAGCCCCAGCCACGCTGCTGGTCACTAATGTCGTTTCTAATCAGTAGGATGGGAAGAAAGACTTTTCCACCTCACTTTCTTATCTTCTCCCTGCATTTTCCTTGTTTCTTAACAATGTCTTAAATCTTTGAAAAATCAAGGCCGCAGTCTAGTGCGAGGTACAAATACAGGCAGAGATGGTCCCCGTCCTGAAGAGCTCAGTGGGGACGGGAAGGGGCAGTGAGGTGCCTAGCCAAGGTCCACATCAAGGACGGGAGCAGATCCAAGGCTTCGCCTCAGCGCTCGCTGGACAACACAGCTTTATTTACTTAAAGCAAGTAACTACGGGGTTGGATGAGGGGTATCTACGAATTGGTGTCCAGGCAGCATCTCTCCTTGCCAGTCCTATCTCTACGCCCCAAAACACACTGTGGGTGACAGCAATGGTGCAGATGGGCAGCAGTAATAGCCTAGGCATGGCAGTGTGTAGGCTATTAGCACGTATGCAATAACAGCAAGGATGCTATTTGTGCTCAGGTCAGGAGACTTTGTATTGGCTCATGGGATTTATTATCTTGGTAAATAGATGTGTAAGAAATAGTGGCATAGGGGCTTGCCAGGTCAGACCATGCTGGTGGTGGTAGAAGCAGTTCAGTTAAATATCTTTGTCCAGCCTCCATTCTGAGACTTATTCAATCAAATCTTTCAAGCTAGCCTACTGCCTTTTTTTATTGTGGGTATAACAGAGGCTGAGGGAAATATTGGTCATGAAATGTGTGAGGGGACAAGATGGAACAGAGAAAGACAAACTGTACTGTAAAGCCCACCACGTCTGGGGAAAAGCAAGTTTAATATCATTCCTAGTCCTTAAGCTACTTTTTTTTTTTTTTTTTTTTTTTTTCCTGAAATACTCCTGTTTCGAAGTGATTTTGCTTGAAAGAAGCTGTCTGGTTCCAGGACATCAGACACAGCTCTATTTCCAAGAGAAAAAAAGCTGCATATCCGGAATCTCGTCTGGGACCCTCAAATGGGGTCAGAGCTTAGCTGACTTAGGAACTGAGATTTTTCCATTAATTTGGGGCTGTTTTCCATAAATAAATGGTGATTTGTTATGTCCTGTTAAAGTTTGGCACTCCAGGGACTCAAGTAGTTCACAACAAGAGCAAACAGCTCAGGATGGGAGAGCTCTGTTGGGGGGACAGCACTGGGTACATTCCTGCAGTATCTTAAACAACAAATTAAAAGTGGACCCATTTACACTTTGACTTCTGCTATTGAAGGAACTCTTCCAAAATTGCTGATACCAAATGTAAAAATTAGGAGGTTGAAGAAAGTTTTTTCTTTTTCTTTTTTTTTTAACCAGAGATGTCATTTTCTCTTCTTTTTCAAACAGCAATTATTCTGTCTGTGTATTGTGGATCAGTCATTGGAATTACACAGCTCTAAAACTTGCGTGAAATCAGAAACATGATTGCCTTAGGCTTCATTCTCTACACCATATGAACAGGCAGCTAGTAATCAGCCCTGGTATATAAAGTGTGTTTACCAGAGTGATGCTTAGAGGTTTTATATCATTGTATTCAAGTTAATATTTCAACTGATTCTAATCTGCTTGGATTCATACCCCTCGTGGTTAATCAGAGATGAGGGATTTGAATGAATCTGTCGCCAATCAATCCCTGATAATATTTGGGTGGGTTATCCTATTTTTAGCATTATGCGTTCTTGTTGTTTGTCATCTCCCCCTTTTTGTTCATTTGTCTCAGTTCCTGTTTACAGCCTCTACTTTCTTTTCCATCTCTCCCTTAGCACCATCAAGACTTGCACTCACAGTTTCCTGCGTTCATTTACCCCGGGATGTGCTCACGTGTTCATGTCTGCTGTAGGAGGTTCAGATGTTACCATCCATCGGCTTTTTGGGTCTGCCTCTTTCCTCAAGAAGGTCTCATCCATGGTGCAAATTCTTCTAAATTATCTCAGAGCAGAGGGAACTTTCTCTGGTTACCCTTATAAAAACAATATCCTTGTGACTGTAACACTCTCCTGTCCTTTCATTTTTGCCTCTCTGGGAAAATCTGATTTTTAAACATCGTTTTTTTTAGTGTATGGAAAAATCACTGTTCATAGCTTTAGAAGAGCCCACACTTAAAGAAACAATAGCTTTTACACTAACAGTGTGGAAAATAAATTGCTCTTAAGTCTGAATTTATTTATTGTCAGATTGACTATTATTGTTTGAATATTATTAATCATTATTTTAGTATTATTTATTCACATGCATTTGCTTTTATGTCAGCATTGCCCTTTAGCTTAAATAGCTTTCCTACCTGCAGGAGAAGATGCTCCTTTGATATATTTATGGAGAGAATTATATCGCATATCAGCCATCACTTTTCCAACCGAGCAAAGCTCTCTTAAAAGGTAAGATCGCCGTTTCTGAAGATATAGCTATTCTTGCCCTGATTCAGTTTGAGTTTGTCCTTCTTGAATGTGGGCTTTAGGAACTCCATTCATCTTTTAATATAAAAAAGTGCTGTGCCCATACATCCAATATTTCCTGAGTTTTGCTTAAAAATATCTAGTGTGATGCAGCCCAGAATTACATTGGTTTTGATAAGGAAATCGGATCAGCTGGCGCAGACACACAGACCGTCTCACTGTGGCCCTTCTTTACCTAGTCCGCAAATGCTTTCGGAGACAAGGGGTAAACCTACATTAAAAGAGTGGCAGACCACAAGCTGCCAGGGTTAGGTAATTCTAAAATTTGGAACGTGCAGATAAATTGCAATTTTGGACATGAACATTGCACTCTAAGGCCTCTTCTAAGTCTTTTAGACTTAGACCCTTTTGGGGGCTGCCTTGAAGATAATGAATAAATTTGGCTCAAAGACTGAAACAAAAATGATGCATTTCTGCACTTGCCAGGAATAAACCTGGCTCAGTCTGTTTTTCTGCTGCCTCCAGCATCACCAAGAGACCTTCTGCCAAGACACGGTCCTCAGGACTGTGCCAGCAAGCTGGCTAAGCTTAGCGGTTTAAAAAGATCAATAACAATATTAATAATAACAGCAGTGATATTAGTAGTAATAACAGATCCTTCAGAGAAGACAATCTGACTCGCTCCATTTTTTTCAACTCTCTTCCGAGTGAAATCTCCTTCGCTTTTCCTCTCAATGCAGCGGCGTGGTGAGGGCCTCAGCTCAGTCCTGCGCACGGAGCTCATCCGCACCGGAGCTCACGTAGGCAGCAATCTCCCTTTACAACTGAGGTTAATCAGTCATGGCTGATGAGCTTTGTTTAATGAAGGGCCATTTAGACAGTGCCCTTTGGATGTTTGCTCCACATTTTAATATCTCAGGGAAGGCAAAAGGAGGCAATCAAAAAAGCACAAAAGGGGTTAATACCAAGGGACTTGTTTGTCTGTTTTTGTTTTCTCAAATAAGCACTATAAATTGAAGATTTGCCTCTAGAAGATTTATTATTTCTACGTTAACTGAATGTGCTGACTTTCTCAGCCCCCAGGTGTGAAAATGGGCTTTTATGCAACTGCCTGGACACTTGCAGCCATCTGCATTTGATCTAAGCAGCCGTGGCTCTTCCGAGATGAACATATCAAAAAATGAACTGCACACACGATGCCTCTCCCATTCAAAACCATCTTTGCATCTCCACTGCCTTATCCTCTGAAATAATCTAAGGTCAGAGTGTTAACCACCCTTTTTACTCTGCTGCTAATGTGGCATTTAAATTTCAATGCTGTTTATTTTCCCTGTTGTGCCAAAAAGCAAAATAAT
>VZSV01000009.1:483653-511153 GCA_013398735.1 Nothocercus julius
GAGTCTTGGTAACATCACTCTGTTCTTGGTGTTATGATTAGACATGTTCAGGTTAGCGTGCTGTAAAATTTCTAGCTGCTAACAAAAATAGGCTCACAACATAGATGTTGACTGGAACATTAAAATCTCTTTAGCTGACAGAAACTTTTTAAGTGTGACCTTTGTTGTGGTCACATTTATTTCACTTATGATCACATCGGTGCTAGGCATTTTCCAGACATTTGCAAGGGATGAAGGAAAACCGCATTTTATGAGAAAAGTAGGCTGGGGCAGGCTGGAGGGGGACGGTGGGGATTTTTTTAATGTAAGCTCCTTAAATTCAATGTAATGGGACCACTCTTCAAATAAGTTACTTGAAACCAGTGGCACTAAGTGAGGGAGCAGATTGTAATGAGGTGTCTGAGCTTGGCTGCTCCTTCTTTTTAAGCAGTGAAAATTCAGTGTCAGTGGAACATTTTCCAGTAAAACTCAAAACTGGAGAAGAGCCTGTGTGTTTCCTTGTGACAATTACAGCTTTTCATGCAAATAGTCCCAATAGTAATCTGAGAATAAGCAGCCCATGGTCAAGCTGGGTTAGCAGTCTGGCAGCCAGAACGAATGCCCCGTGGCACCATGAGGGATCCCTCTCACATTTAGTAGCTTTCAAGAGTTGACTGAAAAAGTCTGTGATTTTTTTGCATTTATGATGTTGCCAGGGGAGTTGCTGGAAAGGTTTGAGCGCAATCCGGACAGCCGGAATTTGTGAAGTTCCTGAAGGGGTGGTCATTAGCTGCTGATTGCTCTTAGACACAGAGATTTTGTAATTGATTTTGCATTAATTTTCTGGCTCTGATTTTGCAAAAGTGCTCACAGTTGACACAGCTTTTGTGAAGTTAGTGTGGTATTTTTGTCCAGTAAACTTTCCTCTCACGGGTAAAATTAACAGTGCTATTGCAGAGTAGTAGAAATTGTGGTCAATAGAAGCTGTTTTGCACTCTTCTTTGTAATAATTGTGTTTAAATAATCAAGTTGTACAGTATGAGAAAAAGAGTCCTGTTGTAAAGTTGAATTTTTTTTTTTTTTTTTTTCTTAAGAAAAGAGGACTATTTTCTGTTTTGAATTTCTTGGTAGGATTTCATCTCTTTTGTTTTGTTTTGTTTTTCTGGTAGGATTTTATAGACAACTGGAAGTCCAGGATGTTAATGCAGGGGACTCAAAGGGAACAAACCCCAAATGGAACCTGTAATTTCAATTTTAAGTTCTTCTGCAAAACCTTAAAGAGATGATGGGAAAGGGGAATTTAACAAAATCCCTCTCTCCTCCCCTTCAACTTGGGATGACAGAGCTTAGGAAGACTGCTGATGCTTAACTCAGGATGCTTAAAAAACAAAGCAAGCTGCCTCTATGTTATACACAATAGAGGGAAAATAAAAGGGCTTAAATTCAATTTTCTTTTCCAGTTTAGATGAATTTAATGTCTTTGATATAATGCAGCTGTAGTAATTGTAAAGCCAATGTTATTCTAGTGCTGTAATTTATTAAAAACACAAATGAGAAAAGCAAATGATAGACAGGAAGACCAGTCACACAGTTAAATGCCCTGCTCTAAACTCCAGTTTAATTCATGGCTCTTTTGTAGACTTCCCTGGTCGCACGATCTTTTGAAAAATCTCTTTAAATATTCTCCAATATATCCTAAAATATCCTTATTAAATATCATTATTCCTTTAAGTATATACCTTATTTAATAAAAAATACTAAGCATTTTAAAATCTATGCCTGATTAGAAAGCAGATACGCGGACTGCACCTGTGCCCACGGCTCTGCCCGTCACGTAGTGGTGGCTGGGCAGCACAAGGGACCTGCAGCAGGCTGAGCCCCCTTTGCAACGCGGTGTCAGGAGCAGGAAGCTCCTGTGAGGAGCTCCAGCAACACGCAGGCAGCAGCAGCCACCGTGGGCTTGAGTTGTTTGCTGCTCTTTGGTGCCCTTTGAGGCCAGAAAGCAGCATTTGTACACGCACACTTGTGGTGCGGATTGCCCTTGGTTCTGCTGCCCCACGGTGCCCCCACACCGGACTTCAGTCCTCAGTATTTTAACAACAGAAGAGGATTTGTAACCGGTAGCATAGAAGGCAGAGGGTTTATTCTAAAACCTGACGGCTTTTCTTTTTTCTTTTTTTTTTTTTTTTTCAGTTTTTCCTTATAAACTAATATTACTATTGTTAGACGGCATTCAAAACCACAAGATGGTGTCACTGCCCACCAAGGTTTGGTCCTCGGTGCTTCAGTATGTGCTGTACCTTTGTCACCGGAGAAGAGAATGGGAATGTGGCAGGCCTTGAAACTGGAGATGAAAGGCCTCTAAATAATAGTAATAATGGGTATTTTTAAAAGTCTGTCGTTGTTAAGGGTTGAGTGGGCTCTGTGTGCCCCATTTATGCCTTTTTAATTCTTGAACAATAGCGGTGGGGTTTCTCTCGCTGCAGCACACGAGTGAGGTTAAACATTATTTCTGTAACAGCCCTTTGTTTCCAGCTCCCATGGAGAGAGGGGGGAAAAATTGAGATAAAGAAGTGTTATTAAAATTGTGACACACGGCTCTGGGAGTACGTTAAGGATAGAAGGAGCCAGGACGTCAGGAAAGAAATAATGAAATGCAAAAATCACCCAGACTGACAATTGGGAGCCTATGTAGCAGCTTAGCCTGTTGGTCCAAGGCTATTTGTCATAATCAGCGGCACTTTTCTCATTAGCAAAAAGCCATTACCAGTGGACTTTATCAGCAGCTGCGAGTTATCAAGGGGCACACAGCAATCCTGGCGTGTAGTCGTGGGGTTCAGCCGGGGTCCGGCAGCTTTAATAAGCCGCCAACTCCTTCCCCAAGTTCCCAGTCAGGTGTCACTGCCATTGCCGGCGAGGCAGCCGAGTGCGGCCCGGAAAGCCCCAGCGAGGAGCGCGCAGCCTCAGCCCGCGAGCTGCCACGGCGCTGCTGAGGGTGTCCCGGGAGCCTGCTTGTGCCTGAGCTCGGAGGGACATTGTCCGCTCCTCTCCTTGGTCTGCCTGCCCAGTGGCATGGACAATCCTGGGCTGAGAGCAATGGCCATGAAGAGCCTCTGGATGGGACCCCCAGAGCCTGGGGTGGGTGGGTGATGCCTTAGCACACAAGGGCCTTTGCAGTGCCGTTCGGACAGAGATGCCACTGAGAACAGAGGGTATTCGATGACTGCTATGTAAATCCCAAATGCCTTTTTATTCTACTGAAGGAAGAAAAACGCCTTTTAAAAAATATTTTCAAGTGCAAGGAAAGTAACCGGTGAGCTGCTAGTGGGATCTTACTGTGAATAGGAGTAAAATCAAATCAGTTCAGTGCCTACTTCTTTTCAGCCTCCCCTCCTTCGTCGCTCTGGCTGGAGTGCCAGTTTTCCCACGTTATAAGAAAGCCAGCAAATCTGGGGAATGCACTGGGAGGTGAGCGCTCGTGTTTGTGTATGGGTGACTGTACTCAGCTTGCTGCTCCACTGGAGCCTGCTGGAATCATTACAGGTCATGAACTGAAGGATTTGAGCTTCCAAAATCTAATGAAGTCAGTGAAAAGACTATCATTGACTTCAGGAGGCTTTTGGCAGATGTGTTAATTGAGGGGGAAAAAATTAATCTTGCACAGAACTAAAAATTCTACTGGTGCAAACCCCTGCACCGGAGACGAGTAAGGTTATGGGAGACATTTTTAGGTTAAAACAAGAACATCCATATTTATATTTCCCATCACTTGACTAAATTGGCTTTAAAACACACTGTTCTGCAGAATTTGCACACTGCTGCAAATTTCTGCACAAACAAGCACAATTTATTGATGCTGGCAGAGATGCAGAAACATCCGTAGAGACCAAGGGTGGCATTAATTTCACCTGGCACTGGCATTTGCCATGTAGGTATTTGCACTGGAGATGGTTCCCTGTGCCCCTGGTCGAGTGGATGGAGAGGCGCTTCCGGGACATGTATAAGAAAGTAGTATTTTGCTATAATTAACTGGAACTTGTGCAAGGTGAAATTCCATTCATTACCTTCTGCACTGTGAACAATTACTTCAGTTATACAGTAGGAAAATTTTACCATCATTATCCTGTGTTACACATGAATGAGTCTCAAATACTTAATTTGGTCTGGAAAATTACTAAAAGCATCACCAAATTCCAGCTCTGTGAAATGGGACTGAGGGGCTGAAAGAACAGACTGGCTTCACTTTCTCTACCCTTTTCCCCTTATTTTAGATGAAGTCAATATTTGAAAGATATTGTCTGGGACACCCTGTTACACACCAAAAGCCTGACCAAAGACTAAGTCTTTCCGAAAAAAATAAAAGGCTGAGGCTGATGGGCAGGTGAGCCCCAGTCTCTGCGGCACCGGCGGGTAGAGCCGGGTGACAGTGCCCAGCACGACGAGCAGCTCCCAGCACACGAGGTGCCCTGCAGGCAGTGAGTGTGGAGGACCGAGGAGACCTAAAAAAGGGCCACCAGGTAGCTCTGAATATTTTAAAGGGGATATCCTTCCTCCTCTTTAGACATCTTAGTCAAACAGCTAAAAGAAAAAGGACCTGCTGTGTTTTCACACATATAAGCTGCACCTTAAATGATATATACTCCTCTAAAAGGAGCAGTACTTGAAAATAGAGCTGCCAACAGCTTGTGCTGATAACCCACACAGGGCCAGAGGCTGGGGGACTACTGGGCTAGTGAGACCAGGGTATCAGGAATCTGACTATTGTGGATGTGGGAGGCGGTGGGTAATGGGTTTAACCACCACCCCTTGTATTATCTGTACAGACATAAAACCTTCACTTTTTTCTGACTATTTTTTCCCACACTTTTTGCACCTTTTTTTTTTTTTTTAACAGGTAAGTTATGGTGACATACTTGTATCATATATGCACATCCTGTATCTAAGACTATAGGAGAAACCAGGATGTTGGTAGTTTGTAAAAGTTGACAATTTATTCACATTGCAAAGAGCTGAGTTATAAGCCTCTAAAACCCAAGCAAATCAATTCAGTCTCAGCAAGGAACACAGAGCACCCATTGACTTCTACAGCAGGGGTGAGTGGTTCAGGCAGGAGGGAGGAAACTGGGCCCTGAGTGTAAAATGCAAATTCTAGCAGATTGTTTTCATTCAAGGGAAGATGAAGGACAAAAATTATTTTCTTCTGCTTGCAACTGTGGTTTTTGCTTAGTGGTTTTTCATTAATAACACAGTGAGGTTGACCTTCGAATCTTTTTTGCTCTCTGGTAAATTGTAATATTTGTTATATTAAAATGGATGCAATATGTGGCTTTTAGCATCAGATGTTTTAAACCTATTTGGAGAATTTTGTCTATCTTTTTCTACCTTCTTGCAGTTCTGTGCAATTCTGAACTTTGGAGTGTTGTCTAATGCAGATTTTCATATCCTTGAAAATGTAGCGAGTGCCTGTTTTCTTAAAATAATAAGCTTATCTTTGAAGTGTTTATATGGAAGAACCTGATCATTACATCGTGTTTATGAAAACCTGCGTCCTTTACCGCAACTGAGCACAAAAAGTAAATAGTCTTCTTATTTATCTTGCACACTGGTCCACTTCAAACCAGACAAACACGTCCTATAACTGATTAGAAATGGGACCATAATCTCAGCTGCGGCAAAGGAAACGTTCTCAAGAGACAGAGGCAGGAGGACAGAACCGGAGGGGAAAATCACTCACTGTTCTTGATCAATTGTTGTCAAAAAAAGGAAAAGAAAAAAAAAAAAAAAAAAAAGAGAGAGAGGGAGAACATGATCATATCATATCATTTCTTTAGGACAGAATTATTAACCAAAGAGTTGTGATGCTAGAGCTATTTAATATTTCAGATAATATTTGTTGAACTTGTAACCCATTTCATTTTCTCCCATGTTTGCTCCTCCGTCTCTTTTCTGAAGATTAATAGAATTCTCAGCAGAGTGGGAAAAGCAGCTCCCCTTTCACTTGGGCTCAAGCACAACCATCATTAATAAGTTTATTATTATTGCTTTGCATAGGCAGCCCGTGCAAAAGAACATTCAACTTAGATAAATGTAAATGGAGAATTATAATCTTGGACATCACTTCAAGACAAAAGAGGTCTGAGCAGTGCTAAAAATCTAGAAATATTATGAAGAGGGGTGAATATATTACGCAGTGCTGTAGAAAATATAAAAATCTCGTGCTTATATTCAGAAAAGACTCTTATAGAGATGTCGGGTAGCTGTGTTTTGTTCTACTCCCAATTCAGCAATTAATTTGGGGACTTAAATGTGTATTTAAGTGCTTTATTGCTTTGGAACCTTGTAACATTTACTAGAAGTGAATGTTCACTCCTGTTTTTCCACTGATTCTCTGAAAACAGAACTGTACGGAGTGAGTCCGCAGCAAAGCTGGCGGCAGCATGGTTCCTGTCCCGGTGTGGCGCACATATTGCCATGTTTTGTCCACGTTGGACATTAATAAGCTGCAGAGCTTATTAATGCAAAGCTAAGGTATGTCAATTAAAGAGGCTGGTGTTAATTAAGCGTGGCTACTTACAGCTCACTTTGAGCTGGGTAATGAAGAGGGCTCCGGAGTTAACATAACACACTCTGCATTAAAAGTGCATCAGGATGGATCTTGGGAGGGAATTCTCCCAAGGTGCCAGGGGAGTACATAATCCTAAAAATATAGTAAAATTTAAGATGGCCTTGGAAAGAATTCAGCTTCAGTAATTTAGTCTGTCTCCAGAAAAATCAGTGGTATATAGAGAGCATCTTATGTCAGCTACAGAACAGGCTACTGTATACTACTATTTCATCTATGCAGTACAAACATTTATGTAAATATTCCCCCAGCTTTTATAGAAGGACCTTGGACAGAGCACCTGCTTGTGGAAGTGCCGAAGGCAGGGCTGCTCTAAAAGGGGTGTGCATGGGTGCATGCTGCCAGCATCTTTGAACAGCAACGTTCCTTCTAAAAGGCACTGGCAAACAAACCTGCTCTTTGTAATTTATTTTGTTACATATAAAGAACTTTCTGGAGGCTTAGCTTTCCTGACAGAAGGGAACCTATATGAGTTCCCAGTTTATAAGAATGACTGAGTGATGCAGCGAGCTTAAGTGACAGTTCATTCCTTTTTAAGCCTCCCCTCAGCCAGTCTCAATTTGCAGAAGGCGATGGAAGGGGAAACAGGGAATGAAGTACTGCAGAAAGACGAAAATCACAGATTGCGAGATGGAAAAGACCTATTAGACCATCCAGTCCATTTCCCTGCTGGCTCAGGATACGGATTCTAGAAAGGAGATGCATTATAGGGTGAGCTGCCAGCAGAGTCTCAAGCGTGAAGATGACAACAGGATGAGAATTGCTAACAGAGAAGAACATGGTGAAGCAGGAATGAAAGGTCCAGGTGTAATGGGGGCCTGTCCCTCTTCAGCATTATTCTCACCTGTCCCTTGCTCCTGATTCCAGCTGGCCTCTTTCAGAAATCCAAATCAGTATGCACTCAGCCCCACACCTGCTCAGCAAAGCAGCTAAGCGTATGCTCAAGTGTGCCAGAAACCCAGAGGGCTGAAAAGCTGCTCTCAGTTGCTTTGCCTGAATATAGATGGTTTACAGAATTGGGACCTACAAACCTCTGAATTTCCTGGTTGATTCAAAGATGGTGACAGAAGCCGTGCATGAAAATGACTTTTGATTTAAACTTGTGAAATCAGTAATTTTCATTCAGTGGGAATCACTATCAAATTGCACAATTGTTCACTGTGAAAATAGTGAGCTAAAGCAAATGGCAGGGAGAAAGTGTGGGAGAAGAGATGATCTCAGTCACTTCTTAATGAAAATATTGCCAGCAACTTTTGTTAACGTGTGTATAAAGTTGTGCCTATTTTTATAAAAATATGAAAGAGGACACTCCTTTGTCAGTCTTGCTGGCCATCACGAGTTCAAAGTTGGGGTTCAAGTTGTTTTTTTTTCTCCCAGCCCTATACTCCTTCCCTTAACTTCTGAAAGCATCTCTTTTTAGACTGCGTATGGAAAAAGGATTAGCTAGAAAATGAGGATGAAAAGATAGAGGCAGAACAGTTGTATACATCCCATGCATTTACCTCTAATGTTTCTTTCCCAGTTTTCTCTCTTCAGCAATATCCCTCCGTTTTCTATATTTAGCCTTGTTCCACAAGCATGTCTGTCTGTGCTTATCCTTGCTAGATTTCGTATTGGACAGTCTTGACTGAACTGTTAAGTCCCAGAAATTTCTGACAAGTTTTGTGAAAACAGATAGTAAAGGTAGGAGAGAAATACATGATTCGTAGCCCTCTGTGGGAAAGGTGTTTTTAACCATAAGAAGGGATGGACTCTGGAGATATTCTGAAAAACATGATTCATGAATTCCACATCTCATGGAAATCAGTGTTGAATTTCATAGCTAAACCTATTTTCCATCATTACCTTTCCAAGTGCCAAATGTTATCCCTCTCTCTTGCCTAAGAGCTTCAGGTTCAGCTTAAAGCTTCAGGTTATTTTTAAAATCATATTCTTCTGATTTGTATCACCGCAGAAGTATCTCTGAATAAGCAATAAAATCTCAAAGCTTTGGGCCTCAATCTGAGGTAGATAGTCCAAACTTCAGTCATGCCAGTGGTGCGCTTGTTACTCTTGCCCGTGTGTGCGATCAGCTTTATGAGAAGTGGCTACTTTAGGGTTTATTTGCATCAGTTTGCTTGTTAATTCATTTTTGTAAGAGGCAAAAATCTTGAGGAAGAAAACATGAAACTGCTTTACCAGGGGTGAGTGAATAAATGCAGCGTCTTGAAAGAAACGGCAGCGCCTGCCGGGGGCAGCGGGGTGCGGAGAGCTCCGTCTGACGTGTTAAATCCCCTCTCTTGCCAGAGAACGCAGGGAGACTTCAGCAACTTGCAGTTCTGGACCACAAGAAAATAGATAAGCTTTGAACCATTCCCTGAGGGTTAATGGGCTTGGGTGCTGGCAGCCCGCTGGGGAGAGGGGGAATGCCAGAATAAAACCCATTTCTCTGCAAATCCCTGGGCGCTGCTCTGCGGGCAATCAAACGTAGCACGTGGCAACGTCAGCACTGCTCTGGTCTCCCTTGTCACAAGCGCGTGCACAGAGATGTCGTCTTTTAGGTAGCCGGGGCTTAAACTTGTTAAAGCTCTTGGAAAAAGCAGCCTCCCTCGCTGGGACCCTGGCTCAGGACGATACAGTCCCTTGGGAGCAACGGAGCTGCCAGCCTGGACCCGCCGACATTCGCTGCCCTGGGGTCAGCGTTAGCCCTGCAGGAAACCCACGTTTGCTACGATGACGTGGGACAACCCCTCTCCTAATCTGTAACAATTAGAAATTATATTCGATCCTGAAGCATGGAGCTGCAAATAGCTTCCGAGTTACTGTACCTGCAGCTTTAGCTATACTCTGAATGTTTTTTTGCTAGTTACAGCAAGGTTAAATTCCTGATTTAAAGGCTTTCCAATGGCTGTGAGTGCTGTTGTCTTCACTGCAGGAGAAAAAAAAAAAAAAAAAAAAAGACCCTTTTCAAAATTTTTACAGCAAGTCTGTGTTTTTGATAAATATTTTTAATGATCTGTCCCCTTTCTTCCTAAGCAACGAGATAGGTCTAGGACACATACACCTATGCAGTAAATTCAAAAGCATGAGGGAAACAAAACAGCAGAGGAGCTTCCTCAAAATGGCTACTAGAGCCTTATCCCGTTCAAGTTGGTGGGAATCTCTCTATAAACGTCTACACGTTTCAGTCAGGCTCTAGAACCCGTTCAGTGTTTCACTAACGCTGTGCTGTTAAACGGTTTAATTATCTCGCTTCTGTTCCTGTCGAACTGCAGAGTCTAACAGAAATGAAGCAAACAAACAAAAATATCGGGGGGAGAGGGGGAAAAGCTGGATCTAACATTATTTTCCTTTCCAAAGGGAGCTATCATTTCAAATGCAAAAAAAAAAAAAAAAAAAAAAAAAAAAACGTGGGGGTTGAGAGGGTTAAAAAAAAAGACTGTTTTTTTTTTTTTTTTTTTTTCGTTTGAAATGGCTCCATGGTTCGAGAATGACTCTTTGCTTCCCCTCTTAATCTGTATTTTACGAGTGAGAAGCTTTGCATTATGCAAATCGTTAGATAGGAACAGGTGACATTTCAGCAAAGAACATGATCAGCGGCCCGGGCCTGGATTGGGCTGCTGATTTATACATTAGTATTTGTCACAAGAATCGCAAGTACTTCACTCTACATTCTGCAATTTGCGTTTCTATTTTTTTTTTTTTTCTCCCCATGATTCTTAAGGTGGAAACTTCATCAAAGTGCTTAAAACGCGCTGCTTGGACCAAAGGGAGCTTTATTTTTTTGCTGGAAGCTGGGATGAAACAGAGGAGCCTCGGGGTGATGCTTGCTTGTGAAGATTGTCCCTGCATCTTTTAGGCTTGCTGCAACTTCAGGACCACAGCACGTGTGTCCCACAACTCCGGAGACAGGGATAAGCACCCTAGTAGTCCTGGGCTTTATTTCAAACTGGGGGGCATCATCAGGAGCACAACTTAGACTTTTATTTAAACTTTGTGAATCGCCTAAATACCACACATTTGAAAGGGGAAAAATCTGCTACAGTCCAAACACCCGTTTACAGGCCCCTTTCTCTTTCCAGCCCCCACCCCGTGGCCTTTTCTAATGGCAGGTGGGCTCAATATAGACTGATTTCTATGCTGTGAAATACGTTTTAGTCTGTAAATTATTTCCGTAAAAAACTACGAGAAAAAAGCACCGAATTTACTGCCATTGAATTTAACATCAGTAACACTTGATTTTCTACCTTTCATTTTCTAGTTGTCGGAAGCATTTTTTGGATATATTTTTTACTTCTGCAGTGGTGTTGCTTCTCCCCCGGTAAAACTTTGAACTATGACTGCAGCTTAAATTAGGGAACAGGAGAGATTATTAATCGGAAGGATGTTACCCAGATGCGAGTTAAAGGTGGCATTTGCAGCAGCCTGCACGTGCTCCTCAGCTGCGGCCGGAGAGTCGTGTTGGCTCTGACCCCCCGAGCAGTGAAGAGCTGTCAGTGCCCTCTGCCACAAGGCACAACAAGGTGGCAATTCCAAAAGCCGTATTTGCCCAACGCAAAACTGCACCATTCTAGATTTCCAAGGTTGGGTATCTTTAAAGACAGACCGTTCTCTGATGAACTTAAAATGGAAATAAATGAGAAAGACAAAAGAAAAGACACTCCCTTAAAACTGCACTGAGGTGCAGATTGAAATATTTCGCCCAGCAGAACCAAAATCTCATCCCTGGTCTCTAATTTCATGCTGTAGCCCCCATGGGTAATACTCCTCTGTCTGGGCTGGTGACTGAATCATTTATGCCACCTGTGGGTTTTTAAATTCACAGGTAAACTACATCATTTTGGATCTATTTGTGTTCCTTCCGATGAGGAAATTTGAGGCAAAGTTAAAAGAAAATTCATTCACTGGTATAAATGTAACACCTGTAGATGTCCTCACTATGGGATTTGTTTAAAAAGCCCATATTTTAGGGGCTTTTTTCTCCCTCATTGCGTAAGAAAAGATGGATTTACATGCTAAGGAACGCCAAGGTGAGCAGAGCAAGGTGCAGTGACCCACTTGATAGGCTTTTTTTTTGATAGGTTCTTCTGTGCTGGCATAGGCTTGTCATGCAGCCTGTGTGTGCAACCACAGTGTGTCAGGACATGTATCTCAGTGACTCTGCCTCTGCTCAGCGCTGTTGACCCGGCTGGAGACAGACTCATCCATCCCCAGTCGTTTAAGAGCACAGGGGAGTTGTCTCTTCACAGATGAATACAAGAAAAGTGTTTATGACTGTTACCTACAGGGTATTGCTAATACAAGGCAGAATGAGAAAAGGTTGTCATTTGTCAGTCTTATCCTGAGGTGTTATGTGTTGGAGGGCACTGTTGTATATCTGGGGTTGTATTGTCTGTGAAGAGAATAATATTAACTTAATTGGATCATCAGTCACTATCTCAAAATTGTGGATTTCTTATACTAAAGCAAAACAACATATCAGATAGGGCTTTTAATTTTTTTTTCCTCAGAAAATAGCTAGTAAACTTGGTTGAAGTATCAAGTTTGTCATTTGTAGCAGATCTTCAAATGAGGAGAGAACCTAGACTGGCTAATGAGAGGTCATCTGTTGATCTCCATAGCTTCATTTAGTGGTATGAGTGCTTGGCATTTCTACTAACTGAGGCTTCGTGTGAACTTGTGTGTCTGTTCTGCTCTTGATATGCCATTTGTCTGTCTGCTGTTACAGATTTGCAAAGTGGATCATTGTTTCTGGGTTCATTTTTCCAGGTTTGGCCTGTATTATTCAGCCTTGAATTTCTTGAGTCTTCCATAAAAAATCTGGTTTCCTCCATTTATTTGCAAATATTCTATATGGAATATGGGGATCTTGCTTACTCATTAGAAGGCTATAGAAAAAAAAATAGAGGCTGCTTTGGTTATATATGAAGGTCAATAACAAGGTCCATCACTGTTCAGCTGAACTTTCACACATGTTCAAAGTTGTTTGGGACAGACTTCAACACATGCTTAAGTATTTCTGTGAATTCAGGCTTCTTCCTGTCTTAGGGTCAAATCAGATCACCAGGAACTGCAGTTATGCCCCTTCTTCCCCTTTAAAGTCTCACAATTTTCCACTGATGTGGAGGGTGTTAGGATGAATCAAGGTGCTCATTTCTGGAAGTTTTTGGTTCTGTCTGTCCTGCACCGATGTCAACAAGAACTGGAAGAACCAGGTGGTCACAGAGGGACCTTAGACAATCTATCAGTGCAGCCTCAGACCTCATAATGCCTGCACAAAAACATTTTCCCATTTCTTGTTTGTATTTGTTGTCTGCCAAATCCTGTAACAGTTTCCTATAGAACGTTGAGTTCCCTGATAGAATTTTCCCTAATTAATTTTTAAAGGTGAAAAATAGTACCAGATAAGCAAAAGAAATTTTTGCAGGTGGCTCTCAAGGTGCTTATTGCTAAAGGCAGTGCATTAAGACGTGATTCTGCCTCACTGCTCTTGAAGTACCTGCTTACTCATCCGGCTGAGTTATAACACAGTAGAGAGTAACACTGGGAGCAAAGTCATCTTGGAGAGTTGGGGAAGCAGCAAATGTTCACCTGTTTTCCACTGAGACTATTTTAAGTTCAAATATCCCAGTACATGAATAAATAACAAAGAATCTATAAGTTGATCTAAAAAAAATACTGAACTATTGAGTTTTGCCCGTTTGATCATACAGTACTATATCCTCTACCATATTCTCTAGTGACTTAATTTTATAAACTGAATTAACTAATATATGAATGATAACTACATATACATATCTTGCAATTACTAGTGCAAAAAAACAAAAAGTCGCACGCAGCCATTCTGACTGGCATAGGCACTGTTATTGTCTCTATTTTCCCCTACAGAAGCACATATTGACCATCTGCTTCCTCAGCATCCTGAGTAGGGCATAAAGAAAATATTCTTGTCCAAGCAGTTGACCTATTTCATCCTCCTAAATGTGGGAAGCCTCCATAAGAATTCCATTTCATATAAATATCTGTAAATGTAGTACGGTTAATTCAGAATCTGTTCTCCTCAACTAATTTCCAAAAGACAAATGCAAGTTGCCCAGTAAACTTTTTGTAGTGGAGACTTCAGACTAAAGTTTGGGCTTTCTGCACTTGTTCTGCACTTAGCAACTTTGTTTACACAAATGCAATTGACTTAAAGCAACTCTGAGGTAAGAAAGAGAATGAAGGTTTAAACCAGTTGAGCCCTGGTTTACTAGCAAAGAAACACATTTCTGATGCTAACTTAAGTGAATAACTTCATAATATCAACTACCGAGATGGACTAACAGTTTTGCATAGGTTTGGAAGATTTTGTAAAGTCTATGTGAATAACTAGGGAGCGATGGGTTCCCCATGAAGAAAGCCTGGCAGAAAGTGCAGACTGATCCCTCAGCAAGGTGTGGAATGACAACAAACACAGTGAGACACCAACTGCTTATACTGCTTTGTGCCCATTTCATTCCGACATATGTGGATTGATTTGGGTATGTTTTGGAAATGGAATCTAGAACTGAAGATTGCTACACACACACAGAGATTCTGCAATTAGTTATAATTAAATTCAGAAGCATGGATTGATCCAGGCCCTCAGAAGATTTTTGGCTTGGATTCGTTAGGCAAAAAAATCTAGATAATCTTGATACAGTTAATGCAATCATTCGCAATTCTGGATGCTGATCCAAATCCCCAGACTATATGAGGTCTTTCCCTCAACCAGAGCAGAACAGGGAACTCTGAAGAGGAAATATTGTGCTCAGACCTTAAGCTGAGCAATTGGGTCGAGTCTCAGGAGTCTCAAATTGCAGGGTAGAGAAGAGAATGTGCATCACTTGTGCTAGGTCTTGATCACAACCATTTCATGGCATCCGCCATGACCACAACAGTGGCAGCACACACAGTTCATGTACCATCCCTTCCGTAAGTACATACTTTGCTGTAACCTGCTGCTAGAGTGAAAAAGAGCAAAAACTGTGATGCTAGAAAGACATGTGGTCCCCTTACTCCACCTTATGTAGTAAAGGACTTGGCAAGTCCTTCTGCAAGCCGCAGGAGAGGGGCTAGAGATGGTGTGCACACAGCAGACCTGGGCAGGAGGTGGAAGGTGTAGCCATGTTGGGAAGCAGTTCTGCCCAACTTCGAAAACTTGGAGACATTGATTTTTTTTTTTTTTTAAGGTTTTGTCCAAACATTCCTTAGAAGAACAACAAGCTGAGTACTAATTTGAGAGTAAGGATTTAAACCTGTGGTTTCAGAGAGGATTGATAATCCCTGCATGACCCTTAAATCACTTTATAATAAATTAATTAATGTCCCTGACAGTAGGGAGTGTAATTCTGAACTGCCTTATTTTGCTCTGGCAGAGGCTGCTGAAGAGGCATTTTACAGGAAAAGTTCTTGTGACTTCAGAATTGTTACACAGATTCCACCTTAAATGGATTTTATCAGACTGTGCACTGGTAAGCTCATGCTAATGTTGGCTCCAATAAAGAACAAATCAGTGCCCAACTCGACTCGTCTTATCGCACAGTCAAAACTGATGGCTGAAGAAGTCATAAAGATCCCATTTAATCTCCCTCCTATCTATCACTGTGAATGTCTTTATCCTCTTTGTGCAGTGGTAATATCTGCTCATTATGAAAGCAAAATAGATCTGGCATGAATAAAAGCGGAATGAAGTGCTCACTTTGATTTTGACAGCATGATCAGTGGAAGCAGTAATCTGTGAGAATCAAAAGGGCTAAATTATTCCATAACAGTAATTTGAGGGAACAGCTCAGAGCATACACATCTGCTTTCATATATTGTGACGTGCACTGATAAAACATCCTTCCCAATTTACTCTCTCTGTGCTTGACTAATCTGCAACAGCTCTCACAATGTCTAATCATGCCATCAAAAAAGGAGAAGAAGTTCAATTGAGACTCAAATGAAAGAAGATTGGAAAACTATCCTCAATTGAAATTACATTTGTAAATGAGCCATAGTTTTTCTGTTCAGAGTGCGTTATGGTAAATCTGCCTGAAGAAGTAGTTATGCTGAAGAACAGCAACGTGTATCTAGATTGTATTTATTCCATTACAGCTCAAGTAAAATTATGGCAGCTTGGAAACCCTGGGGCATGTTTTCAAAACTGATATGCCAAATTCATAGTCAGATTCCTGTACTATAATTATAGCTTCTCTGGGCAGCTGAAAGATTCTCAATACATATAAATTACATGGCCAGGTTACAGTTATGGGTTTTTTATTTTTAAACGTTACTGTTATGGGAGATTTCTTCCTTTATTTGCAAGCTGTGCCAAGGCCATGCAGTGTTTGTTTTTTTCTTTATTCCTTTCTTTGTTTATGGCATTTTTTAAAGTTACTTGGGAAGGCCTCAGAAGTGCTTACAGCACAGAAACAGAGGTTATTCTGAAGGTGATACAAGGCTGTATCCTGCTGAACCTCATGGGCCAAACCATAGCCTCAGGTTATGTGTGGGCAGGTATAGGCTGGGGGAAAGCATGTACTACTCATACTGAAGGAGAGACATCAAAACCACTATGTTAGATAGTCATCTTTTGGTTGATGACATGACTGCATGATGACATGCAGTAAAAATCTCTTCTTCCTAACATGCATGGGCATTCTTGCTATATAAGGCACATTGGTGCCTATATACATAGTAAGAATTCACACACACATACATATTGTGGTCTGTAAGACGGCAGTGTTTTCTACAGCATTAGAAACCCTTCCAGTCTATCCTGCTTCTCGCCAGCCTATGAAGCCATCTTGTCACCTCTGCTGGGCTTTCACTTCAAGAAGTGTTATGCATTTAAAGCACCCGCTTCCAGAGCCACGTGATTTTATCAGGCAAGGTGTTTTGCCTCTCTCTTATTTTGTTTGAACTCATACATTTTTGAATTTCTTTAGGATGGCAATACTGGGTGAACCCCTGGGGAAAAGGTAAGTGATGAGGCTCTTCTATTTGCGCGTTTTCCTGGTACAGCCACAGAAAGGAGGATTGTCTCCTTTGTGGTCCTGGCTTAAGGTTCATTGATGCAGGGTCCCGGTATTATGTGTGTCTGCAATCAGGATGTACCATAGGTCTGAAAAGGCCCAAGTTCTAAAATGATACAGCTGCCAACTCTACTGATATTGATTGTTTTTCAGTTATATATTGGGGGAAATTGGAAAATGCTAACGAGCAGGATATGTCCATCCTAGGAAACTATGGCCGGACACCGTTCTGCAAATACTCAAGTCTTGCTGAAACCTGGAGTAGTTTTCCTTGCATAAGAAACACCTTGTTGAGACCCTAGAGACTTCAGTGTCACCTGCAGCTGCGCTGCTCTTGAAGTTGCCGCTAGGTCAAGATTAATTTAGCACAAGATTTCAATGAATATCCAGTCCTGTCATCTTTTCATCTTCATCCAATTAATTTCATCCAGTTGTCTTTTGCTCATTTTTAGTGTGTTTTCTGTGAACACTGCAGTTGATATCTAGCACTGACTTTACTGCTTTGAGCCTGACTGGTCAGAACTTTTTCTCAATATGTTCAATAGAGAATCAGGTCTCTGCAAAGCTGAAATAGGCAGTGGGAAGTTTTTGAGTTAAGATTTTTCAATTTTTCTTTGGAAGAAAATAAATCAAAATGTTTATTTTTGGATAATTAGATTTTGAATGGAATTGGAATATTTTCTTTTGTCATGTCTCTGTAAGCAGTCGATGTACTAATGTTCTGTAGAAACTACATTTCAGAACTTCCTTGTTCCTATTTCCACTCCTGGCATTACTACATTTTTCATGATAAACTTTAATATCCTTTCACCTTGAATGTCTGTCTAGGTAGTTTTGTAACCATGGCAAAAGAGTACACGAGACATTCAGAGAACGTTACCAGTGAAACAAAATGAAAGTCACAGATGAATGCCAAGTCGAATTCAAGCGATATTTCCATTCCATCTGACAAATCCAAATGCAACATTTCCGGGATGTCGGGTTTGAAAGACTAACAGCTCTTTATGAAAATTTCTCAGCACTTTCCAGTTTTGAAAAAATGTAGATGTTTTGACTTTTTATACCAATTCATAAGGAACACCAAAATTGAAATGGGATGGAAATTCAAAAGTTTACTAAACTATTACAGTAAGTTTTGCTCCTGTTTCTGCCCTCCTTACTTGTCTCTCACTTGTTACTTCCCATGTGTTCACTACAAATATGATTAGACTGCCAGCCCTTAGATAGGCATCTGAATGTTTTATTTGTCTAAATCTTTAGCACACTTTTGCATGCTAAGTTATACGGCCTGCAATTTTGGCACAAGGAAGAACATAATTTGAAACTGATTTTCAAGTATGTGCGTTTGACTAGTTATGTTGGGAACATGCATTCATTAAGTCAGTGAGTAGATATAATACCATGTGGCAACAAAATCCATGCAGCTTGCACCATCTGTCCAAGTACTACTCAGTGATAAGGTTTGAGGAGTAAAGAAGTAGGGGATCTCCTAGAATTTTATGTAAACTCTGAAATTAATTACATATTTTTGAGGAACAAAAACATTAAACTAACTGCTACTCTGCTTTTGGATATTTTGTCATGAGGAAAAAAAAACAGCCTTGTTTTAGTGATTTTTGCTGTGAACTTTTGATCATCTATGTTAAATACACATGCAGCATTATGAAAATACATTATAGATATTTCAATTTATTGAAATTTAGAAAACAAATGTTTCAAAGCCAAGGAAATTAGCTTAGTATAGAAGTTTTGCTATCTTTATCAGCAACAAAAAGTTTTTTTAGTCTTCCATTGTAAGGACAGCTATATAAATGCACCGTCTCAGAATGTTTGTGGCTGTGCAGCAGACAATATGGTCAGTATAACTTAAAGGGGACTGTCTGCCTTACTGTTCAGTATATTTTTGTGATAAAATTTATGTAGAATTAGCCTTGATTCCACAAGTACTTCTGCCCGTGCCCGGCCTTAGCCCCATTAAGTTCAAGAGAAGTAATCAAGCCCTAAATCAGGTTTGCACCTAGGCATCTGCAGGATCAGGACCTAAAATGTCAAGATCTTTGAGAAAAGGTTATCTGTTTCCCCGTGATTCCGTTTGAGGCCTAGCAAACTTTGAGATATTAAAAAAATAAGGAAAAGGGATGATTTTGTTATGTACACATAAATTCTCCAAGTTGCTGACATCTCTGTTTCTGGACTGTTTTTCAGGAGAGTGTTATTTAATTTTTCGTGCGCCACCAAGGCATCCCAAAGCTACTTATGCATCTCAAGTGTTAGTTCAGCACATAGTTTTTCTCTGTCAGAGGACCATGAAAAAACTTCAGAGATAAATGAGCCCTGTTACGGTGATTAGCAGTACAAAAATGCCTAGCACACAACTGACTACAAACTGGGAATGTGGACTCCTTGCCTTGGTCAGGGTGCCCCCGGTCATTCCTAATTTTCTCTGTGGAGAGTCAGATGCAGGGATGAAGTGCTGGATTAAAGAGGTTAATGGCTATTGGCTTGGGAGAATAGGGAAAGAAAACCAAAAATACACTGCCATCCCTGGCTACCTCTCCCATATTACCATTTAACTTTATAAAGTTTTAGTCTTTTGGTCCCAGCCTCCCGTTACGGTCAATGATGGCTCCTGATCTCACTTCTAGAAATCATCTCTGCTGATCTGGCTATTGCCTTGAAAGACAAGACCCCTGGGATGTTTCTGACACTGCTGTGATAAGAGCTGGAAACTATAGTTTTTTGTTTGTTTTTTTTTGTTTTTAAGTAATCACCGTGATACTATTCTTCCTTTGCACATCACCACAGATTAAACCAAAATATGGTTCTGGTGAACATTATAGTGTGTTTATTTGCATTAGAGCATCCAGCCACTAACTAGCTCAGTGCTGTACAGAATTAGAGTCAGAGACTAGAGAGGGGTGAAAAAATGGGAGTGAAAGCACAAGTGCAGAAGCCCATATGTCTGTTTGTGGTTTTTACTTTTCTAAAATACCTTCTGCATAACTGCCAGTATGATATGCTTACTATAGCTGAGGGGATTTTGACTCTCTTTTCAGGTAGCATAAATCTTATAGACCCTGTGAAAATAATGACTGCTTTAAGAGATGGACATGCTGATATCTCACAGTGGCAATGAACATACTTGAGAAAATGTTTTGCACCAGAAGTATGTGTAGTTTTACTTTCACAAGTCTGGAAAGCACCAGATCATCAATGTCCAAAGTATTCCATTTCCAGTTTTGATGAAGAAAAATATGACAATATGTTGCATTTTTATATCAGCTGAAAATAAGTTTGGGCCATTTTTCCCAGATGCCAATAAATGAGTGGTCTCAGCTGGGTTGTTTGGGTACCTGGGCTCCTACGGAGCAGAGGGAGAACTGCGTGAGGATGTCCTCCCCAGCAGCCGGTGTGTTGGGTAAAGATTGGTCAATATTCAGCAGACTGTGGCTGAGCGCTGCTGATCATGCTGGTGTATCCAAAATCCCATCACTCCTGATAGCAAAGCCTTTGCCTGCATAGGACCCCGAGTCCTAAACCCTTTGCCTAAGGAAAACACTAGCTTACAAGTTAGAGAACTTAGGCGGGCTAAGAGAGATGTAGGCCTAGCTCTTCCCTTGGCCCAAGAGAATTTGGACCGATTTCTGCTGCTCTGAGCTATGCTGAGAAGAGTGCAAAGAGGAGGCTGTGCGCCAAGCTGATGATTCACTGCCAAGAGAAGAGGGGACTGAACGGAAGGAGAGGAGGGAGGACACAGCTCTGTAGGCAACATAGGAAAAACAATCATAATTGACCAAGGACAAATGAAGAATCCCTGGACTCCGGATTCTGCTCTTGAAGGACTGTGCCTAAGGCTTTGCCTTGGATACCTCTGGGTGAGACCCCACGGTGTTCAGGCCACCAGGCTTTGGCTGCTCTAGCTGCGCTGGTAGAGCCCCTGCTGGAGACGCAGGACTGTGTGAGCTGAGAGGGGGTTTTCTGCGAGCGCTGCTGCCCTCCCGCCGTGGGCACCCGGCCCAGGCGGGGAAACTGCTCCCGTGCAGCGGCAGCAGCGCCGCGGCGGCCGCGCACCGGGCACCGCCAGGATGGCCCTCCGCCGAGGACATGGGGCATCATGAGATCATTCGAGCTACGTAGCAAAACTGTGTGAGGGGAGCCCTGACCCTAAACCGTGCTCCAGGTTGAAATGAGCTTGAATCCTGCCCTCTGATTTCATGTCTTTATAATCCTGTCAAATGCCACGGCGCAGCAGACTCTGCACTTGGGCTCGCATTTGTGCAGTGCACTGCTTTACTTTACAAACATCTTTTATGTAAATCAAGCGTTAATTATCCCAGCTCTCTGTTTTGTGTTGAATATCATTTTTTTTAATTACAGGCTTCATCCCAGGTTAAGCCTGCATGCCTGTTGTTGAGCCAATTATCATAAATTCCCCTGTAACAATTAACAATATTGGTACAGAACTGCATGTATTTTAAATGTTATAATTATGCTCAGCTCTTTTGTTAATTGGCCTATCTGACTCTTTACTTTTTATGCTGCTCATCTGCTCATTACTGCAGCCATTTAATTCAATTAGCACCTTAATTAGAAGAACAGCCATGTCCAATGTCGTAGGACTTGTCAGAGTACGCGGCTTGATTAGCAAAGACAAACACACCATGCAAATCAGGCTGTAACATTTGGGGGCGGCAGGAATGGAAGGCAGCCAGCTGGTGAAGTGGAAAAGGAGCGTATCTTCATCCCCCAAAGCTTTGCCAGCAGAGAGAAAATAAAGAAGGCATCAGACTGAGGAAGGAATAAAATAATTTACAATTCCTTGAGTTAAGGCATCACTTAACATGAATGGTGTGTAACTCCTGAGGACAGTGTCTACTAAATTATCTCCTACCCCCTGTGCTCTTAAAAAAAAAGAGTCAGAAAGTGTGGGTGATGTATAAAAATAATACAGTAATCTCCTATGATATCACAGGCCATTTTCAGAAGAGGAAGTCAATCCCCAAAGTCTAGTTACAGAGGAAGAGAGAGGAATGAAAAGAACCACCCTGATCCCTGGCTTTGATCTAAATCTGCAGGACTCCAGCGGACTGTCTGATCAACACCAAGAAAGGACTGGGCCCACAGTATTTTAAAATCACCTTTGACCTAGGGATTTCCATTTAAGATAACTGCACTGCTGAGAAGAGACATGTGAGGCTGCAGGAAAGGTACTAAAAAAAAAAAAAAAAAGCTTCATTTTCCGAGAGCAGTTTAAGTCTCAGTTTTGTTTTGTGCCAGTCTATTTAAATCTTTATACCCTGCCTATTAATTCTCCTAATTAGAATTAAATGAAGCATGCTAAATTGCTAGATTAACCAATAATTAAGCAGGCAAAGCACTAACGTTTAATACACACAGGCAGCTCTTCCTCTTCTGTGATAGCACCGTGTCATGCCTGCTCATTTTATTTGAAAGGAATTAAGAGGCATGTCTGCGGCGAGCAACACCCCTCCACCCCCCATGTTAACTTATATAAAATACAGACTTTTCCAAAGGGGGATCAGTTTCAGCCTCGTTATCAAGGAGCTCTTGATTTTATTTTTTAATTCCTTATCTGTGAGTCCTTGTGAAACCTATTTGAATCAGTTGGCTCAGGAAATCCAACAGCTGTACATATATTTAGCAGATAGTAGATTTTAATTAAAATGATCTATAGTTTGTGTGGTGTTCATTTTATTCGGTGTTCATTTCTTTATTTCTGCTCATGTAATGAGGTCCCACACTTATTTTCAGAGGATAGCAGCTCCTCTCCCCTCTCTCAGCTCCTGTATCCTTACATGTCTGACACTAATTTTAGGTATTTATGCCTTAGTTTGTCTTTATATATCAAAACTCTGCAGCTTTCTCTATGTGTGTGTACGTGAGGGGTTGTGCTGACTGTCTGAATCGGTCGTCTCAAGTCTTGGTGCTTCTGAAGGTCATTGCTTTGGTGTGTAAATGCTGGCAGGCTTGGGGTCTGGCGCAGCACTGCACGCTCACAAGTGTGTTCGTGCCCCTTAGCAGAAGGTGCTTGTTGATATATATGTCTTGAGCATGTAACTCACTCATGTACAGAGGGCAGCAAAGATTCATGCTAGTGCTTTTATAAAGCTGCTCAGTCTCATGGTAAGTGACCACATACTTTCTTGTCTCTTTTTCCTTCAATGTATTAGCCAAAACTCGGATTTTCGCTTGTTCCCTCCAAGGAATGAAAAAGGTGGAGTCAGAAGTTTCTCTGGGTATGTCTACACATTACTTTTCAGGCAGATCAGAGTATATTTTGACTATATTTTGCACAATCTGCCTTTGAGAGAGGCAGCTGTGTAGCTGTAGCAGCAAGCCATGACTTGTGCTTTGAAAGCCCTTTGCAGGGGTTTGCCTTGCATCGCTGGTGCAGTAACACCGCCTTTGACGCAATCACGCTACAAAACCCCCCCGCTGACCCCAAAGTCCTGATTTCCAGAGCATCTGCTCACAACCCCAAGTCTTTTGTGGCCACCATTCTGCCCCAAAAGGGACCTCTCAAAGGATCTCTTTAAACAATATAGCTGAAGTGATCTAATTTCTCGGTGTGGCTGGAAGAGGGCAATCTCTGTCTTGTCTCTTAGCTCTTCACATGATCCTACACCTTTTAGTAGTTGTATGAACATCTTCTGATATGATTTATTTCGCCAGAATGAAGGAAAATTAACAACAAAAAAAAGCCTTTTGTTGCTGGCTTAGCAGTTTGCATCTGCCAATAATCTTATTAATGAGACTTTATGGCCAAATGAGCACTGGAGGCATCGGGAAGGCTGAGCAGGATATGTAGCTGGTGGAAGCAGGGAATAACGGGATTGCCTCTTTGGATGGCAGTAAATCAGTAGATTGGCGCAGGTGTCAACCAGTTGCAGCATCCACTTTTTTTTCAGGATCAGGAACAAATTTTTGGGGGCACGTTTTTGGGGGCACCGCGACTGGTGCTTCCTCAGAGCTCTTCCTTCACTTTGCTCTTTTCCTGCGTTTTCTCTAAGAGATGCAGACCTCAACACAATCTTCTTCCTCCTATTATTTTGTTTGTACATTTGTGTGTTTGCCTGTGTTTGGAGCAGACACGAGTGCTGTTTCTGAATGGAACCTAATTACTTTTTACAACTATCTTAACTGAGGAGAAATTTCACTGACATTTGTAGGGAGGATTAGCTCAGTTCATAAGGCAGAACTTCATCTTACCTAGAGCCCATTTGAAGAATTAATTAGATATTAAGAAATGCCTACGCTTTGAGCTAGCTCTCTCTAAAATGCTATGAATTTTACATTAGAGCTTTTAGATCCCTGTAACAGCAATATCTCAGTGTTGTGTTTTACTTTCATTTCTGAAAGAAAACAGCCTATTCAAATCATGAATATTGGTGCCTCCTCTCTTTGTAGGCTGACGTTGTTTTCCAGCCTTCTGGGTGGTTTGAGAGGGTTGTGTTTAAACTCTTCTCAGTGAGTTTAAGCAGCTGACCTCCCCATACCACACATATGTGTCCTGGAGTAAAAATCCCTGATAATGAAAGAGAATGGATTATATTTTATTTCTTCTCCTCAAGTGAGTAGCCCTGCTAGCTTTAGAGAAAATTAAGTATCTTGCTGAAATTATCAAAAGCCTGCCTGATTTCAGATTTTTTTTTCAAGAACTCAACTCAGATGACTTAATAATGTAAAGAATTTTAAAGATCTTATTACTAATTTGTAAAAAAAAAAAAAAAAAAAAAATCCATTATATTAGGGTAGTTTCTTGTTTCTGTTCTATACCCATCTCTAGCCAGCCAGAGCAACACCAAGCATTTATCATCTGGATTTTAAACTATGCAAATACTAGAATGGGCTATGTTTTTCTCTAACTCCACAATTTAAGGCATTGAACTAGCTATGCATCTGAATATGCCATTGAATGCATCAGCATAACCTACTTTAAAGACAATAGCAATGCATATATTTCAATATGAGAGAGAGCTCAGGAGGCTGTGAGAGAACAATTCGTAGAATCATGGCCCAAAACAAGGTTCCAGTTGAAAATAAAATAAAATCAATGCAATAGCTTAGAGGCTTCAAGGATGCGCATGCACCCTAAGAATTTGGCCTTCCATTTTTGTGGTTGCTTGTGAAGTGAACCCCAATTTACGCCTACCTACCCATTAACATGGCATGGAAGAATAGATACCCTCTGAATCCTTAATGTCAAGAAATAATGGTGAAATGACTGGGCCTTGGAAGTCAAGGTAGACATGGGGCATGAGTGAGTTGCTTCGTTTCTGCTGGGGGCCAGTTTGAGCAGGCTGGATTTTAATTTCTCAGCTGTCCAGCGGTATGAACTGTGTGGCCCTGCAGTGCGTGCTGAGGACAGCCGAGTCTGCCTTCCCTTTTCGGCTGGCTGACTGATTGATTCTTTCCTCTTTTTTTTTTTCCTTTTAAACCAAGCTTCCTACATGCTTTGGTGAGCTTCTTAGTCAGTCTCCAGTACTTCTGTTGATTCTTTGTGTGTGTGTCTGTGCATGTGTGTGTGTACACGCAAGTATTGTACTTCATCTGCTCGATGCAGTAATATCCTGGAGGAATGTGCAGGCTGTAAACTTCTTCATAACATCCTGTTCCTGCAACTTGAAGATATTGACTCTGAAGGGAAACAATGGCATGAATAAAATAAAAATAAAAAAAGTTAATTATCCTTTGTGTTTGTAATTTAATTAAAGATGCAGTAAAGTTTTACTGTTTTTCCAGGTGATGATGTTTAGGGCTCTGAAAAGCTATTTGTGCTGGTGAGATTAAAGTGCATTTTAAAATGTTCCCCGAGCACTTTCACATTTGTTGATAGATTTTTAAATTAAACTTTAAATTGTAATCTAAATTACCTCCAACAATTCATGGTCCCTGTAATGAACTCCCACCATTCCTGCTGTCATCCGACTATGATATACTGTAAATGGTAACTGCTCAGGGTTTTACTGAACAGTGCTTTAGTATTACTGCACTATATTAGTTGTGTACAACCCTCAAATAGAAATCAAAGCACAACCCAGGTTTGGTTTAGCATAGTAACTTTATTATTTGCTAATCTTTAGTCTTAGTGAACACTGCTACAGCTAATCATTTGGGATGTCATAGAACATACCTTGAAATATTTTTTAGGCATTCCTGTCAAGGTAAAAGTATTTTCATTTTACCAGCCAATGAACTATTTTGCCCACCTTTAATGGGTAAAATAAAACTAATTGGGGAATATGAGTTCAAGAGCTTATTCGTAAAGTGACCATCACTCATGGGCCCGTGAGGCATAGTTAGAAAAAAATACTCTCATAATGATTGATGTAGGTTCAAAGGGGAAGAGAAGATCGCAGTGGGAGAGTGGAAATAACTCACCATGGGTTGCTCTGTTATATCATATATGTATGCCAAGACCAAGTGGTTTTCAAAGAGGTGTTCAGAGTGGAATCTGACTTGCATTGGTTGTTTCTGATCAATCTTCCCCCTCAGGCTTGTGACCCTGTTGCTGGCATGGAGAGGAAAACGGAGAGGAGAGGAGAGGAAAACTGAGAGGAGAAAGGAGAGAAGAGGAGAGGAGAGGAGAGGAGAGGAGAGGAGCACAAACTCCTAGGGAAGAGCAGAAGGATGAGGTAAGCAGGATGGCTTGCCAGAAAAGAGTCCCCTCTCAGATGCCTGCAGTCTGTCACATAGTGACATATTGAGATAGAGTCAAATCCTTCTGTTGGAAAGATTTGTTCTTGCACCAGCTCTATAAGCTGCATAGGCCCCAACGTTTGGCCTCCCCAGTTTCTGTTTTAATTACATCTTGTGACATGACAACTGGTTTGTTTGCTTTGGTTCCTTAGCTTTCCCGCTGTGCAGAACATGAGTGATATTTGTGTTTTCTGCTCACCTCTGCCATGTCATTCGTCATTAAATGTCCCAGCAACTGCGCTGGCAAAAGCTCCCACTAGATTCATTGCTTGCTCCCATTCCAACCCTCTCGTTTGGGGTAAGTTCTCCATTTACAGGCAAGGCTGTTGTGCTCTTCTCCTCCGAATCCTCCCTCCCTTAACATGCTCCCGCCGTTCTGCTACCTGGAAGCAAACGGCAGTGTCCCTGCTGCCGGCACGCTGCAGTCGCTGCCTGCCGGGCTGGCCAGCACTGCCTAGGGCTTTCCTTCGACTCCCTCCCCATCTGTCTGTTACCATCTCTCTCCTGTCCACCAAAGGCAGGTTGTGCTAAACTAACCTGGTAGCTTCCTTCGATAAGCTAACAGATTTTATAGTCAAAGGAAATGCATTAGATAACCATCTATATGCACTTGGGTAATCCTTTTGATATGGGGTAATGATCAGTTAAACTAGAGGAGATGGGAATGAGCAGAGGGATTAGAGGGGGACTCTGGAAAAAGCTAAAAGGGGGCAATACTGAGAACTGCTGAAAAGGGAAACACCAGCCTGGAAGATGGTCCCTGTGGTCACTCAGGGATCACTTCTGGATGGAGGCTCGGTGAATATTTTCAGAGGCAGAAGGAAGCAAGAAGGTTATGGTGGCTTTTCCTGGTGAGAAGAACCAGGGGGTATCTATAGTCTGGAGGAGGACTGGAGTATCACAGTGGAAGAGCTAGATAACTTTTGGACAGGAAAAGCAGGTGTGAGTTGTGCAAAACCCAAGGTCATGCCTAAGGACTGGAAACGAAAATGTCAGTGTGGCCTGGATATGCCTGATAGGTAAAATGAGATTGTGGTGCTGGCTGATCACAGCTGCCTTCTCCACTGTGTGCGTGGAGATCCTGGTCCTGGGGCTCTGATGTGCCCCAGAATAACTGCTAAAGAGCTTTAAAAAACAGCGCTTTTTCAGGGACCATTGCATCA
>VZSV01000009.1:516153-571419 GCA_013398735.1 Nothocercus julius
GTGTGAGCAGGAGCTTATTTCTCAAGAAGTTCCTCTCAGTTGGTGTTATCAGTGTGTTTTTTTCTGCATCACTGAATTGATTTACATTTTAAGTAGCTGTTCTAGGTTAGACTACATTCATTCAGGCTGGAGTAATTAAATCAATGAGACCTGGGCACAATACAGCCTCACTGGTGTGACAGGGCCCACAGTATAAAGGAATGACACCGTGCCAGCTAATAGGAATTAAAAACACTAGAATAACAACAATGTCGTCTCTGCAGGCAGGCAGTGCTCCTTAAACAAAGAGCACTAATGACATTCACTCTATTGCATTTGGGGAGTGAAAGGACTTGCACTTTATTTTTAGCCTTTTTGAGATATGTTTATTTTTGAAGTATATATGCAGTAGTTACAGTTTTTATTTCACAGGTTTAGGAAAGCTATTCAGAAAGAAAAATATATATATAAAGTGCAGAAGGGGATTTTGTATTTTGAATGTGAATTTCTCCGAAGCTTGAAGGTGTCTGCACAGGAACCTCCTCCAAATGTCACATTCTTGGAAGCGTTCTTAAAAAATTATGTCCTACCTAGCTTTGCTTCCCAGTGCTTTCCCACTCTTCTGTTGCAAACATAGCTTCAGTTACAGGCCTTGCCCAGATTCCAAGCTTAGAAGTGCACAAGCTTGGGACGTGCCACAGGGGAAGGTGGGCTGGAGGAGGGAGACCTGATAAACAAGGAGTCTTCTTCTTGTGTGTGGAAGTACCTAGATCGTCCCACTACTTGGATGCTTTTCCTTTATACTGTTTCTTTAAGCACTGCACATATTGGTGCTGTCATGCTGCCAGCGATCAGATTATGAAAGGGGAAATGGAGTTGTGCAGGAACATGGACTCAGTCCCGGATACCGAGTAATCAGGTGCATTGGGCAGAAATGGTGGCAAAAAAAAAAAAAGTGCCCATCGAGGGCACTTCCAGGAGGCGCCTATAATTGCAAAAGACAGCTCAGCCAGCATGGAAGTGCTCCGTTGGCATGTCTTGGGCTGTTGCTGTCAGTGCTTCCTTCCCCGGAGCAGGTCATGGGTGGATAGTGTCTCCTCATAACGGGCGAGGGGGAGTGCGGAGCCAGCAATAGCTGAGGGAGTATAGATTAATATAGAAAATTGCTAGTTAACTACTGCTGAGTGTCAGGGAATTGCGCCTTGTCTAACTGCCCCTGGGGGCATTTCCACTCCTCGAAGAGCATAGGCGTGATGTTGTCAAAGTGTTTTCAAAGCAGGGTTGTTCAAGGGCAGAGGTGAGCGCCGGCAAGCAGCAAGGCAACCTCTACGCAAAATAACGCGACACTGAGCAGCATAATTCTGCCGGAGAAGTGGGACTGTCTCTCTCTGTGGTCTTGGTCAGGTTGTTTAGAGCCTTGTTTTCAGCCACAATACACACACACATACCTGAAATATGTGTGTATGTTATTGCTGCACTTCAGACCAGTCTTCAGAGGTGGAGAAGATAATTGTTGCTCACTTGACTTTCAAGGCCATGTGAGATTGAACGAGTCAATGCCCGTAAAACGGCATAAGCATCATTACTGATGACTCCAAACACTAACCAAAGTATTTAAGCTTTTGTACTGGCCAGCAAAATCTACACTTTGCTGCTCTAATTAATGTTTTGATGTCCCTGGCATTGAGGAACAGCAGTATCCAGTGACTTCCTATGTCTCATAGCTGCAAAAATTCAGGCCTTTCCTAGCTTAACTGAGTGAGCTTAACTGGAGATTTGAGTTTTTGGGAGGTTGAGTCCTTTCTACGGGTTTGAGGGAAAAAAAATTAAAGGAGGTACACTGAAGACAGCATAATGTCCCATTTTAATAGATAGGTATATCTCTTCATTTTTGTTAAAATAAGACATTATGCTGTCCTCAGGAAAATCCACCCTACATATTGTGAGACTGAGCAGCTGGCCTGCACTTTTAGCCAGGTCTGGAGGATTCGTTACTTTGCAAGGGAAGAAATGTGATGACAGCCATCACAGCCGTATTACCTGTGGCTCATCCCTGCTGTAATCACCACAACACATTCCCTGGGTGAAACGCAAGCTCTCGAGCTCGAGGACGACACGGAGCTTTCGTGTCCAGTCGGTGTGAGCTTGGGTCTCCGGTGTAGCTCTGCCTACCGATGGGCCGGGGCTGCTGGCCGGAGTTGCACTAGATTTTTTTGATCGAGGAGAATTCAAGCATCCCTTTTGCCCAGAAGGCACCAGAAAACAGAGTCTGCTTGCAGGATGTAGCTCCCTGAAGTCGTCACATCCTTTGCTGAGGAAATAGGAGAACGGGGTGACTTGTCCCCACGAAGTATCCCAGTATTGCTGTGAATAGTGATGCCCTTGAATACGTTCAGTTCATATGCCATTAGCACAGATGAGCTGCTTCATTGCTTTATTTGTTTGCCTATTGATTATTGTCACCTCCTGTTACTGCTTCATTTCTGCACCCTGAGTGTGTCCAGTGACATGACTAAATTCTGGCGTTTGTCATTTTACCTTTTTCCTATCTTTTTCTTGCACAGCTGTGTGAATAGTATTTGGTTCTGGTGCAGTTTTGTTTTCTTTCCTGTTATTTGTGCTCCCTGTAATGGGGAGTTTGTGTGACCGTATTAGTGCTTCTGTCTTCAGAGCCCTGTTCACATGAAGTGTTAATGGATGAAGTCAACCTGAGACTTACTTGGCTGCCTTTTTCTTTCATGGTCACAGCCGGATTTAGAAATCAGGAAATCACTCTCCATGCAACACCTCCTCTTTTGGTCCCACAGAGCATCTTCTTTGCTATCCATAGCTCTTCCTACTGGCCTTTTCCAGCAAATTGCTTTAAATACTTCACTGTATTTGTTGCATCATGCTGGATCATTAAAAAGAGTAAAACTCCAGAACCACAGTGCCAGAAAGTGTCCTTTGCTCAGTCAGCACCTGGGGACTGGTTACATGATCTTATTTTACCATGGACACTTAGTCCAGTGTTTGGATTGATGCTAAAAGCCTAAATTTATCAGCCACCTTTTACTAAATTATGTGACAGAGACCAGAACTCAAGGGATTGCCACTTTGGGGTTGTTTGTATGTATGTATGTATTTGTTAATTTTGATTTGCTACAATCTTGACACTACTTTTATTTTCAGAAGGCATGACTTCATTCAGTGTGATAGGTGATAATGTCAAATACAGAAGTGGAAGAAGTACAACACTGTTAAACCTCTAAAGCAATTGTAAAAACAGCCTTAACCCAGTAAATCAATAATTTGATAATTGCTGTGAGCTAGCTGACCTCTGTTTAAAATACAAGACTAGCAGGGGACATGCCCCTAATAGCAATGAATTCAATAGTGTGCCATAGTTTAGATTTACCCAATGTGTGAAGAGAACAGCTTCCAATGGGATGGCATGGCAAGCAAAAATTTGGCACTGGTGACAAAGCCAAGGTGAAAAGTTCAAAAAAATCCTCCTCTGTTTTCTTTAGTTTTATGGTTTGTTTGGCCAATAAAAATGCAAATCTCCTCCCAGCTTTCATAATTCTATGGCATTATGGCTGTTCTGTAATAACAAGTCTAGCTCTGGCCAGGATATTGTTTTTAAAAAGATGATTCTTGGAAAGCCTATGATAGAAATACACTTCAGGTCAAATTTAATACAGAAGCCAGGGAGCCGCAACCAGATTTCATAAACTGTTATGCAGTAATGGTAGTGTCACCTCCACATTTTCACAGTGCTGCTTCCAACCAACATTTTTGTATATTTGTTGAAAAACTGTTTTTCTTATTTTACCTGACCAAAATATTTGTAGTGTCTTTGCACAGAAAGATCACCACTTTCAACTTTGTTCTTTGTTAGGTTTGTATTGTGATAGTGCTTATCTGTTCACTTTCACAGAAAAGGGCCTGGGGCGTTACAGTGCCGAACTCTGTACAAATACACACCTAATATACCTTTGTCCTAAACAACTTGCCCGTCACCACCAATGCTGCAAAATTAGGGCGTGCAATAGAAATGCAGAAAGATATTGACGTTAAGACAGCTCAAACTGAAAACTGAAAGTGAGCCCAGAGTGCTATCCTATATATAAACAGTAAAATAAATAAATATCAGCTGTTTCTGAACTAGTCATTACTGGGCTGTGGTTCCCTGAAAATCTTGTGGCATAGCTACATCCTAGGAAATGATTGAGTGGTATAATGGAGACCCTACAGATTAGTTTCTGACAGAGTTTTCCTCATAATAGGCAGCACAGAAGAAGATGTGGGGATGTTTTGAGGTGAAATGTGGATGGAGGGGCATGGGACAGCAGTTTCTGATGCAGGAAACCATTAGCAAAATAGATGGGACCTTGCGGTTGAGAAGGACAGAGAGTTGGATTGGACTCAGTAGTAAAGGAAAGTCACTAGAGGGATTTATGGACTGAGAAGTGTTTTCAAAGGTTCTGATAGAAACCTTGTCAGTGGTTTGTTGTTGCTCATCTTTATTTGTAACACTCTATAATATCCTATGACTTTGCTAATCATCTGCAGAAAACTGTTCCTTCCCTACCTCCCCATCAGACACCTTGCTCAGTGTGGCCACAGCACACTGTGGCTCGGCATTCCCAGCCTGCAGTATGGAGTCTGATTTTCTCTTCTTCTTGGATCTTCCATAGAAATTTTTCCATATCTATCTTGGATAGTTGTCTACAGTGAGATTGAGATGCCTAAGCATAGATGCGCAGTGTCATTTAAACACCCAGTGGTGTCCAAAACACCCATTTGGGACACATAGGTAGGACAGAGAAGCCACAGGAGACCATGGCCATCCGGAACTGCTGCTGGATGTGAGGTGTCATACCGTGAGATGTCTAAAATAACACTGAAAAACTATGTTGAGGCACCAGAGTACCTACCACGTGGTAATAAAATATTTCTATTCTCAAATGTTTTCATTTTTCCTTGAGCTCATTCCGCACTGGTAAAAGACAATGTGCAAGGCAGTACAGAACCAGGGGGATTCCTGCTTGCCAGTGTCTGTGAGATGGCTCTGGGATGCTACATACTTAGGGATCTTTTGGTAAATGAGGGAAAAAAAAAAAAGCATTTTAAGCAAAAACTTCCCTAAGAGGATGCAAAATCTGTTAGCTCCTTCTTTTCATGCACTCAGGCCTGTTTTAAGTATCCTTTGGTTTCACAGAATATTTATTTGCATTGGCAAATGCCAGATTTGCAAGTTTAAAAAGATCCACAAAACACATCAAACTTTCCAGAAACCTGAAAGCATCCATTTCCCTTTTGTAACACTGTCTATAAATTCTGTATGATTTTATTTTATGCAAACACATGATATGTCAGAGGATCAAATATGGAACAGGAAAAAAAAACAAAAAACAAATTCTGAAAGAAGCACAAGTCTTCCACCCTTAAAGTATATTTTTAAGTATGAAAAATTGCAGCAGCTAGATTTTTCTGGAATCTACTGTGTCTCCTGTATTTGATGCCTTTCTCTGCATAGTAATGTGTCTTTAAAAAAACCCACTGATATATGTTACAAGGAGTGTATCTCTTTCACTGAGACAGAACATTTTAATTTCCCGACACCTTTTAGTGATTGCTTCAATTTCCAAAGATTTTGATAAAATCATGTGGTTTTAGAGTATCAGGATTGAATACCCTGCTCCGGCAGCAATTTAATGAAATGCTCTAGTTTCACAGCATTTCATTTGACATAACCCAGCTCAGAGGTCTAATAAATGCAGTGTGATAAATGTTGGAGCTACGATTGTAAAAATATACTTGTAATTGGGTTAATATGCCTTAAAATACTACCCATCAGTTATCTTTCTTCTTGCCGTTATATGACTTGCTCTGTAAAGACTAAGCAATGCAGTTTACCCTTTTTGCCCACTATCTCCTTTTCCTTCCTGCTTTTTTAAGATTTCCTTTTTCTTCTTCTTTTTTAGAGTATTTTATTGTAGGAAGGTGTACATATCCTTCAGTACTAGAAATTCTTCTTCATACCCTTTTCCTAAATTCTTCGTAGGCTTCCCATAGCTATCTGGAACATATTTAGAAGTGTAAGGTAGGCCCTTTAAAATGAAAGACAAATATAAATAAGCGGAATACAGCACAAGCTGGAAACTGTCTTTTTCCTGTAGTAACTTGGATGGGTTTTCGAAATAAATAGCAGGTATCAGAGCAGTATGTTCTGAGTTTCTAATTAGGGGGGGGAGGGTGTATTTTTGTGCACACACAAGCATTCGTGTGTTATATCACATCAATAACCTGTCACAAGAGCACTTCTGCTGTTAACTGGCACTTTTGCATAATATGCTGTAGAAGGGAGAATCATAACTTCTCTCCAGCTAAATTTTAATGTTTTTGTGTTTCCCCAAGTTGGAAACATTTCTGTTAATTTTTAGCACAAGCTAGACTAAAATTTCAAAGGCAGCTAATTAATTTACAATAATTATTTCAAGCAGCAGGCTAGCATGCCTACCTCCTCCTGGAGTCTGCAACCTCTTGTTAGAATTTGAAAATAGGTATCTGACAAAATACAGCTGTAACTGAAATATAATCACATGAAAGTCATGTCTCTGTGCGCATGCGGTGTTGCTCATAAGCACTGCAGTAGTGCTGTGAATATTTATGAATTTGCAGAGTGCAGGTTGCACGTATGTGTGCACACAAGTGCAATGTGTTGCACGAGGAGCGCACGAGATGAGGTGGATGCACAGGAGCACTCCAGTTCTCCCCACAGCATCCGATCCGGAGGCAAAAATTAAGGTGAGGGGGCAGAGCCAGGACTGCGCTGTTATCTAGCACACTGTATAGGATAAGAGAGGTGAAGGAAATGAGGGACTTCTGAGGTCATGAGAACAGAGCGAGGAGCCATTTGATAATCTAACCATGGACACCCAAGCTCTGACGAGGGGAGAAGCAGATCAACCTGCTTCCTGCATACCCTGGGGGTAGCCAAGATATTGCTCCAGTGTAATGGTCATGCAAGAGCTGCAAGCATCAGGTTCAGTCCTTGTTTTCAAGCAGTTCAGATGAATTTCCGCTGCTGTCCTAGGTGCTATCTCAGTGGTCAGTGCCTCTCCAAGAATAAAGCTGAGCAGGAAGGATAGCTCACTGGGAAGTGCACAGCTGAAATGCTTGGTGGCCACCCTTGAAAACAGCTGTGTAAATTGGGTTTTCCCAGGATTCACATATCTTAAGCTACACAAGGAGCAAGAGGATTCCCTGGAAATAAATGTTTCCTTCTGTTCTTACACACGTACGTGAAAATCTACCGTCAGTCAGACAAAATAAAAGAACAAGATTCAGTCTTGTACATAAGATGGGTGCTCAGTGTGTTCATAATGTAGGATTACACTTCCAGATGTGAGGGTGCGTGAGATTCATTACTGGGAATTTCTTTCCCAACTGTCTATTTGTGTGAGTGAGAAACAAGGAAAGACGTTTCTCTTCCCATAAAGCTGATTCTGAAAGCAGCATCTACTACTTTAGGAGTTTGTCCCTGGATGTTTGTACTGGTGTAGTGAAAACTGGTGTTGCTGCAAAGTCCAGACAAAGCGGTTCTTCAAGTCAAAGGACAGGCCCAGTGCTGGCCAGAAGCAGTAGGCAATCTGTGTGAGAGAAGAGCTCAGCCGTGGCCAAGGAGTTATGCCTGATGCTTGTCTAATAAGAATGACAGAAATGACACACTTGAGCGCTTAAAATTAGTCTTCTAATTTGCACTGTGTCACATCTATCTTAGGGGAGGCTTTTTCCTCGTTTAACTCCAGCTATTTGACTGAACCTCTGCCCCTTGCTTGGCTGGCAAACTCCCTCTATAGTTACCAGAAAGGTCTACGTCTCCAGAAGGCAGCTCAAGCCATTGCAACAACTCACCCTGTCTCAACAGAGCTTCCACCAAGGGGTCTTCTTTGCCGATCTCTTTGACGTTCCTTGGGTGAAAGCGGCTCTTCGGATATTACTGCGTTAGGTCATTGCAACAGGGGCTTTTGGTGGTATAGTTATGTGGGTCTTATTTTTATGACTCCTTTATTTTTAGCGAGAGTTTGGAAGTTGTTACGTGAAGTGCTGCATACCTGTGTGTTGGGGTAAGGCAGCTCAGATGGAAACGGGTCTCCGTCTGTTGTAGTTACGGGCAAGGGGTAAACTAGGAAATGGGGAGAAGGCGAAAATGAAATGAAAAGGATGGACCGCCGGACTCTAAAACTGCCTCCCTTTGGGGAACGGTAGCACAGCCAGCTCTGGAGATTTCGGCGGGGAGCGCAAGGCAGAGAGCCCCGCTGGCTGGGGCAGACCTAGGAGGCCTATTCCCGCTCGGATTCCCATCCCTTCCTCGAGCTTTGTAACCCGTGCGGCGGCTGGGCTGTCACGTAGCCTGCGAGCACATTTACATTTTCTGAATAGGGCAATTAGTGCTCACTCCTTTCCCCATGTCGCTCGCACCTGGTCTCTGACATTCGTGCCTCATCAGCACTAATGGCCCAGCCATTAGTGGTGATTACTGGTCATTGTTTCTATTTCACTGACCCCTCTGATTGGCAGAGGCTCCCCCTTGCATTCCCCCCCAGCACGCTCTGACGTTTAATAGCCCAGTTTAATACCAGGACCTCTGAGTACATAAATAAAAGCAGACAGGCCCTACCTCTCTTTTATATGACTAGTAAGAGATGAATACATGTTTTTTTTTTTTTTTTTTTTTTGATTATGATTAATGTTGGTGTTTATTATTTTTATTGCGGTGGAGCTAGCGGGTTCAACTATCGTTGCTCTATCTTGGTGCAGTGTAAGTGCATCCGAAAAGGATGGGTTCTGTTTCAAGACAGCCATAACCATTGGAGCAGTAAGGATCTGGAGCAGTTTTCTTCTTGGAGAAGTAAGTAGCAAGAAGATGTAAGGACTTTTTAAGAGGGAAGTCAGAAAGCTTATGGGATTATAGAGTTGATGCCTACAATGCCTAGGTTATGGTGACTTCAGAGGTCACTCTGTGGCTTTATGTGCATTGGTGCTGGGACCACCTCATTTTCTGCCCATCATGCAACAAAGCTCTGATGTCATGCAGGACTCTGAAAGCTCCTGTGTTGAAGATCATAAATAAATTTAATATTATGCCTCTTTTACCTGATGCAGTGGGATAATGAGATTCCTGGAGGATTAAGGTCCAGGTTCGTGTGAATCCACATCTGTATGATAAACTCACTATCATTTTGCACAATCATCTTTTTGGCTTATATGAGAATAAAGAATAATCTGCAAATTTCCTTTTAGCCTCTGTCCAATTATGAAACAAACCCTTAGTGAAGTTCGGTTGAAAACGACTTTGTTCTTCTCAGTTGTTTTTGAGCTGTCTTATTCCATCCACATGCCCAAGCATAGGAAACTCCTTGTTAGCCTGCGCTTCCTATGATGCTGCAACCTCCTTGAAAGTGTGGGACCATAAAAGGATTGCAGCCCTACAGGAATATTAAGATAATATACATGAAGATGGTTAAGCAGCTAACTTTCTCAGTGTCTTTCTAGAAGGAACCTGTCCTTTATGAAATTCATGCCAGTGTTAATGTAAATGATCTTTGGTGGTTAGCTGGGGTCCAGCTCGCTGCTCGGCCTGCTGCTTCAAGTATGATTAAGCCCTGTGTTAAAGAATTAGGTAAGACTTTCCTGTGAAATTTGTCACAGGATTTGTACATGGCCCCTACATTTATTTGGATTTTACCTTGAATGACTAATGTTATCTGTATTGTAGCTGTCACAGATGAAAAAACAACTTCTACAGATGAGTGAATCCATTTGTCGGTTTATGGATCTCAAATCCTCCAGGGCAACAAATCCATCTGTCATCACCGAATGCTTGTGTTTTATTTGGTGCTGCGAGTCAGCTGACAGGTATCAGACTGCACAGGAAAGTGGACAGCTCTTTGCTGACTTCCCAGCAGAGGAGGCCCACGAGTGCTTTTATTTTAGCACATGCAATGAAATCACATGAAGTCAGGAAATCCATTCCTTGGGGATAATACAGACTGTTTGAGCTAGTAAGACATCAATATTTAGGCCATAGGTCTTTGACCTATTCATCTGCCTAGGTCAGCCTAGCCTACAGTTTCCTTCCTTTTCCTTTCTTTTTTTTTTTTGGTTTGTTTGTTTGTTTGTTTCTAGATAGATATGCCTGAGGAAAGCTGCTCTCTCTGGGCCAGCATTTGTCTCTTCTGTTCCACCCCATCTCTTCCTTCCTCCTGCTCTTGTTCTCCATCTTTTCTCCAGTGTTCCCCAATCTTTGGTTAAACTGGGATACCAGTGAAGTCTGTCCTCCATGGTATTCTGGAGAGCAGGAAATCCCAGTCCTAGACATCTGCTCAGCTTTCTTGGATGAGCACTTCCTTAGATAAAAAGACTTGATTTGGCAATTAAGGTCCAAACCTAAAGGAATGTCGCTGATTAGTGCCATCCGAGATACTCCAGAGACATGCAGTACCCGTCACTCCGCAACTGAATTGTATCCCAGACTGAGGTGAAGCAGTGCTCCCACCACAGCACTTTAGGTACCCATCTTAACCACTTGCTCTTCCAGACCTTTGCCCCCAGTGTAAGCAATTTAACTTGTTACTTTCTCTGAATCACTTTCAGAGGAACTCACCTTTCTCCACTGGCTAAAAAGGAAAGCCAGTTAACTAAATGAAGTGTCTGAAGATGGTGTGAATAAGCCCTGATTTGGCCACTTGCTCGCACTGCCCGCATTGTCTGCTAGCTCGGATGACGCAGGTAAAAGCCCAAAGTGGACAGAGCTTGAGGGTTTTTTTTTTTTATTATTATTATTTTTTATTTTTTTTAGCTCTGTTGAGAATCCTGTCAACTCTGGTATCAGCCCTGGTTTAGCCATCAATGGTCAGCACCCAGTGTCCTGCAAAATGAAGTGTAAGAATTATTCTCTTTTAGCTCAGAGAGACCCACCCACATCGGACAGGGAGAAAACATCCCCCTCAGAAATCTAATTGCTGCAAAGTCTGTCTCCCTTCGCAGCTTTGCACTTGGGTGACTTTACCAGTCGCTGTTGTTCAGGGTCTGAATTTTGGGTACCAGTAAGGCCCAAATGACCCACTCAGAGATCTGCCCTTCTTTGCTGACCTTTCGACTCCAACAAGGTGCTCCTGGAAGACAAAGGTCCTCTCTCCTTTTGTAGAATCCATTTCATCCCAACAATCCCTGCATTTACAGATTCTTTATTCCTGCTGGTTATTGTTTAAATAAAGCATGCGTTCTGGTAGATAGCAATTGCCCAAACATAAGCGGCTTTAAAAGCCAAGAAGTAGTCCTTCCAGCCTCTAGATGAAGGATGATTTGAAATGAATTGATGTGTTCTGACTGGTGAGTCAAAATAATTCTGATTTTTTTTTTTTTTTCTCTCCCCAAGTCAATTTTTTCAAACCATATTTGATATCTTATTGTTTATTTTCAGTCAGCAGACAGCAATTTTCAAGAACTGCTCTTGATATACAGCTCAGATATCTTACAGGTCACATGTCATTCAAGAAAGGTCAACGATTCATTTAAAGTTTCATCATTCTTCACATAAACAGGCAAATACCATTTCATTCACAGTGGAGACTTTAGGGGGGGAGTGATAGGCCTTGGTAGTAACAAAGTCTATATAATCTTATTCCCTTGCTAAGAAAGAGTGAATTGACATTATTATCATTACTATCATTACCTTATCATATATCTAGGATGTGTTTGCAGTGAAAGTATGTGCACCTAAACAGAGTTTCATTTAGAGTCAATTCTAAGAAGTTTTATAAGATCTATTTCTTGCACTGATTTTCTTTTTCCTATCATTTGGAAAAAAATGAAAATAGTGTTACATGATTATACTTTCCTGGTTATTTTGGTCAGAATAACTAGACACAGATATTACAAGTGATTAATAATGACATATACGTCACTGGCAACTGCCTTGTGACTTTTGCTAGAATTAATTCAAGATTTTTGCTGTTGTTGCTTTCTTTAGAAACAACACCTTTAGTTGAATGCATTTTTTAAACAGCTTTCTTGTATCCAAGCAATAATCCCCTGGTATAATTAAACCTGAAAGACTTCTAAGAAATAAGATACAGTTTTCATAGGGTAAGTGGTGTATTTTCTTACTGCACTGTCTTCTGTGTAGACTTTCAAGGTAGTAATGTAACTGAGTAGGCTCCGCAAACATAATAATGCAAAATTCTCAGTCTGGAAACCAACTCAAGTAACCATCATCTTAAACCCTTTTCACTGATATTTTAGAAGCAAGTTTCTTATTACAATGAAAAGACGGATCTAAAAAAATATGTAATGGCCTTTTTTATGAAACTGAAAGTAGTCTTTTTTTTAATTTCTGCCCACTGACCTCTTTCTGCTCCCATGGAAGATCTGCAGATGCAGAGCTGGAGGAATAGATCCAGTGACTTAACTTGGAGCGTAGGATCTGTTAGGCATCAAATGGAATTTTTGAGTGTGTCTGCGTGCCTGTTTCCTGCACATTAACATTTTGCTAGGCACCCGCTTCATCTTTGGGAGCCTAAATACTTTTCCACATATATCCCTTCTTTCTCCATGTCATCTGTGCTCCTTTGCCCAAGGGCAGTGGTGTAAAGGGAAGTCAGACACTCATAACCTCTTGAAAACTCCACGCAATGCTTCTGTCTCATAAGCTGTTAGATATCTTAAGGAATCTGGATCTTTGGCTCTACAGGTTAATGATGGGACTACCCTCAGCTAAAGAAGAGGTCTGCAGTGTGTTCTTCTGCACCTATCAATTATAAATGCAAAAATATGAACTGCAGAAGTAACAGAGGTATTCAGTTAAATTCCTCACCCTTACAATAATTCACTTTTGGACAGAACATAAGATGAGTGATGGGTGGTAGAAGTAAAAACTTTCAAAGGTATACAGCAAGCAAAGACTTTCTGTGGGGTTAAGGAGCCCAGCTCACTGACACATGTTGAAACCTCCAAGCTGGGTTGCAAAACCAAGAGTCAATATTTTTATTCTTGCTTCTGTTTCCACTATGGAATTAAGAAAAGCTTTTATTGCTTGAAACTCTCAGTGCCTCCATTCTTCAGGCTATGTGGGGGATGAAATAATAGCATATAATGAAACTGCTGCTTTAGTACTGGGTTCTTCCATAGCTAAAAGCCAGAAACTGCAGTTCTGCTGAGGGTATTGTAGCTTTTGTTTTTTCCTGTCATATTCAAGGAACTTTAGTTTCAGTAGAAATGAATATGTGTTCATGGGAGGGCAAATGATGCAGAAACTCATGCTCAGAGCTTGCCCCTGGAAGAATTTTGAGCTGGCTGCAAAGGGGAATAATGGAGTGTTGCCAGCTCATGAAATCTTACAAGTGCTGCTTGATGGTTTCTTCCATACTTTAATCACCGAATCAATATTTCACTGTGGAAATATTTCAGTTCTCTTTTTAAAAAAAAAAAAAAAAAAATCTAAACATGGGCTTATCTAATTCTTATAATTGCCAAGATAGACTTGAGAACTGATTGTGTTGCAAAAGGGCTAGGGAACTGAATGCTCAGTGAAACCTGCTCTGTGATCTTGTACAGTGCTTGTTTGCTTGCTGTTTGGGAATTGCTGGAGTTTTCTAAAAGGGATATGCCAAGAAGGTCAATATTTAACATATTATGGAAACCTTTGGTCTTCCCGTTCACATTGTTAGGAACTGCCAAATTTGGTAGGCTGATAAAGCAGAGGCTGCCGCGGCTCCATGCCGCAGGTCCGCCCACTAGTGAGGCTGAGCATGAATTTCCAGTAGGCCCTTACAAATACATGTATGCCACATATATACATGTATATATACAGACATGGCCAGCCACACACATTCCGCACAGGCAGAAGCATTCACATGTTGTTCCTCCCCTCAGTGTCCCATAATGAGTTTTGTGCCATCACAAAGTGCTGTTCTCTGCATGCCGTAACAAGTCCCGTACCCCCTGCAGAGGGGGTCCCCCTCCTCAGCCGGAAAGGCAATCAGGGAGCTTTGCCTGTGATTCTCGATGATGGGCTCATCCCCGGACCGTGGAGCTGATCTCTGTCCTGTCAGGAGTCGATCAAGGGGTTCCTTTCTCTGACTAGCTTATTGGAGTTCCCCAAATAGTCTGTCCTCCTTTGTGTGGAGACCGAGCATTTTATCACATAACCTAACACATATGACTTGGGTGGAGCTCTTGCAATGAAGAATGTTTACTTCTCTGCACATAGCTTATAGATGGTTTAATTTGGGGGGGGGCAGGATGGGACAAGAAAAAAAAAGGTCTAATTCTTAATTTTAGAAGCCAAGGGTGATTTCCTATGACACTCCAATGACTTGGGTAGGAAGGTGGCTTGAAGGAGATCTGCTCCTGGACTCGTACTGGCTCTTTGTGAGATCTCTGGGTACACCGCTTAGGCAATTTTTTCCGACTGAGGAGTTGTGGTAATAGGTACACGTGTGATTTAGAACTAAGTCTGCAAAATTTTATTATTGACATTTTGTTCCACTCTTCAGCTTACGGTTATATTAAGGATGTTCTATAGACACTGCATTAAGGATGGTATTAGCTAGCAGAGCATGGAAATATGGGGAACTTTTGACAGATGGCAAACAAACAGAACAACTCTCTCCTTTGCCAGAAAATAGAGAGCAAAACAGAAAAAGCCAAAGTACTGTCAGGGACTTCCAAATAGGAAGAAGTTTTTCTCAATGCTGGAGTACTTCAAATCTTCTTAAGTCTTAGTAGTGTTCCAGAACAGGGTGTCTTGGAGTTTTCTGCTCCTGCACTCTTAAGTGTGCATTGCTGAGCAGGTCCTAAGGGATGCCACAATCTAACCATTCCTCTGAATGTCAGTGAGGACCAAGGGCATTCTGCTCTCAGAAGGAAGTATGGGGCCCCATCAGAGCTCCTCCTCTCTCTGCAGAAAAGTGACAAATAACACTTTCTCATTGCCCCACTGAAGGAGCTGCCTTCAGCATTGCAGAGGTGTTCCCTTTCTGCTCTGAACACAGGTTTACCTTCCTTCTAGTTTTCACAGTTATTGATAACCAGCAAAACATAAACTTGAAGCAGTTTTAGCTTTTTTCCTAAGCTTGACCATTCCTAGGAATCTGTTCCTCCTGCTGCCTCAGCAAGACAAACTGCAAGTGAAGTTAAAATATACCCTGCAAGGATCATTTCTCTGTAACTCCCTGTAAGGCAGGATCCTTATCACAGCACAATTTCCACAATAATTCAGAAAGTGTAGGGGAAAAAAAAAAAAATTCACCAAAATTAGTGAAGCCCGAGCACATTTACTGCCCGTTGCCATTCTTGTCCATGATGAAAACAATGTTTGCAACTGCCTTGTGTTTGGAGAAGGATCTTGTGGTACTTACTGTATCAAATCTTGCCACTTATGCCTGTAGTGATTGCCAGAAATAACAGCTGCAGAACTGAGTGCTTGGGTTGTGAAGCTGCCTGGCAGGATTCCCCTGTTAGTCCCGGACTATGGAAGTCCTGGAAGAATGTCAATTTATCTTTGCTTTTTATGTGGCTGGAGAGTGCCAAAGCTCGCTTCTTCTTATTCCATTGCTAAATATTACCAATCCCTAATACACTGAGGAATAGCTTACTCTGTAAGCAATGCTCTGAGCTACTCTAAGGTAAAAATTTGATCACTTTTCTGGAAGTAGAGAGTGAAAAACTCCTGCCCATCAGAAGCCCTTTCTCCTTCCCTCTTTTCTGTAGCTGTTGACAGGTAGGAGCCTGTGGAGGTAGGGAAGGTGCTCAGCTCCAGATACAGCCACAATATCAGGGTACCATCTAGCCGGATGAAACAGTTACAGCAAACAGGGGAGAAGTCAGATAGGGCATCAGCATCTGACCCTCAGTGTTTGGAGGGTGGATTTATTGCTCCCACAAAACTTTAATAACGAAATAAGTTACAGCTCTTGTAGATGAGCCTGGATTTGAAATGATGATACAGGACTGAAAAGTTTTTGGGGTCTTCCTGTTTGACCTGGCCAGTCAGCTAAGAAACATTTTCAAGATCTGGTTTGTTGAGCTCAGTGCTTCATATGGGCACTGAATATGTGTGCGTAGTTCTGCTAGTGCATAAGTGTGCAAATGCCCACACAGAGAACTTACCCTTACATATTCTTTTAAAATAATTAAAGTGTGACTTGTAATTTTGCACAATCTAAGTAGCACTTTGCATGGAAACTTGTGCCTCTCATGCACCTTTGTTAGAAGGATGCACTTGATTACTGAGAAATTTCAATGAAGTTGGTGTTTCACACAGTTCACACAGCAGACAACAATTAATGAAGCCTACAAAAAACACCCAAAGGGATGCTTATATTTTAGCAAGCTCTTCCTGACTTTTGCTAAGGAGCTATTTGGAACATACTGCTAATGCAGTTTTATTTGTTGTTATCGCCAGTCTGGCTTCTCTTACCATTCACATCCAGTGGAAAGCATAACTATCTTTATTTTTTTTCTCTCTTTTTCTTTTTTTTTCCCTGAATTTACTGTGAAGTGGGAGAAAACAGAAGGGGCTCTCTGCTGGAATTGCTGTAACAAAAGATTTTATTAACTTTGGTCTATCTTGTTGTCATTGTAGGGTCCAACAAGAGCAGCAAATATTTCCTTGACTCACCTATGCTGTTCCTCCAACAAAGGGGTTTTAGTGTAACAACCCAAATCACTGGGTAGCAGCACGTGTGGTTTAAGATTTTTGCTACACTAAGTTATACTTTCAATTAGCAGAGCTCCTTAAGAATAATGTTAATGTAAAAGAGATCAGAATTTGGCCCATTGTGGGTCAAATGAATCCCTCTCAGCACAGATCACTAAGGATGGGGCTTGGCTTCTTGATTTTCTGAGCTCTGTACCTGTATCAGCATATTTATGGTACGTGCAACTATAGGCAACACACATACTGAATAGCTCCTGTCACATTTAACTTTCCTGTCACTAAGATTCCCTGAAAGTTCTTATTACAAGACTTTGCTTTAAATTGTGCATATGCCTTTCTAAATTTGAACTTGTCCTGTTCATATTTTCCATGTTAGGTGTTTCTCCTGGCTACATTTTTGGGAATGTTTTGGCTGAAATAGCTAAAATATTTCTGAGCATTAAATTAGGGGAAGACACACTATTTTGCATGTGAGAAAATTCTCTTTTTTTGTAGTTTAGGAGGAGAGGTACTTGCATGGTGTTTTATAGTACAAGAGTGAAAATTAAGACAGCCATTATACTAGGCATGCTCCATCCTGAAGCTATGGCATATGAGCAAAGCTTTCCCAACAATTGCTTGTTCCGGCTGTGCTGGAACATGATCTGGTGAGATTTGGGCTCCAGCATTAGACATGGGGAAGACGCATCATTTAACCTGAGCACAATGAGAGAGAAAATGTGGGTGGCCTGGAATAGGCAGACTGCAAGAAAAGATGAAATCTGCTGAGGGGGAAATTTGTTTGGCTGGGCAAAAACTGTTAATAGGGCAAGAAAGCAGATGAGGGATCAGAAAAGATGCTGAGAGCTGGAAGAACAACAACAAGCAGACAAAGAGACAAGTTTGAGGACACTGGTGGGAGGAATATCTTTCTGTCCTGAGACATTAAGGTTGAAAAGCTGAAAGCCAGCAGAGAAGGAAATATCGGTATTAGTTTAATTCCTCATTACGTTATCGTTGATAATTATATTGTCATCCACAGGGCTAGCTCCCTTATTTAGTGCCCAGCAATGCTTCGGGTGAAGTGGATCTGCTGCTATCGCTAAGAGCCTGTCTAATGATTTTTTTTTTTTTTTTTTCCATAAAAAAAAATGGACCTCACCTTGAGTGAGGTCGGAAGAGTGCCATGACACGTCAAGCTGGAGAACTCTCTTTGGGTCTGCGTGTCAGCGTTCATGTCACCTGAACCAGCCTGCCCCTGATGTGACAGTAAATGAGTGGTAACTTGAGGTCGAGTGAGGCAGTGGCTTCTAGATGCTGCTCAACAGAGCCAGCAGGGACTGCTACCCAACCAGGGTGCACTACTATCCGTCTTTCTCCTACCGAAGACTGCTGTTCCTGCCGAGTTCCTGTGTTAACAGCAGGAACCCTAAACTATGCGGGCAAGTTGCCTCCAATCAGCTGCTCAGTGACATCTTGTCTGTGCGCCAGGCAGCAAAACACCTATGCAAAGAATGGCAGCAACCATGTCATGATGGAGAACCTGTTTGGATGCCAGGCTAGAGCAGAGAGAGGTAAGGAAAAACTGCCTGGGGAGGTAGGTGTGGGGCTAACAGAAGCCCTCAAGCTGAGTCTCCATTTAGTCAGGTGGAGATAGCACATGGGCACAGGAAAAACAGGCTTTTAATTATAATTTTTAGTATATTGTAAACATCACAGGGACACCCACTGAATAACCGTAATAAAACACAGTATAGCCTAGTTGCTCCTTGTGTCCTGCACGCTGAACAAGGCAAGGGCTACTGGAGAAAAATGAACGGTTACTAAACACTGTTTCACGATGTGCTGATGACCAGGGCTCACTAGCATCTGGCATTTTCAAATCTTCAGGTATGACTTTTCAGTCTCTGAGATCTTTTGCTGTTCTCTTATATACAGGCAGACACATCCCCTGTAGATATGTGTGTCGACCTACAAAAGCACACACACTGGAGGTTAATATTAATTGTGGGGTCACAGGTAAAATTTTACTCATATCACAACTCTTCCCCAGTCAAAAGACAGTTCTATAAATAATGTCAGGATTTGGCTGTGGGCTTAAATGTACAATATTTTGTGTTATTATAGTGATATCTTGATACTGGTAATACTTACACAAAGAAGCATGCCTTTATATAACACATTTATCTCGTTTCTTCCAAACATGATACAATAAAAGGCACACTTGATTTGGAGCCAAATTCAACCTCTTAGCTGAACTTTTGATCATAAAGTTGTATTTTTGGGTACTTGTACAGTTCCGTTTGCTTAGAGTTTTTTCTTTTTATGGCCAGTGGTTAAAAACAATTTGTCTGTGATTCTCATCCCCATCAAGGAGAGGTAGGTGAACAGATTTTGCTCCTAAGCTGTGTATTTCTCCTGATGATTATGCGACACTGAAAGCAGTTCATCACAATGAGGGGAGACTAACTGAAACGGGTGAATTTATTAAATATATTAAAAAGGCCCTATATCCCCAATTATAAAGATGTAATACTTTATTTGTTATCCAAATAAAATTTGCTTTGAAATGAATAAATAAACTCATTAAAACAGCTTCTTTCTTGTTTTAGCTCTGAGTTTGCAGGTGCTCTTCTCTCTATAATTATACGGCAGCCTACCTATATACCTACATATGCACTCGGAGGGAAAGTTTTCAACAGTGTATTACACACAAGAGCAAGCAGCAGATTGCTTAAGATTACCCCGACATCCTGGACCAGTCTTGGAGCAGTAATATCTTCATGTTTGCTGTCAAGGCCCGTCACCCCGGCTGACCAGCAGGGATGCCAAGGCAACCCACATTACTCAATCAACTTTAAGTGTTATAAATACCGAGGTCCATAAAAAAGTACAATGTAATGATGACTTAAACAAACCCAATTCATCATCCCAGCTGCACACATATCATTTCCCTCAGGGTGACCAACCAACCAGCAGTGAGCATAACCTAGGCCAGATTCAGATTCCATTTCTCTTCATCAATTTGACTTTTGTTTTTACCCCCCTCCAAAGAAAATGAAAAAATATCCCCTTAAATATAAATAAAAATCTCACAAATCAAATACAGCTCAGCTACCCGAGCCCTCTTTTTGTTGTTGTTGTTGTACTCATGTCCATGCACTTTGCCTCCAGTGATATAAAGGGAAACCCTTCAATTTAAAGGTCAAATGGGGGCCGTTTGTTTTAACCCAGTGAACCATGGCAATGGTATTCACATATATTATCTTTTGTCCTTCAACAGTTGTTAGACTTGTAGCCAGAGGGGAGGCTTGCCAGATTTACTTGCACTGATTTTTTAAGATATAAAAATACTAAATTTCTGCAGTTGAGTGTGCTTGATTGAGTAATATTCTGAAAATAAATCAATACTAAATCTGATTTTCAGTCAACGATAAGGCACATTTACCAGTACCATTAAAGTTTATTGGTTTTATTTGTTTAAAGAGGAAAATAAGTAAAGATCTACAATTCAGTGTGGCCGGTTCCCTTTCCTGAATCTTCAAGCCCCCTCCCCCCTGGTTTTCCTGTCCCCTCTTTTGCTAGTCATGGGAATGCAGCACGAGAATGGAGCTAATCACTGTTCCAGCTTTCAATCCCCAATCCCTCATCCGCGATTTCCTCTCCTTTACGTTGAGGAATTACAGTTAAAAGATGAAGTCACCAAGGCTAGATTAAAGCGAACAAGTTCTCGCAACCCTCCGCACCCTATAGAAACATTGAGCGTGCGATAACCAGATCGCGGGTGGGAGACAGGCTCTCGCACGGTGTAACACGCGTGTGCAAGGTGCCAGGGCAGCTTTGGAGCAGTGCAAGGCATGAGACGGTTGTGTGAGTCTCACTGCAGCCCAGGGCACCAGGCGGGTTTGAATTTCTGCTATTGATTACAGCACTAAGAGTATCTAATTCTCATTTGGGCAATTAGTCTACCTAGGTTTCTTTAAAATTCTGCTTGGATAAAAGTGGCCAGCTGTTTCTACTACTCTGGTAAGTCAAAGCAACTCTAAAATTAGCATAGTGGGCTAGTGACAGCAAGAATTGGATACCTTCCATTTGCACATAACTGAGGGAGCACACTAATTTGTATAGATTGTAAATAGTTATGTTGTGTCCTGGACTTCTCTGCATGCCTTTTTTTCTGATGTTGAAATGGTGTCACTTTCCTCTCCAGTGGTGGCTGCATTTCGGAATGGAGACTTTTGCAGTTGGTGCTGGAGCACAGATTGCAAAGTCCTTTTGAAATCAGATGAAAGCAACAGAGTAATTGGTGGGACTGGAAGTATATAATCAGTTTGAAAAGCTCTGATTCAACATGGAGAAGACAGTCCTTTCAGACAGAAATTGCTTGAACACTTTAGAGTGTCTGCAAGGGCCTGAGTTGCCCCCAAGCCCAGCAATGGTGTTTCTCCATCCAAGGGGGACACAAAGCACAAACTTGCCCAGGTGGGACAGTGCTGAGTCCATGGTGAGCCCTGCAGAGCTGCCCCAGAGCGCCTGAGGGAACAGGGACAGCAGGGCCTGCCTGCTGTCCCTTCAGCATCTGGAAGGCTGATCAGCTTGTACTTCTTTCCCCCACTTGTGAGTCTGTCCCACCAGCTGTCCCGCCCCTGGCTCTGTACGAAAGGTAGACTCGGTGGGTTTATTAAGAAAGCAGGAGCTCGTCTGATGCAACTGGTCTTCAAGAGTCAGCAAACATGGGTAAGCACAAAGGAACCAGCGGTGAGATATTGCAAAACGCTTGAAGGACGGTGTGGTATTTATCTGCCCCGTGGGGGATATGCAACATCACACATGATCAGGCCTTACACTTATAGCAAATATTCTTAAATGATTGTTTGCACTTTAATAAAGCATGTAGATATTTACTCCATTTAAGGTTGCGAGAGTTCAGTGTTGTTCTAAATGATAATCACCATAATCTCCAAACTCTGATGGGTTTGTGCCCCTATCTCTTGCCAAGATTTAACCCCAGAAGTTAGGGCTGTGTGCAGAGGAATTGGCAAATGTCACCTAATCATTTTGTTGAAATCTCATATATTGCAACGCAAAAATATTTGCTAGTCATGCTTGGTTGAATCCAGAATCACATTCATGTTGTTTATTTATCATTTATCCAGATTTTCAGGTTCTCCAAGTATCAAGGTAACTCTCAGCAATTCTTTGGGACTTGGGCAGTTGCAGCTGATAGATTTTTCCCTTGATTTGTGCATGCTGCAGTTTACGTGAGTAGTTTTTTTGAGTCTTGCCAAAGCTAGTGAGCTAATCTGGCCGCTCACTATCTTACATTCCTGGTTCTGGTTTATGACCCAACACTTTCTACCCAGAGCAGAGTTCCCTAACTGATGTCTCTTCTGCAATCTGACTGTCCATTCCTCTTGGTTATCAATGTCTGTTTCTGCAGCAAGATTGATACAGTGAAAAAAAAGTCAAATTTCCTGAGGCACTATCTCTAATGGGGCCATTATTTGCAATATTGCTTTATCCTTCACTCTTTCTGTTTCCCTCCCTTAGAAGAGTAAGTTTGCATGGGAAGTTATTTTCTTGAATCAGGATGACCGTACACCTACCTTACTCATCTGGGATTTTTCCATTGGCTTGAATATTGCAAAACTTTTTTTTTTTTTTTTTTTTTTCTTTTTGCTGCACAGGTAGTATGTTCATTCTTTAAGACACTGCTGAGCTTCCTCAAAAATAAACAGTACATACATTACCATTTCATCAGTTCTTGGACTCATAGCCGAAGGCAAAGATGTTTGGATTTGCTTGAGCTGAGCAATACAATATTTTTGTTCAGCTGTGAAGTTGATTAATAATTTGGAAATTAAATCAATATATTCTTTGATTTTCATTGCCGTGGCTTTTGCCTGTGAACCTTTTGTACTGGCTTTTCCAGGCTGAATAAGGAAACACGGAAATATCAAGTTAAGAAAAAGACTCGGTATCACCTTCCCTGTGTCTTAACCTTACAAAAATGAAATGAAGTTCCAGTGATTAGCAACTTGATGATAACTTTGGCTGTTTAACTTCCTTAATTTTTGATTGTCAAAGCAGAAAAGCAGTTTGTGGAATCAAATATCAAGTTCCTTAAATATTACAAAATTACAGAGCCCCTTTATGTCAGTCAGCTGGTGGCCTGCATAGATGGCTGCACAGAAAATAAAACTCCAAAACTCAGTGTTTGAAAAAGTTCTTTTGTCTCATTCCATGCCACTCATGCTGCAAAAATTCAGACATACACAGTTATTTAAGGAGCGGGAACATCAAGTGTGAGACCTGGCTGGCTTTTCAGAGCATTATGTTGACCTCGTGAGAGGTTTTGGTAGTAAACCTAATGACACTGGTCATTAAACATTTTACTCGGAACTGTTCTTGTGCCAGCAATATTCAGGATGTTCTGCAAAGTGAATGCAAGTACCTGCAGCATTTAAATATGGTGAATAAAAGCTCGCCTAGAATTTTCAAATAAATGAGTGTCAAAAAAATGTGTGTCTGAAATGAGGTACTTCTTCAGTGCCTTTTGATGGATTATAAAGCCTAATTTTCAAAGTCAGTGAGTGCTCCAATTGCTCAGTAATTCTGGAAAAAAAAAACATATAACTTTAATTGAGTAAGGAACATCTTCGGAAGTCAGATGCAAGCTCCACTGAAATCAGTGAGGGGACTGTAAATTTCAAAACATTTGAGGTGAAGTCCCATGTGCTTAATTGTAGTGAAATCTGATGGAAAGCTTTGACTTCAGATTCTTTTTGGTGTCATTTAAGCAGTAAAACCTACTGCAGTGCTACCATGGGAAACCCTTTATAGCTTTATAAAACACATGTTTTGAAAAGATGCCTTAAAACTTTGATTTTGACAATGGTTCCCCATTACCAGCCAAGTCCAGGACAGTCAAAACTATGAAAATTATCTGCCATTGCCAGAGCTTCTTTTTCTACAGGCATTTTGCGTTTTCAGAGATGCTTGGTATGCAACTAATCTGGGTCGGTAGCAAAAGACATTAGACAAGTGTTGCAATGTGCCTTGTGTAGCTGACAAACAGAGCTTATGCAGTCACTAAATCTCACAGTCCCTGAAGGAGGTTGGATTAGGATGCAAGATGTATGGCCACAGTCTGACAGGATTGACAATACTTACATCCCACTCTGATCTTATTTGACTTCTGTTTGTATGGCACTCAGTGTAACTTAAGGCTATATTCAGGCTTTAAATGTATCAGGTTACTAGAAATCCATTAAAAACAGTAGCCAGTCTCTTCATCTTTCAATCTAAACCCAAATGAATGTCCCACTTTCTCTCCCATCAATTTTCTGAAGTAGGTCATGAAGTTCAGGAATGAAACTTCCAGCTCAGTGAATGGAGCTGTATTTGGAGAGAGAAAACTAGAGCTGCTCTTACATCATGTTTTGCCTTTCTACTTCCCACCTCCTCCTGTGAAACTACATTTAAACGGTGGGATCTGGCCCACCTCCTGTCCTGAGAATATTCCCAGCTGTACCCCAACTCCATACTGGAACAAAATCCAAAGAAGAGCCTTGCTCTCTTCCTGTTCATACTGGTGTGTGTGGCAAGGAAAGCCCTGTTTGTGGGATCAACTTGGGCCATACTGCAGTCCCTCTAGAGGTCCTTCTGGAAGGACCTCATCTCTGTAGCAGTTGTTTAGGTAATACATATAACTTTATGTAAATGTATGTGAATTACCCATATAATCTAGTTGATGATTTAGTTGAAAAAAAAAAAAGAAAAATTAAAAAAAAAAAAGGAGGGAGTCCAAAACCCATCTTCAAAAAGACTCAGAACTCTGTGTAGCCATGAACAACAACATCATGCAGCCTGGCATTACTTACCCACGTTCTGCAGGCAATCAATAATGCCTTTTATGAGATAGAGCTTAAACTAAGCTTGTCAGCTTGGACTGACGTAATTCAGCAAAAAAAGATCTGCAATTGTGCCTGTTGTGGTGAAATCACACCCTGCCCTTTTCCCTGGCAATTCAATGTCCAGGGCTATGCACATTTCAGATGTTGCCCCCCACAATAAGCTGCAGCATAGGTAGGATCTTTATTTAAGCACTTAGTTTCAGAATACTCTGCTGTGTGCTTAAATTAGTCCCAGATGTACCAAGTACATCAGCAAGAACAACTATGAAGTTACAGTGCAGTAATTCTCAAATAATCACAAATTAAAATACCATTTAGATTTCTCTATCTTAATTCATCCCAAACATTTTTGGGTCCTCAGAGCTATATTTGGATGAACTACCAAAATAGATTTAGCTGCTTAATATAGTAGCTAGATTCAAGAGTAGGCTAATTGATTCATATCAACTACAAATCATGGATCCTCCTATACAGTAATAAGAATATGGCCCTGAGATCTGAGGTCTGTGCAACATTATCAGATTCTTTTGCCTACCAGCTGAACAGTGCTATTATTGCAGAGCTTTAGGACCAAAATGTGTGTCAGTGGACACCGTAGCTAAAAAGTCCTGGTTTTATCAAAGGAACAGGTATTTCCACCTTTGCAAAGACTGGTCAGCTGAAAAGCGGAATTGCTAGTTTTATTCCCCTGTTTTGATATTTCACCTTATTTCAGCTATTCACTTTCAGTAATCCTTCAGAAGTGTGAACAACACAATAGTGCTCAAGCTAAGGGCTGCTGTAGTTAAAAGTGTCTCCAAAATGATCAATTAATTGCCAACTCAATAACCTGTTTGGCCTCCACTCCTAAGACCCATATCCTCCATCTACAGCTTCTTCCTCTTCCTTTCTTCTTGTGCTAACGGTCTTCCTCTTCGGTCACTTTGATCACTGCTGATGTTCAAATGTCTCCTTCTTGGCCAGGCTGCCCATCCTTTTATTACACTGCCCATCAGTCCTTTTATTACGCTGCCTCTTCTTCGTTACCTACTAGGGACATCAGTCTCACCCGCTTATTTGGTACTGCCTATGTTAAAACTGCGGGGTTAGTTGCAGCCTGCCCTTCACCCGCTTTTCCAGGAGATACACATGGCATGTTCCCCTGAAGGCCATCTAAAGTCCTAGATTTAGGACTAGAATTTGGGGAGAGTAGCAAATGGAGGTGTATGTGTTGCTTTTGTTTTCTTAAGCCCTCATCCTTCAAAGTGACCTCCAAGACCAAACCAAGACCTCCAAAGAGGCAAACCGTAACTGCACAAGCACCGAGCTCCACTCCGGTCAGGTCACTGCTAGTCATCATGTTCAGACCTTTTTCTATACCTTGTCCAGAGGAAATCTGAGGTTCACAAGTCTCAAAAAATCTCTGTGTTTCAAACTGTAGCAGTCCAGACTGCTCCCCATCGTAATCTCGGCATTTATGTGAGAAGGTGTCATCCACCATGGTAGGTGAGGGATATCAGGATTAGGATATCAGTTTTTAAGGGCAAAGGTGGTATCTCCACCTGTGTTCATGGCAGAACCTAGCACCCTAGGGTCCAGTCCTGAATGAGATTTCCAAGTTATATTGTAATACAAACAATAATAATGGAAAATGGGTAAAGGTAAGGGGGAGAAGTCATGATTAATTTTTATCAGACTTCCTTCTCCTTTCCACAAAGCAGTTCAATGTGAAGTCAAAGTTCATTGACATGTTCTCTGTAGTCGGTGGGATGATTGTTTTATATTAGCCATTGACTTGGCCTGCATTGATCCTTGAGAATGTATCGCACAAATCATTTTGCACTAAACTGCTGAATCAATGAAGAAATCTCCTGGAAAATTTATATTAAAAGTCGCTGTTTGCCTAAATGAGTTCCCTGTGCCCCATATTGAATATTTTGCTGATGAATTGAATGAGTTTAAATTTGAACATTGCAGACCCATTAAAGAATGAATTCTTAAATCAACTTCTGCCATTTATGATTGAAATGAGATTTCCCCTGCAATAGACTAGCTGTTATATAAATCAGTTGTGCATTTTATACTGTACCATAAACAAGATATAATTCTTTTAAATACACAACAGGTGCCTTAAATCTTTTGATGCATCTTGTATTTATCTGATGTTGGTTTTAGTATATTTACACCAGGTAACTAACATGGGTTTATAATAGAAGGTTTCTGAAGGTTAAAGAAGCTATAATCTTTGTTTTTAAATGCACCAGAGTTTTCAGAGATTATACTCTACATCACTGCTCACAGCTGAGATCTAAATTTAATCTAAAATAAATAATTGTCCCTTGCACTATAAAAAAGCAGCAAACCAACTTGAGTGAGAATGTGATTAGAGCAAGTCTGACTTTTAGTGTGACATAGAGGAACATTTTTTTCTGCTATCTAATTTTTAATATTGCAGTGAATAGCTGAGTTTTCTCTCCTTTGCACTGAGACTCTGCACCTTTGGTGAACTCTGTATTTATAGGCTCAGCTAAATGACTGCAGGCTGGCATCAAAATTATTCCATGCATAGGACCACGTCTGAAGCTATCCCAGATACAAAGCTTCCACTGACAGTTTGCTGGAGTAACTGGTGCCTAGGAAGCAGTTCTTTGCTTTCTCCACAAATAACTTCTTAGATAGATCATCTTGTTTTCTGCTCAAATGCCAGGAGGAAGTCACTGTTGGAGCCAGACTTGATCTTCTGGTCTCATGGACCCTTCCCTGTGTTTCAGAATTTGGACTAGGCAGATCTCGGAGAAGGAGTAAGCTGCAAATCACTGTCCTCTTGCACAGGGAACATATTGAAAGGAACATAAACCAAGACTCTGAGATGCAAATCACCAGCTGGAGTAAATCAGTGCATTTTATTTGATATCTAGGAATGGTGCCAGAGAATAGTAGTTGAGGCCTGGGCTCTATGTACTCAGCAGTTTCTGAACAAACAAAAAATTGCCAAGAAATAACATGAAGAGCCTCAATGAGCTGCAAGAGAAGAGTAGCAGCTGCCTTGTGGGTTAGCCAACAGACAATCTAGAGGTTCATTTGACATTGCTTTTTTTTTCCTGTCCTAGGTAACATGGCACTTAGAAGAACTCTCAGTATCAAATACGAAAAAAATTGCAGCTTCAGAGGAGAGACATCAATGAATCTAGAAAATTCAGTAACATCTGAAAGCCAGATTAAAAAATGCAGGTTTTCACTGTCTGTTGCTTTAGGGCAGTATATGTCTTCATCAGCATTGCTTCAGCCATCTCTCCATTGCTCGTCCTTGCAGCCTTCAGCCCACAGCAGAGCCTGCTCTGTATTTGCCCTGCAGGCCCCTTTGGTGGCCATGGGCCATTTGGTGGCCGTGGTGGCCATAACCAAAGTCAAACTTCAAAGGTTATTGCTGATGTGCCATCACTGGTGCTGTGTGTGCATTTGACTCTCTTTCTGCACGGGTGGCACTTTCCCTCTCTTGGTTGGCTTTGCAGTCAGTACAAGGTACCAGTGCTGCTCCTTGAGAAAGAAAAACCTTCTTTATTTTTTGTCCCATTCCTGTCACTAACAGGGTTCAGAAACAACTTCCAGTGTAAAGGTATCTTTAAATCACAGGTACTGCAGAAGGGCTGGAATCGCTCACTTTAACCAGGTTGTAAAATCTCACTATTGAGGCTGTAGTAACTAATGTTTCATCCTGTGGCTGCTAATGTTTTCATGTCTCTGTGGGACTCTTTCATCCAAGGACAAACATCAAGGGTTTTATAACTATCAGTTGATCATTTCTGCTAAAGTAGGGGAGGTGGATTCTCAGCAAGATAACGAAGGTGTTATCTCTATCCGGGGAGGATATAAAGGATATTAGGAAGATAACATCTAATTGAAGATTCAATTTTCCAAGTGTCAAACGGTTTTGATGACTAATTGATTTACATAGGTAGAATTCATTCACAAAGAATATATATTTTTTTAGATCTTTCTCCCCTGTATTCTTTTGAGGCAGCATTATTTTTATAGAAAATTGCCCAATTTCTATAAAAATAATAGACTAAAATTGGCATGGAACATGCTACTGAGTTTTAGCTCTTTATCTTTAAATATGGCCAGAGTAGATCTCTAATGTCAGTAAGGGTGTGATTTAGGGATCTAATCCCGAGTCTAGGGGCCAGGAACAGCCATGATCTAATTGCTCTGCCTGGGTGCTGAGAGACTAAGAAAAAGAAGCAAATATGTAGGCCTTGGGCAAAGCTGTTGCACAAGACTGCTTTGGCTCAGTTTAAAAGAGGGATAATGGTGTTTACTCACTTCCCTTGGAGGGATATTGTGAAAATTAATTAGTTAATGCTGACGAAATGCTGCAAAGGTCAAAAATAACATGCAGTGAGAATGCAGGATGAAGAAGGGTGGACTTTTAATTGGGATGCATTTAGAAAAGCTTTAAAAATGAGATGTGACAAAGTCATTAATGAATCCCACGGGACAAATGTTAGTGAAGCTTTTTTACACACCACCCCAGTGCAGCGCTCTATTTTCAGAAACAGTGTATTGAGAAAAGTTTCAGCAAAGTCTTTTTAACGGAGCGTTTCTGTACAGTTTGGTGTTCAGTATTTAGCCTCAGGAAGGCAAGGCTTCAAGCTCCCCTTCTCTGCAGTCTTTCTCTTTTGTCCAGGACGTCAGAGAGCCTCATCTCTGGTTATAAGGAACGTATCTCTCCTCATACAGCATACCAGAGCCAAATACCTCAAAATTAAGTATTGCTGCAGTCAGCACCATTTTTCTTAGCGGGCTTTATTTCATTAGAAAATGCTATCCTCATGCACTGCGTGGTCTCAGCTGCGGTCAGTTGGGTAGAGGGGCAAGATCCTTGCTGATGGCTTGCAGGTTGCAAACTGAAAAGTGTCTGTATTTTTTTTTTTTTTTCCCCCCGACAGGGAGCTCTCTAGAAACTTTCAAGCATCAATATGTTTTGATGGAGCTTGATCATTTTCTGAAAATGTGAAAGATCACCACCACATTTTAAAAAATATATTAGATGCTATAAAACATTAATTTTTCAAACATTTTGAAGTCTCTTTTTAATTAGGTGATCCTTCCCACCTCTACCCAAACTGCCTCCCTTTTGCTAATAATTTCTCATCTTCTGCTAATCAATAAATTCTATAATCATTATACTAGTGATATTTGACATTGTTGTCTCAAAAGTATTTTTTAAATTATTATTTACCTTTTATTCTACATATTGGAACCATACATTACTTAATTTCCTATGCATGTACTTTGCTAAGCAGAATTGATGTGTCTTATTTTTGCACATTCTTATTTTCGTCTTTATTGTCGAGTTCGCACTAAAATATTGTCATGTTTTGGTAACACCCTCCCTAGAAGAATCTTTCTACTTTCATTAGTGTAAAGGAATTCATTAAAATGCTTGTGCTCTTATACAGATTTATGAATGATTCACTTCATGTATTAATGTTAGAGTTTCTGACTCTTTTAAAGTTTCACTAGCATACACAAAGATTTAATTTCATAGTGTTCATTTTAACTTTGAAAGAGATATTTCTCTGAAAATAACAAAATAAACATTTGCAAGTTTTTATTTTGTAGTATATAAAGGTTTTTTTCTGAATTTGTTCATATGACCTCACCCCTTCAAAAGCAATTTGCATGAGGGCTGAGAGGCTCAGAAAAATATGATACCTTCATCCAGAGCCAAACTAACGGTAGTTTGGGCCTTATGATATCTTCTTCATGTAGTTAAACCTCTTCTCTTAAAATATATCTAATTATATACCTCATGTCTTGGACAATAAATAATATCAAGCATTCCAATTTATGACGTGGATGGAGATCAGTCGAGATCGGCATGAGGCCACCACACTCATTTCATTTGTAACCAAGAAGCTCTTTCAGCTGAAGGTTTCTTAGAAGGAAGCTTAGCAAATCAATATGCATGTTCCACTCACTTTTGTACAGTTGTTGCTCATACATCAGTGTATATGTTTTAGTTCAGATTATGCATTTTCTGTTTGCTTACATTTTTCAATGTTCTTTCAAACTGCTAGAAAAAAATGCCAGATTAGGTGTAACAGTGTCTCAGAGCCACTCAATTCCCAGTCAAATAAAACACAGTGTTTTTTTTTTTTTTTTTGTAAATTAGAAGAAAATTTTCAGCATTTTTTTCACTTACTGACTTCTAATGAAGAAAGAACATGTCTTCTGAGAAGGAGAGGCTGGCAGATAATTGCTTTCTTGGGATAGATGTAATATATTTTCTTTTACCATTTAACATTCCGAATCATTTTACATATACAGAACATTTGTGTATAATTGGATGAAGGATCTTAATTCATATTGAAAAAAAAATACTGTTAAATTGATATTACTTCATTGATTTTAATAAAGCCTTTGAAGATCTGAGAACAAAGGGGCCTATTGGTTCTTTAATTAGTAAAGGATTTACTCAATAAGTTATCGGACAAGTTAATTTACAGGACTTAATTTTGCTATTGAAAGGTTTAGCCTCCTTCCCTCCAAAATTGGGACGATGGACCATTCCAATACTGTGAAGGTGATGACCTTGTGATAACCCGTGTGTTCATCAGTCAAATTACTGTCCCCAGTAATGATAATGCCAAAGCTCTGGAACACTGGGGCAGCTAATCTGTATTCAAATTACACTCAGTGAAACAGCAAGCACAATTCGAGTAATAACTCACCAGCACTGAGAGGTGAAGGGAGATGTTCAGACCCCTTCATGCAGATTGGACATTATCATACATTTCTTAGGTGTTGGACAGGTCTGCATGAGAGGGTTGTTAATGAAAATATCAATCAAAAACTCTGCTGACTTAATGGTCAATTTAAATTAATTAATTGGAAAGGAAAAAGTTGAGAAGGACAGCATTGATTGTTTAGCTCAAAGCAGTTGGCAGGCGAGGAGAACGAGGTTGCCCAAATAAGATGCCGTTCCCTTATGTCAGCTGATGCCTGTGTAAAATCTCAAGTCACAGAAGATGGGGAAAAAATCGTGGGGATGCTGTAATTTGAGCACTTTGATACTTTGAATCATGGTTCACTGGGTTTGGGGATGGAGTGCTGAATGCAATGGTATAATATCAGCTTTGGAGGGGAAATCTTCAGGAGGGGTGGAAGTGGGCCAGTACAGACCAGCTGCGGATCTGACCCCCACTTCGTGGCCATGCTTAGGAGCCCTTTCATTCATGCATTTTATTTTTTTATCCTCACAGCTTGTAATTTTGAGCTCAAAACACATTTGTTAGTCGCACCTATATTGATGAATAGATAGCTAAAAGGAAGAAGTTGTTGCCTGTGTTGTTCTTATTTCCCTGTGTAGGAATTGAGAGTGGGAAATGGATTGGAAATGACTGAAAAAAAAATTACGTAGGTGCTTCACTGGCAAATGATAGGCAAATGCTGACTCCTATTGATTCAGAGGGATGAGAGTTTCATCCCTCTGCATCCCTCCCCTGCATCCTTTTAGATACGTGTCTGTATTTCAAGAAAAGATTTAATGCCCAGAACCATTTATAACAATTTCTGAGTAAATGTGAAAGGAAAAGGATCTGATATTTTTGAAACTGATATAATATCTTAGACAGAATGAAGCGTAAAAAACATATTTTTGCTCTATTTTGAAAATAAAATAAAATACTTCCTATGCCTATATATAAAAATAAGTATCAGCAAATTTTACAAAAGGAAAGAAGTCCAGACTATTAAAAAGTAAGCTACATTTTGTTGATGGTATAAGCAAAAGGTGTAGCAAGCTGGTATAGGAAGGGGTTAAGCCTTGAGATTAAATCAACATTTAGAGCTTGGGTTTTGTTCCCACCCCCCCCAAAAAAAAACCAAAACCAAAAACAAAAACACTTTGTTCTTGAAGTCACTGTGAAGGAGATATGCCAGTTCACGAGATTTTAGCTATGTCTAAAGCAAGCTTCCTATCATCTGCATTCAGATGTGACGTGGATGCAATCTAAGATCTGAGTATTCAAATCATTTTCTAGGATTCTGGGAATCCAAAACACCTAATTGAGAATATTTTGTTCCAAAAACTCTGTCTATCTCTACTTTCAGGCAACTGTTTCAGTTTTTTTTTTTTCATTTGTTTCCTGGCAGTGCTATTTCTAAATCACGCTTTGTCATTCACATCAGAGCAGAATATAGACATCAACCCCAAGTACAATGCAGCTGGAAATAAATCTGAGATGCAAAATGAAATAGAGATGCAGCACTTTTGATATGGAAAAAGAATCTTAAAGGCAGCATCGGAATTTTTTCTGTTGTTGTTATTACTATTGTTATCATTGCTATTAAAAAGGGAATGGGGACAGTAAATTCACCTAATGAGACAAAAGGTACCAAGATAGAACAATTAGCTACCAAGCCAATATTGTGATTACATATTTAAGTAAAATAATAGCATGCAGCGCAATACAAGATGTTATAAGGGGGATAAAGACTCTGGCTTGCCTTTTTGTTCCTTTTTGTCTCTTTTTGCCTCCCCACATAGCCTTTCCATAAAATAATATTAAAATGATAACGAGGTATCTGTGGGTTTTGCATTGCCAGCTAAATGTAGCTTGGTCCTCAGTAGATTTCAGAGGCAGATCTCCAACTGGATTTTATATGTGACTTCTAGAAAAAGCTTAGTGTACTGGATACGCAGCAGATCAGGGCTGCACTGCTAGTGACGGTGCTACAGAGAAAACATGGGGTCAAAAAGCCCAAATAAACCATGGTTGTATCAAGACAATCACTCCTCCCCAAAACTTAATGTTATTTCCCTGATGACATGACAGAGATCTTCTCTGGTCCTCTCTTTCTTCAGAAGCACCGAACCCCTTTTTTGAATTCTGTTAGCAAGCACTCACCTACTTAAAGCTGTCGTGGAGAATTTTGCATCCAGGTCCCAGTGGGAAACTGGGGGAAGGAGGATGGAAACAGCACAGAAATTGGAAGGGCAAGTGCTACACCTTGCAAAGGGCCCTGCTTTTCGAGCAGAGAGACACAGCACAGCCCAGACCTGATGATTCTGCACTTTAAAGTTGTGCCTTGTTGAATCGCCTCTTTCTTGCTGAGCTGTGTTAATATAATGTCCACACAGCTCAAATGTAATCTCAATAAATGGTGTTTGCTGTTTGCATAGTTTTGCTTTCAAGTCTAATCTCCCACCAAAGCCATCTGTGCTGACTCGTGTGTTCCTCTGCCTTTAACACGACCTGGCGATGCAGCGTGGCTTTGACCGCCTACCACCCCAATAGCTCTTTAACTCCTCTGAGGATTTTTTTTTTCCACCATAAAATTCAGTCAATACAGCCCCTCCATATAGTTGTGCTCATGATCCTTTGGAGGTAAGGTTATGCTGATGCAAATCATGTCTACCCAGCATACAGTATTCTGTTGCATTGGTGTAAGTTATTGGAGAAGTACTTTCATGTAGAGGTGAGTCCCATGTTGAAGTGTGGGACAGGGAGTTCCTGTGAAAATATGAGTATTGTGCCTTCATCCCTGCTCTGCCTCCGTTTTGTCTTTTAGAAGAAGAAGATAAGCAGGAACTGAGAATTTTTACCTTCTAATCCTGGCACTGATTCTAATTTTCCTATGTACTGCATAAGAATTGGCCTGGCTCTGCCTCCGCGCTGCTTGGGTTGGGTCTGGCTTTGGAACTGAGAGGAGATTTCCCAGCAGGGCCCAGGATCCTAAGTGTTGGAGCAGTTAGAATATTCTATGGGATCTAGTGGCACACACCAGATTTTCTCTTTCGCACAAGCATTCTACAAAGCAAAAGTGTATATTAACTATTTTTAGTTGTGTTATAAAGAGAAAATTAAGCTATCACAGGCTATAATTAGAACACAGTCACCATTCTAAATTTGAGGATTAGATAATATGCCTGTGTAATTAATCAGTCTGAATGAAGTCATCATGGAGTAGAATTTCATGGAGACTCTTCTGCTGCTGCTGCTTCAGGGTAACGGATTCTGTAATGAGCACCTGCAAAGGGCAAACTGGTGCAATGGTAAGAGCGAGAGTCAAGGAAAGGCCTTTGGTGCTAGCAGAGGTGCTCTGCTGTCAGCCCCAATGGGGGTGTAAGGCAGCTTGTGGTCCGTGCACCCGGCTGGAAGGCTCCACATAGTCGTAAGCCTCAGTTTTGCATTGACTTATGCAGCACAGGAAGCAAAGCAGTCACAGGAGTTATTAAAAAAATGATGGTCTTTCCTTTCTAAGTGTATCAGAATCTGGCTGTGAGTGGAAAATATTACTACTGTTTTATTTAATTATGAACAATAATAAAATATTACACAGGCTGCAGGCTTGATGCAAGAGCTAGTAATATTATTCCTCTTGTAGTATTTAGTTTGCATGTGTTTTCTCTTGACTCCAGATGGATTTTAATTTTGTGTATGGTAGCTACATAATCTGCATGTAAGAGCCTTAATAAATCTGCTTGTTCAAACTGAAAGAGGTATTTTGTGTTATGAGACTGCACTGCTCCAAAACAAACCCACATGATTGGAGCAGTGGATTTAACTAATTGTCCTCCAGCCAGCTCCTATGGGAATACAAAATGTTGGCTATGTTAATAGTGCCTCAAACAGGGATCAGTCAAGATCAGCAACATCACTGTATCATGTATTTTAATGTTATATTGTTTACCAGGTGGCAGGAGGACAATTTACATAAAATAATTGTCACTTGCTTTAGGATAAGTATCATCATAAAATGTGATATTTAAACTGAGTCCAAAATCACCATATGTGACTACTGATAAATCTGTAGAGAAGTACAGTTTGGTACTGATATTCCATAAATCAAGCTTTGGATTTTGTTCTGGGTGATAGCCCAAAGTATGAGGGATTTGTTTTGCAGAATAAAGCCAGATATGTGATATTACACTGAAAGATGCTTTTCAGAGACATCTTCTCTAGAGACAGGAATCATTAGTAGCAATATTAATTAGATTATTATTAATGATAATAATCACAGAATCACAGAATGGTTAATGTTGGAAGGGACCTCTAGAGACCATCTGGTCCAACTCCCCTGCTCCAGCAGGGACACCCAGAGCACGGGGCACGGGGTGGCAGCCAGGCGGGTTGGGAAGATCCCCAGAGAAGGAGCCTGCACAGCCTCTCTGGGCAGCCTGTGCCAGGGCTCTGGCACCCTCACAAGAATGAAGTTCTTCCTCACATGGAGATGGAACTGCCTGGGTTTCAGTTTGTACCCATTACCCCTTGTCCTGTCACTGGCCACCACCAAGAAGAGTTTGGCCCCATTCTCCCTACATTCTCCCCTCCGATACTCATACATGTTGATCAGATCCCCTCTCAGTCTTGTCTTCTCCAGGCTACACAGGCCCAGCTCACTTAGTCTTTCCTCACACGATAGATGGTCCAGTCCCTTAATCATCTTTGTCCCTCTACACTGGACCCTCTCTAGAAGCTCCACGTCCCTCTTGTCCTGGGGAGCCCAGAACTGCACCCAGTACTCCAGGTGCGGCCTCCCCAGAGCTGGGTAGAGGGGCAGGATCCCCTCCCTCGCCCTGCTGGAAGCTCCTCCTGCTGCAGCCAGGATCCCCTCTACCTTCTTGGCCATGAGGGCACATTGCTGCCTCATGGGTAACTTGTGGTCAACCAAGGCTCCCAAATCCCTCTCCACGGAGCTGCTTTCCAGCAGGTCAACCCCTAATCTGTGCTGGTGCCTGCTGGGGTTGTTCCTGCCCAGGTGCAGGACCCTGCACACTTGTCCTTGTTGAACCTCATGAGGTTCCTCTCTGCCCAACTCTCCATCCTGTCTAGGTCCCTCTGAATGGCAGCCCAGCCCTCTGGAGTGTCGGCCACTCCACCCAGTTTGGTATCGTCCGCAAACTTGCTGAGGGTGCCCTCTGTGCCTTGTCCAAGTCATTGATGAACAAGTTGAACAGCACTGGGCCCGGCACTGATCCCTGGGGGACACTACTGGCCACAGGCCTCCAACTAGACTCGGCTCCATTTATCACGACCCTCAGAGTTCTGCCATCCAGGCACTTCTCAATCCACCTCACTGTTCACTCATCTAACCCACACTTCCTGAGCTTCCCCATGAGGATGTTATGGGACAGTGTCAAAAACCTTGTTAAAGTCAAAGCAAACAACATCCACGGCTCTTCCATCATCCATCCAGCCAGTCATCCCATCGTAGAAGGCTATCAGGTTCGCCAAACACGACTTCCCCTTTGTGAAGCCATGCTGACTACTCCTGGTCACCTTCTTTTCCTTGACTTGACTAGAGATGTTTTCTAGGATGAGCTGCTCCATTACCTTTCCAGGGAAGGAGGTGAGGCTGACCAGCCTGTAGTTTCCTGGGTCCTCCCTCTTGCCCTTTTTTGAAGACTGCAGTGACATTGGTTTCTTCCAGTCCTCTGGCATCTCCCCTGCTCTTCATGACCTCTTCATGAAGATGATGGGGAGCGGCTAAGCAACAACCCCTGCCAGTTCCCTCAGCACTCTTGGGTAAATCCCACCTAGGCCCATAGATCTATGGGTGTACAATTTGCCTAAATAATCCCTAACCAATCCTCCTTGACCAGTGGAAAGTCTTCCTCTCTCCTAGTTCTCTCTCTGGTATCTGGACTCTGCAGTCCATGGGGAAATAATGTATTTAATATGGAGTTGAAATATATGAGAACAGATTAAAAAAAAAAACAAAACTTGTTTTCGTCATATTCCAACCCAGCCATGGCAAAAACCTCAGTACCAAACTATAGCTTAGGACTGGATGCTTGTTATGCCATGATTAATTATTGTACATATCTATCTGGGCAGTACATCTGGGCACATGGAGTCTGGACACACTTTTGGACAACTCTGAGTAGTCTGATGAAATAAAAGAATGGAATTCAGCTGATAGACAACCTGTGAACAAAAACTCAAGACAAAATAAAACCAGCAAACTATTTTGTGTGTCTCTTTTCCTGCCTAAGCTGCCCTGTTCAAAATGCACTCCTGAATGAAGGCTCTGTAAATGTACAGAGGTTTCTGGACTGGAAGAAGTGTTCAGGTCAGGACAGCTAGTCTGGGCTGGAGATGCCTGGGTCCATCTCCCCGCAATTGGGGTCACAATTTCTGTTAACACAGTGAGTACATTGTAGGTGCTCTCAGTGAGCCATTTGTGTGCCTTAGGCATTCTCAGCATGGCCAGCTCATCTGTGTTTGTCTTCCAGACTCTCTTCACAGTTTCTGGTGAGAAATGGGGTTGACCTGTCTTATCCCAAGGTAGATAACTAAAATAGTTCCAATCAAGTGTGCTCTAGAAATGCCTTGTTGACAGCAAGGGAAGCCCAGTGTGACGCTGTCCACAGAACTTTGCAAAATCACCCTCTTCCTGAATTGCTAAGGCTGAGGAAAAGTGTAGATAATTTTGCTCAATGTGCCTAGTTTGTAGATAATTTCAGGATATGAGTCTCCAGGGCCATTAAACTGGACGCTTCCCTGGTCACTCAGGCCTTCAGAGAAGCACTGAATACTTTGCCTGTTGAATTTCACTGGGATTTGGGAAAGACATTTTCTGACACTCCTTTGAAACCGCCTGTCTATATTCACAGAAAAATATGGCAAAATGCAAGAAAAATATCTGTAATGTAGCTTTCCATACTGCACTTTGGTACTGTAAATGCTTGGCCATTTGCAGTCAATAGAGCCAGTAAAGGTAGAGTGTAACACTACAGCATTTTATGCTCAGTGACCACTGAAGCAGATAGAAATTCCCTAGTAAAATTTTTCCAAATTAACTATTTTTTTTTGTATAAGTTTTCATTGCTGTGGCTGAATCCTTCCTGAAAGCCACTCTGATGTCCTGTTTGGGAACTGTCTAGGAAAAGAATAACAGCTTCCCCAGCTCATTGCCATCACTGGCAGTTACCAAGGGGGTCATTAATATGCTATGTAATTCTGACCTAACTATTCTAATGTGCATTGATTTTATCTTATGTGGAAAAAAAAAGAGCTCGTTGCTTATTATTGGTTGCAATATATCTCCATGGAAAAGGTAAAAGCTAGTCTCTGGCCTCACACAAATGACTGTTAGAAGAGTTAGCAGGACCTGCTGGACTTGGAGTGCCCTGGCTGAACATCTCTGTTGGAGCAGGAATGGTGATGTGGGGCCTGAGCAGTGGCAGAAAGCTGCTCACTGCCATCCTGGAAAACCATCCAGGGATGATTCAAGAGAGTCATGCATGCAAAGACAACAACAACAACAACATTTTCAGACTCCTGAATATTGTTGTCTCCTTTTTGCCCAGTTACAGTCACTTCCCCATTTGCCTTCTTTCTGAAATCGTCTTTAGTTTTTACTTGATATCATCTGTTGCTGTTGAGAAATTTTTTTAAGCCTTTCTCCTTGAAGGTCCTGTCAAAGAGAGGCCTAGGTGTTTAAAGATGTAAGTGATACAGCCAAGGAAAGGGCAAGGGGTCATGGGTACAAACTGAAACCCAGGCAGTTCCATCTCCGTGTGAGGAGGAACTTCTTTGCTGTGAGGGTGGCAGAGCCCTGGCACAGGCTGCCCAGAGAGGCTGTGCAGGCTCCTGCTCTGGAGATCTTCCCAACCCGCCTGGCTGCCACCCTGTGCCCCGTGCTCTGGGTGTCCCTGCTGGAGCAGGGGCTTGGACTAGATGATCTCTAGAGGTCCCTTCCAACCCCAACCATTCCGTGTTTCTGTGTGATTCTGTGATATCCATATCTGACATGTTAGGAGAACTTCTGGGGCTCACAGGATTTAGGAGAGGGTGGTGAGAAGGTGGATAAAAGGCCCTGCCATCTTCCTGACCACATTCACAGATGTGTGATGTGGAAGGGTCACCTCCATCCACTGTCCCTGCTCTGCTGAGCTCGGTGGCACTAGGGACGCTGATGCCTTCATGGGGGCAGCTGGTTGGGTGGAGAGGCCAGTCCAGCCTTGGTGCCTCAGTCTCCACATCCCACTGCTCCTCAAATACCCTAAAAGAGGCTCCATGTAAAAAAAGCCTCTTTGAACTCCTGTAGATAACAGTAAATGCAGAAATATGGAGCCAAAGTAGGCAATATCACGTAACACGATCAGCATGGACTTTACAGGGGTTACATTTTTGACCTTGCAGATTTTTCCATGAAGTGTGGCCCACATCGTTTGCCCGTCCACGTACAGTAGCTAGCATGCCTGTAAGGCTCTTTTCAGACTAATTCCTGCTAATGTCATGCATGGCTAGTTAACCTCCATTTGATCTGTCTTTTAGAGATTTATTCATCAATAAAAGCGTTATTACTCCTTTGATGATAGTTAGTATCATTTATATGAATTGTCTATTGACGGACACATTTAACAAAGGGTGTTTATGTGCTGAACAATCACATAGTTTATTTATCCAATAATCACATAATCGATTTGAAAAAATATTCAAGTTGAAGGACTTCTTTGAGATTTAAAGATTTCACAGTTTCCATCTGTGTCTAAGGTGTTTAATTTGCGTTAGATCTGTATTACATTTTACTAGTATTGTTCTTACAATGGGATACTATAGATCAACACCCGACAGCTCTCAGGTAGAGTAAACCTGGCTAGCTTGATTAAGATGCCTGCTTAGGTATTTTTAATCACAAATGATAGTATAAAAAATTAATGAACACTGTACTGAGAGTGTCTTGGTGTCTTGAGACACTCTCAGAAAAGTCTGCTGCTGATCACATTTGGCTCCCAGACAGTACTTTTTCAGCACTGAATTATCATCTCTACAATGGTTATAATTATCATCACTGAATTGAAAGAAAAGACACTTTTTGTCCAACGGTTTTCCCTGTCTGATGTTGTTGGGTCCCTCACACATGCTCAGGTGAAAATCTAAACTGCATCAGAAAATCTTTCTTGTCTAGCACCTCCTGAATGGCTCCTGGGCTGAAGTTCTTTAACTCCTGTGTGGTAGGGCAATGCCATCACCCCCAAATGGGGTCTGATGAGCATTACTCCATCCTTCACCATATTATGCCTTACTCTTACTGCCCTTGCTGCAGACTTTACAAGCATTCAAGGCATTGGGGTCAAGGCTGCACTTCCTGGTGTGGATGGGGACATCCATTTTTTGGTCAGGTTTAAAGGGTGGATGTGTTATCCTTTAAGGCCTCGACACCGTAAAGACTAGGACACAATCTTGGTGTCAGCCTTGGCTCCCATTCTTGGTAAGAACGAGACTTGCATGAGGAATGCAAGAGAAAATTTCCACTGGTTGGGACCTTGAGCACTTTTATAAACCCTGGCTTTTACTCGGCTTGTGCAAGCAGGGGAGCTCATACCGGGATCTTAAAAAAGAGGCAGGGAGGATCTTCTCCTGTGGTTACAGCCCGAACTCACAGGAATGCAGTCACAATTCTCAGCTCTGAGATGTCTAACCATGGCACAGACTCCCCGTTAAAATACCCCCATACCCAGACAGGTCTCAAAGGGATTGCTTTGCTATTAATAGTTACTGACCAAAACCTCGTGCACTCTGGTTTAAAGGACTTTTTGATCTTTTGATTTTACAGCAGACTGGAATTGATAAGCCAAGTGATTTCAAGGGCTGCAGTTTCAATCAGCCCCCTCCCTCCTCACTGTCCACCTGGGAGGCTCAGGCCATAGGGGAAAGCAAGTCTGGGGATTTGCAGGCTTAATCGGGGGCCACCAAGCCCTATAGCACAAGCACCTTCAGCTCAGCTTTGCCTGAGCAAAGCTCTGGGAGCAGCAGCTTTGCGGGCAGATGTCCAGGTGCAAACAGTCACGCTGGGTGCACAGACCTGCCACCAGAGACAAAGCCATATGTACATAAATATATACACAAAAGTACGTAAATACGGCCATATGTGTTTTTTGTACATGCACACATGTACATGTTTACATGTGTGCATTGTATGTATCGCTGAATGTGTATTTCCATACATGCATACGTATGTGCGCACACATGTTTATGACTGAACAGTCACATACAGGTGTGCGTAAATATCCACATATGAGTAGTTGTGTGTGTTTGTGTATGCAAGTGTGTGCAGACATGCATGCGTGTGCATGTAATGCTCAGCTTTGCCTCCATACTGAAGCTGCTTGTGCATACAGCACTCCTAGGCAGAACTGTATATAAGCAACATTACCGAATGCATGGGCCTTATCTGTGGTTGGGACACAAAAATTGGTCCTTGCAATGAGTTTCTCCTGCTCTATACACTGGGGAGATCAGCAAGTACGACATGGTAACTGACATAAGAGCCAACTTCTTATGTTACTTAATCTTTAAAATTTACTTGTTGGGGCCTGTGACGTGGTTTGCCCTCAAGGGAGCTCCGGACACCGCAGCCCCAGGACGGGGGCAGAGCTCCCCATGCCCTGTGCCATAGCCCCAGGCAAAAAGCAGAGGGATTTCCTCACCTTGGATGAACCTGGCTGCCCCGGGGCCAAAGCTGTCACTGGGGTGACAGGACAACCCTTCCAAGGAGCAAAACGGAGCTGCTTTTTGCAGACTCAGCCAGTCTCTACATCTGGGCTCCCCGCACATCTAACCTGTTGGCTGGGCCTGCACAGCTCGTCTGCATCTCAGGAGGCTCCAAAGCTGCCCGCGGTGACGGGTCCTTTCCATGTCCTCTGGTGCCACCGGGCGGCACCAGCCAGAAAGGAACCATCAGCCCTGCAGAGCTGGGTTTCTCAGGAGTTTTCCAGTTCGAGTTTCTCCATCCCATCCTCTGAACACATTTGTGTTAAGACTTTCTCTGCAGATTTCTGGTCCCTTCTCTCCTGGTGCTCTCTCCTTTCCCATTCTCTGTAAAACCTGCTGGCTTTGCTCTGAGGCTGCGGAAGAGGAAATAAAGCATTTACACTAATCACAGAGATGCTATATTTGAACCTTTAAAGGAATGGAAAAGCAAAGATCTCTTCTTCCTCTCCCCCTGTAAAAGCATCTAGCTAGGAAAACCAGGTTGGAAAAGACTTTAATCACCAGTACTTTTTTTAAGAAATACTTTGCCTCTATATCTTGTTTAAATACAAGTTTAAAAACTTAGATTTCTTAGTAACTAAATATGCAGTAAGACTTTTGGAAAACAACTTAATTTGAATCTCCATCTCTTGTATTTCAGAATGAATAGAAAACACTCCAGCTGCTTTTGAAAGGTGCTTATACTGGACAAACATAGCATGAAGAAGCCAAAATCCCAACACTGCTAAGGCCAAGTCCTCACAATCCCCCCAGCATGTCAGCAGCCCTCAGCCCCTTCCTGATTTTAAATCTAGTGGTTGAACCATCCCTTTTTGAAAATCACTTCTGTGCAAAATAAAATGAAGGGAATGAAACAAGATGATTATCTGAGTCCAAAATTGTCCAAGTGGAGAAGTCTATAATACATATTACATCGAAAATTTATTTGGATTTATTTGGAGAGAAACAGCATAAGTTACAGGAGAAACAGCTGGGTTGACCTGTCCTCACACATATTACTGTATGTACCTAAGTCTCCCAAGTTGATTTAATTACACAAGACACTTTTTTTTTTTGATATGAACTTTTAATAACAGTGGAGAATCAGCCCTAACTTGGATGGATCTGTGGGCTGAATTGTAAAACTATCCCTTGCATATGAGGGAGAAAGAAGCCTCCCTGAGCCCAAGACAGCTTTGGACAGTGCGATTTTGACAGCATCCTGCATCCCGAGTAAGAGTCCCAACCCCACGGCAGGTCTCGGCCTCTCTTCTTGCTCCTGCACTGTTTTCAGCACCCTCTCCACCAAATAAAGGTTAAGTTTTCCTGTGTATAATTCTGCTCTGCTATTGGCAGCTCTTTCACGGCACATTTTAGCAGCTTACTTTTGCCAGAGCAGAACAAAGGGTAGCCAAAGTTTTGTAGCCCAGCCACAAATAACCACATTTTGGCTGTGCATGAAACAGCCAGGGGCTCCTGAGTGGGGCTACATTAACCCAGGTTTTGTGGGATGTGTATGCGTTGACATTTTCCTTCTTTGGCATATTTTCTCTGCAATGGCCACTCTGCTGCACTGTCTGTTCCCCGAAAGGAGAGTGGGGTGACAGCCTATGCCCTCCCCGCTGCTCTAGCAGTAAAGGACGGCACACAGCCAAGCTGTAAAGGCCAAAGCACACAGGGTCTCTGCTGGGTTTATGTTCAGTTATCTGGGGATTTTTTTGTCGTTTTTTTGGAAACTGAGCTGGTAAGCTGACATCCTCAATTATCAACCACTAAAACAACAAAAGCCCCTTGGACCTTCATGATTTCCACATTGAAGGTGAAGCTGCTTCAGACGTCCCCCAGTGTCTGCCTTCTCTCCCTGCAAGCTGAATATTTGCGTTGCTGTAATTCAAGGCTCAACAGAAACACAACAAAAGCTGCAGCTTTTGCAGAGACATCTTCACAGGCCAGGGATCAGAGCTCTTTCCCAAATGTACTAATGAAAGCAGAAATGCAAAGTCCAAAGGCCCATTTAACTGAGCAGCATTTGCAATGGCTGAGCTGAGACCGTTTCTAAGACCATCACTGACACTTGGTGGCTTGAGAGGGAATTACACGTTCTGGCTCCGGGTGTGCGAGATCCTTTGCTCCGTTGCTGCCTCCCTGCTTACTTGGTCTTGCTCAGCTTCCACATGGTGAAGGTCAGGCCCAAAATTTGTGACTTTTCCTCTGCCTGCTTCCAATTCTCTCTGGTGTCGTTAATATCACAGACATTGTTAAACAACTAAGCAAAAATTAATTATTGCAGAATAAATACCTTTCTGGAAAGCATTAGACTGAAAAATAAGGGAGAACTGAATTTGGGCAGTGTTACTTCCCAAACTTGTGCTGTTGTCAGTGAAGAGATGTGGGTTACTTTCAAGGGCAATTCAGCCCCTCGAAGCCCTGGAGGCCCCTCTGGAGCTGTGCATTTACCACCAAAAATCAAAGGGGAAATCTACAGGAGGCAGATACCCAACGTTGGTCCTCTGCCTAGATGGCTCAGGTGACATAAGATGAATGCATTTTAATGCTAACGTCATCTCCTGCAGGTGCTTTCAGAACTGCAGACATGGGGAGGGACTTTGGCTCTGAACAACGCCCCTTCCAAAAAAGCCTGTGACAAAAATAAAATCAGCTTGCAATCAGCAGGTGCTATTGGAGAAGGAAAGGCAGATAAGAGATGGAAGAAGACAGCTCCCTGCCACTGTCAGCACACATAGGTTGTGTGGGAAGATCTGCCCAGATGAAGCTAATGCTTCCCTAGCAGGTGTCCCCGCCACCAACCCTGCCATGCTTATTATTTTCTGCTCTTTTCACACTGCCACAGGCTTTCAGCAGCGACCTGCCAAAGTCCAGGGGGAGAAGTAAAGGATTCATTGTCTCTGGCTGTCCCCAGGCCAAAACCAGAGACCCTTCTGGAAGGCATGTCAATGTCAAACATGTTGTTGGGCTCAAGGCAAGGGGCAGCCGTGTGAAAGTGCACAGGAGGTCAGACTAGATGCTCATCTATCTCCAAAAAACATTGCAACTCTGTGGACTCTTTGAGAGATGAAAACCTCACTTTTCATAGAACTCATGGGCTTTCCCAAAGTCTGCCCTTTCCCCAAAACTGTCCTGCTTCTTCCCCCAGCCAGGCCCCAAACTGCCTCAGCAGGAACCATAGTTGGCAAAAAAATTAGAAACTAAATTATGGGTCCCCAGGGTTGAATGTAGCTAAAACTCCCTCTGTGACATGCCTGATAAGAGGCTCTCCAGAGAGAAGCAGAGCCACCAAAAGGGCCGTACACACGGTAGAAATGCGAAACACCTTTTGGTTATAGCTCTGGACTTCAACTCAAAGCTGTGGTCCAAGCTTTTCTTAAATTGGCCTTGGCTCTCCGGCTTCTTTCCTCAGTAATGCATTGGACCCTCTAGGTGCTGAAGGGGTTCTAATAGATCTGAGCTTTAACTCCTCCACCCTCCAGTCCCCAGCTGCAAAATGCAATTGTTCTTTTTATTTCTTTTTTTCTCATTTGCAGCATCTTTTCTGTACAAACACAAGTATGCCTTTCTCTCATGAGATATAGCAGGGTTTTCAGTTGGAGTCTTTCAACATGACGAAAGATAGTGTCCTTTTACTACCCGTATTGCACCTGTCCCATGCGTGGGAGACCGACTTTCTGCAGGAACAATTCAGCAGGGTTTAGGGGAACTGGCTGGGCTCACTTCCTTCCTAAAACAAACCCTAAGTCTGTTAAATTTCCAATTAGATGACATTTTCTTGCAGAGTTCATGGTGAAAAAGATCTCTGAAGGATCAGCTTTGCCTCTGTTTTCTGGCACAGTGAAAACCTCATGTTTGTTGCCTTTTTGTGCCTTGTGCACAGCAGCTTTGCTCTGTCCTCTGGTTTTGACGTCTCCTAGACATCAGGTTTTATATCACAACTTCAGGGAGGTTCCACTGCTCTTGGCACAGGCACAGGGGAGCAGAAGGCAGATTTTAGCTGTCATGGCTAGTGAGCAACAAACCAAGAGTAGTATTTGCAGTTATGCGGGACCCTGTGTGCAAATCCCAGGAAGAGGGACCTGCAGCCAGAGCAAGAACTCTGGGCAGTGGATGTGTCTAGGAGTGACAGAAATGTGCTTTCTATCACTGAGCACCTCAGAAGCTAGTGGACATTTGTTAATCTCCATCTGCTACAGTTAGATGCAAAGACATCTTCTGGTGGCTGCCAGTAAAATGTCTGATGAGCTTAATGGCCACAGGTCTGTTAAATATAAAGGTGAATTTTGTGTTTACTCAACAGTGATAAATGTTACAGACAGTCCAGTGCTGCCTATGTACTGTGAATCCTCTAGAGAAGCACCTTTAACCTCACTCAGGAAAACACCGGTGTTTATTGTACTGCAAAAATAGGCCATCTTCAGAAATGGAATTTGTAAAGAAGAGGAAAAAAAATCTTTTTCCTCAGCCTGAAGATGTTTGAACAACAGCTCTTGCCTTTAAAAATGCCTCCAAAAAATAGAAAATGCAATAATAGCAATGCCACATATATTTTTCTTATCTATGTTAAAAAAAACCCCTAACCTAGGTGCCTGTCAGACTTCGAGAATGAGAAATGACTTTCACTATCAAACTGAGAGGGTTTTATAAGGTGTGGTTACTCCTATGCTTAAGATTGTGACTTGAAACTAAGTATATTTGAGTCCAAATCCTGCCCCTTGCAACAGGTTGGTGGCCTACATTTGATCAATGATTACAATAGGATTTCAAACATCCTCAGCAGTGACCTGACATTGTTCCCTCTGAAGGCCAGAGGAGTTTTTCTATTGGCTTCAGTAAGAGCAGAGTTTAGAGAAAACCAAGATCTTCTGAAAATAGCAGTTGTACATTTTTTTTTCCATATTTTGATGGTCTTTCCTTCCTCTACTGCTTATTTGCTTTGTCTTTTTATATGGACAGCTCTTGGCACATTATCTATCCCTTTGCATGTCTATACAGCATCTGTTGTGGTGGGCTTTGACACTGGTTGATGCTCGGGAGATGCTACATCAACAAAACCAGTAACACAACAATAGCAAATGCCCATGGCAGGGGATATTGCCCATGACTGGAGAGATTTTGTATTATCTTCTATGCTGGGAGCTGCTTTTATCTAAAGTGTCTCCTTGCATGGAGAAAAACAAAGCTAGAAGTTAGCCAAGCCCTGCCTGGGAAGCTTCATGCAGAGAGTCCTGTGGCAACGAGTCTGGAAATGAATGGGATGTCCTGCATTGATGTGGGGCAGATAGACCTGGTCTGGGGATAGGACTGGGAAAACAGCAGGAAATTCTCCAGTTGTGCAAGGCGGAGACCAGCTCCACCTCTTTGTGCCTGGGGCTCGTGGCTATGCCTGACTGCACACGGGAGGCATTTGCATTGCCAACAGGAGCTGATCAATAGGAGCTGTCTGGGAAAGCTGCTTGTTACTTTTTAGACGAGCAAGGGGTGGCAGTGAGAACTGAGTGGCACGTGGTGTGGGTTCGTAGGGAACTGTAATGGGCTGCTTTGTTTTGCCATAACTGTAATGGCCTTTCATGTGCAGCTGTATGTAGATAAGACAATGCTAGGATAATACTGGACATTCAGATGCAAATGAATGTATATGTAACTGTATATTGCCTTATGTTTTTTCTTACAGAGATTTTTGGAAGAGTTTCTTTTTTTTTTTCCCCTCAGAAATACATCACTCCACTGGCAGAATAGTCAAGCCACTAAGTTTCCCCCAAAGAATATTTTTATTTTCAAATTGTCTGACTATGGCTATCAAGGAGAAGGTGTTAGCAATGTGTGTCTTTATCAGATAAGACATTTCCAGTTCTCCTTCCCCTTTATGAAGATCAGATATTTTGAATGATGGGGGAATAAGGATGAAGGCAGGATTTCATATCCATGCAAGCTGAGAAGCTTGTCTGCTTCACTGGGAGCTCAAGAGGGGCCATGGTAGGAAGGACTGGGAGCAAGACTAGGAGAATGATGTCTATAAGGATATACTGATGTGTTAAACACTGGGGAATGAGACTAAAGGCACTGTAAGAGGAGGAATAGAAGGGAAGAGAGCAGTGGAGAGATTAAATCAAAACTAGACAAGCCCGTCACAAAAAGTCATTTCTCAGAATGTTACCCTAGGGTCAGTGTTTACTTAAATTACGTTTACTTAATACAAAAGATCACAAGGCTAATGCATCTTAAAATCTCATCTTTGCAATGGTGGGAATGGATAGTGGTCCCTCCTTACCGTTTATCCACACTTTTGCTGGGGCAATCCTGACTGACAATCTCAGTGAGCTGCCACACTGAAGATAGGGTTCTTTGAGAATCACTGGAAAATAGGAGTACATTCAGCATTACCTAGTAGTTAACTGAACACCCAACAGCACAATGAAGAGGTAAGAGATTGAATCAGGCTTTGGCTGGAGGTTCAGTTGAGTGGGTTACAATCAGCGCTATAAAATCCTGTTGAGGACTGCACCAAATTGCACCAAAATAACATTAAGCATGCAGTGCGAGTCACTCAGGAGTCATGAGAACTTCCTTTTCACTATTCTCTTGTGCCCTAGATGCCTGATACAACCCCTTAGCTTTTGCCAAGGCATCCTTGGCCTAGCTGAGGAGACAAGATGCAAAGCTAAAGCTCCTCCAGCACTTGTGTTGTGGGTTGCCTCTCTGCTTCCCTATGTGCAATAGAAAAACGAAGGTGATTCCGTTGACAAAAGACACCTGGGTAGCTGTTTCTGTCAGTTGAACAGTTTTCATCCTTTAGAAGGTCTCCTGCTCCAGGAGATGTCTCAAGTTGCCACCTCTGCAGTGTCTGACAGTGCAAGCTGCCCTATGTCTATGACCCACAGGGTCTTTGATTTATTTTTTTCTCTCTCTCCCGGATTGTTGATCTTTCCACAACTAGAAATAGGGACTGGACATGATTTCAGCTTTTATTTCAGAGAAGAAAACAGGAAATAAAAGAAAATATTCTCACAACCAGAGTCCCATGAAGGCACTGCAAGGCTCCACCTGGAAGCACATCCTTCCTGAGGGAATACCATCACAACAGTATTTTGAAACTTCAGGGAACACACAGGTACTTTAACAGAACAAGGCTATCCATACAAGATGTCATAGCCTGCATTTTACACCTGTGCCTCTGTGGGGGGAGCACCCAAAAGGTGCTCAGGATCTTGATTCCAAGCCAGGTAACTACGCCCACAATCTGGTCAACATACCTGAAAATCTGAATGATGTCTAGATCTGACTTTTTGTTTCAGCTGTTTTGCATTGCTGTAGGTCTTCTCTGCCAATTATTATTGATTTTTTTATTCTTTCTTTTTTTTTTTTTTTTTTTATTTGCTATTTCACTTCAGGCCTTGTTCTCATCTTGCCAATAGGAACAATTACTCTGAGGTCATGTACCACTTTTTTTTTCACTTTTACCCCAGGTTTACTCTATCGATTTTCATGAGACTTAGAATCAGTCTGTTTAATGCCTAACTCCTAAATAACACCATGATATCCTCTATAAGTAACAAATTATAAGTGAGAAATTTTATTCAAAATAAATTCCCCTCAAAGCCCCACTTTTTTTGTTCCAGACACCTCTGGGCGCTGTTCACACCACTGTGCTTTCTTGTGACTTGTTTGAAATAAAGGTCTTCAGAAACGGAATCATAATGGCAGCCTTAATAAGGAAACCACGAGACCTGTTTTTCAACAAATAATTCTCCCAGTCTATCAGACAGGACAGAGAAGCCTTTTCTGTGTCTCTCCTACCTTTGTTCCCCATGAACAGACACAGCCACTGTTGACACTGCAGACGCGCGCTGGCTCTCCCCGATGCCTGTGCCTTTCAGCATCCCGCTAGCGCACACATGGGCAGCACACGTGGGCTCCGGCCCTTCTGCAGTACTGCTCTGCTATGGAGGGAGCAAATCCCACCGCGTTGCCTGCTCTCCTTTCAGTGCCAGCTCCTTTCTTGTAGTGCAGAGGACAGAGATTGATGGATCTTGTTGCGGCGTGTGTGAGATCACAGTGTGCTGCTTGTCTTGTCTCCTAAAGGATGAGGAGATGGAGACTACTACTTGTCAGATCTCTGAGCACACAGTGATGTCTCAAGGGCCACATTGTTTGGCTCTTGAGAGGCTGTTGTGAGGGCAGAGGAAGGTGCAGAGGGGTCTCCTCACTCACACCTCTGCCCAGATGAGTACAGTGATAGCCTTACAAATGTGAGTTATTTGCTGGTGTCTAAAGCAGCTTCTCTGATACGGACTGGCAAAGAGTGAGATGGAGATACCCAGTACTGTTTGCTGCATGGTTTGTCTTGAGATGATGCCCAGAAGTTTAGAAAGCCAGAAGAGCTTGTCTAGGGTGAAAACAGAACTTAATTCAATGTCCTTCCTATATGTTAGGAGACAGGTAGCGAGTCACCTGTCATACAGTGTCTGCAGGTAAATGGAAGGTGAAGAAGCATTGCTTGAGCAGTGTTGTAGGGTGATAATTTCTACAATATGATATGCTGCAGTCCAGTGGAAGCAATGTAAACTAGTGTAAGCTTTAAGAAACAATACAGCCTAGGAAAGAGACCTGGTCTTGCTTGAATGCACCCTCTACATCTAAAGATAACTATAGTCACTGAACACATGGGGAATAAAGAATAAAGAACAACTGACAGACACTGCTCAGGTCTCCTCTCAGCCTTCTCTTCTGCAGGCTGAACAGGCCCAGCTCTCTCAGCCTTTCCTCACAGGGCAGATGTTCCAGGCCCCGGATCATCCTCGTAGCCCTGCGCTGGACTCTCTCCAGCAGCTCCACATCCCCCTTGTACTGGGGAGCCCAGAACTGCACACAGGACTCCAGGTGTGGCCTCAGCAGGGCTGAGTAGAGGGGGCTCATGTCTGCACGCTGTATCCTAAATACCACATCATCATTCATATTGCCTATTGGGAATGGGCGGTTTGGGAGCAGCCTGATCCATGCTACCCGCCAAGCCACACTCTGGCATGTCGGGGACATCATGGTTTGGCTCAAGCTAGCGACTGAGCAGCAAGGGTGATCTGGGTGGAGTTGCGGGGCCCATGACTTGGGCCTGGCTAGTTCAGTGATGTAGCTGCTGTGTGGCCCAGCTAGTCTGAAAAGTACAGCAAGCGGCTCTAAGAATGCAACACAATACCACCATATAAGGAACACCGTGCCAGTCTTGAGTACTTCTCCCCAAGCAGAATCAGCATTTACATGGATCCTGCCCAGTTTCTCTAAGAAGCAACCTGCCATGCATCCAAAGTACCCCACAGACAGGCTCTAATTGTGAATAGAGTCCACACCACGACCAGCACTGCTGTGCATGGCTGGCTGCCAGCGCCAGGCTAATGTAATTAAAAGAAAATTGCAGCTCTGTGGGTTTTCACTTCCTTGGCCACAGCAGGTGCCTGCACTGGGTGGTAAAATGCAACTGCAGCTGCTACAGCTGTTCCTTTGGCACCAGAGCAAGTGCCCAGCTAAAACCCAGCAGGGGCGTACTCAGTTCAGCTTGTCAACCCGAGACAGCAGCTTGCCATCATTTCATTCCAGGGTATTTATTGAAATTAGCATGTGGTGTTTAGTTTTTTTTAAAAAAGCCTTTTTTAAAATTTTGAAAAGTAGAAGGGGATTGTTTGGGGGTGGGGGGTGGGGTTGTTTTGTACCACTATCTGAGGAAATTATCTGAGCCTCACACTGCCAACCATTATCCCCACAGAGAGGGCTCTGAGTGCGGGGTGAGGGGATGAGTGACATATGCGAGGAGCACCCGCTTAGAAAATACCGGGCACACTGACAGCAACCAGGCATTTGGCGTAATGAGAAACCAGCTCGCTGAGCTAAACGGATTGTCTGAGTCACCTTTAGACAGCTACGTGCCCGAGTGGTGGCTACAGTGCAATTTGCTGGTCAATATTTTTCAAGAAGGGTACTCCCAGTGCTCCCTCTGACATCCCTAATCCCTTATTGTAGCCACTTTCCAGTTGCAGCAGCCTGACAGCTTTGCTGGCATCCAGAGATTTGCTTTGAGAAACCTCTAAATCCATAGTGGATCTTATAGTTTCCTTTCAAACCATCATTCACTAGGATGATGAGGGACAGGAGCAGAGCTCTGTCACTGAAAGAAGCTTCTAAAGACCTTTAATGTTGTAAGCAAGTGAGGCTATATAGAAAAGGGGGGAAGGAGAGAACTATTTTATCGACACTGCTGGATTAAAGTCAATTTTAAGGCATAATTTCCCTCTGAATAAAGAAGTTTTTGCCCTCTGTGCCCTGCACTTCCACATCATTGAACCAACAGTTGCCACTATAAGGGAACAGGTTTTTATTCCCTAATCAGCAGAGGCCGTTTTTAATATCTTATATAATAATAATACGTTACCTGTTTCATTCTGATGTCTTAGCTCAGGTTGCCTTTTACCTAGATCCTAGGAGAGGTGGGACATGTGGAATAAAAAGGTAGTGGTCAGGTGCTCAAAGATCCGTTTAGGTAAGTAAATGCCTGTTCTGAAAGGAGCTGAGCAACAGGTCTCAAAAGACCTTCCAGAGCAGGTCAGGTCCTGCAAAAAATGGACCTGAAATGGAAGAAGAGCAGAAAGAAGAGCAGCAACAGTACAGGCGAGCTCTGCTGACCTCCATATATTCTGCTCTTGCCCAAAGGAAGAAAGGAAATGTCCTTTCCATTAAACTGAGAGGAGAAAAGAGAGCAGTGCTGCGCATGAAGAAATCCTGGCGATAGAGGAACTGTCAACAATGTCGACAGCTGTGTCCAACAGGAGCTGGCTTCCTGGACAAGCCCTTGTTTGTAGTTCTGTGAAAAAGAGGGCTGCGTTTTGGCTGGGGAGAAGACAATAAAACTGCTCCTGGGGAAATGAGAAACTCAGACGTTTCCCTGTACATAACACTGGCTGCATTATTGGGGTGGTCTTCACTGAAAGGGGTTGGCTGGTTCCTTTGGACAGTGCCCTTTTTCAGGAATCTGTGACTCACCTGTGTTTATTTGAACAACTCTGTTTTATTGTAGAGGCTGCCACTGGAACCTCACACATTTTTCATGTCTGAGCCCATCTGCATAGTTCTTGCAGGGACAAAGTGCCAGCTCTTGCTCTGTTCCTTCAAAAGGGGTACAGAAGAGCAACCTTTGCCATCTCAGTGGGGGTTTAAGGATGACTGTCTGCTTCCTTTGGATTTCCTTGGATTTTCACATCAGTTTTTCCCAGACTGAAAAAAAAAAGATAACCCTTTTTCCTATATTTGAGCCTTCACCAAAACATGAACTCAAGGTGAATACTCAGGTGAGTAACTGTCCCAGAAAGTGTGAGGGGCACATATACACTGGCCCAGGATAGACATGCAAAACTTGGCTCCTTTGTCATAGTCTAAAAGTAATGTAGAACAGGGAGAAAAATGTGAAAATCTATCCTGATAGTGCATTTATCACAGACACTGTGGACTTAATTCTGTTGCCTAAAGATAGGTGCCTAATGCCATATGACATATTTGAGATTATCTGAGACCTCCATTCAAGGATGAGACAGGACTTTTGGGAGCACATGCAGGTAGAGGGGCACCTAGAAATCAGACAGGATCTTTAGGACATCTAGGATATCTTAAATGATTCAAATTCCTTATGTTTATGCAGTCTTTTACTAATCCTAATACTTGGGCTTAAAGCCTAGAAGTTAGGGAAAAAAAAGAAGAAAGCGAGCCTAATGTACTGTCAGTATCTGGCATCTCATACTGATGCTGCACAGTCTGAGCATTGGCTTCAGGAGCTGATATTTCCCTTAATTATTTGGGCAAAATATTGTACTATTTTAGTTTGAAAAATGGTCTCTAAGGAATCATGCTGCTGAGTGCCAGTATTTACAGCTAATATTTACATTCTCAAAGCTAAAAACTCAAGATGTGATGTTATGAACCTCATCCCTTTAACCACTCACCTCTCCTTGAAAGCCATTAAAGGTTGATGCCTAGAGACCTTTGAGGAGATCAGTCCATTTTTTGGCGTGCCGTGTTGATCTGCAGAGTAGCCTTCCCCAGTGGGGTTCTCACTAGAATAAATTACATTCCCTGTGGAGCATGGTGGGTGTGTAAGACTCACAGAAGCTACGTATAGTTTTTGCTATGAACTAGGCTATGTGATCCCTTGAGCTTTTGATTCATTCAGGTAGCTCTGGTGGGGAGATCCACCTGGGACACTAGTGGCTCCTGATGGACTCAATCCAAATAAGGGCATGGGAATCTGCACCTAGATATGTTCAGGGTGAGGGAAATCTTACAGACCCAGGAGTCACACCAGTTGCCCCATGAGCTTTCTTGCAGGTGGGTCATACAGAATGTAGGTGGAGGTGTTGTATAATACCTTTTTTTTTTCAGATGTCCAAGAAACACCTGCTTTTGTACAACGGAAAACCCCATAGCTTCTGCTCTCTTACTCACAAGGGCTAACACTGTATTTTATTGACTATGTACGAACTGCTTGTAGTATAGATATGTAAGCAGTTTGTGCTGAGCAAAGCCTGGGGAAAGGCATAATCTGGCAGCACGGGAACCAGATGAAAATCTTTCCTTCCGGCAAAACACTCGAGACAACTGCAACAATCTCCAAATTTATGTACAACTTGCCAGACTTATGAAATACCAAGAAAATTTGAAAGCAATCAAAAACTTCTCAAATGTTTGCCTTTGTCATGGTGTACGTGAAACAATTATGTTCTCTTTGAAAACAGTATTTCATACTGAAATCTACCTGCATTTATTTTGTTTAAGATTAAAAATGTATTCCAAACAAGATGAAATGTTTCATTTCAGGTTGTCTCCTTTCTTAGGTGGCATTTTTCCATTGCTTATCTTTAACAGAAAAAACAAAAAATTGCCTGTTCACTCATGACATTTAGTGTTGTCTAGCCTTCAAAACCCTAAAGGTGAGCGTTTCTAAGCTTCTCATAGCAAAAGCAAGCAAGGTTTGATTTCTGGGCCCTCCTGATTTTTTTTTTTCCATGACTTGAGAACAATGAGAGGTAAATATAATGTGTGATCTGAATTTTCCCATACCTGGAAAAAACAAAAAACCTTAATTTATTATTATTATTTTATTATCAGGGCCCTAGAACATCTGCCCTGTGAGGAAAGGCTGAGAGAGCTGGGCCTGTTCAGCCTG